>OX421975.1:75614054-76214054 GCA_949128135.1 Parasteatoda lunata
GAGTATCTTCGAGAAAATCAAAAGAATCATGGTTCACTATAAGTTTTTTGTTGGGTATATCTAAAACAATTTTATTCTGTTGAATGAAATCATACCCTAAAATTATTTTATATTTATAAGCCCAAGAATTCTTAGTTACAAAAAATATCCCTTGAAACCATTTAGTGTCAATTTTGAATTTAGAAGAAATTGCAGACATATAAGGAACAGTATTGTTGTCGATAGTATGAATTCTTACAGATCTAGATAAATAACTTATTTTAGTGTTTTCTTTAATTTCATTAAGAGTGATAGGATCAATTAAACTAAGATTTGCACCAGTATCTAGTAAAGCCGGAATGGTTAAGTTACCAAATCTTAACAAAATAATAGGTAGAGATTCTGAATCGTTACTGTTATTACAGGTCATTACATGTTTATTTCCTTTTTCTACTCCTTCATTTGTATCTTTTATTTTACTATTTTTTTTAGTTATATCCTCTTCAGTTACCCGATTACTATTCTTATTGTTATTAGAAATTTTTGAATTATATTCCTTAACCTTATCATAATCTGAATTAAAATTTTTATCTTTAAGATTACTATTGACATATATTTTAGTTTTATATATTTTGTTCTTATCATTCGGAAATCTATCTTTTTTGCCAATATTTCTCTTTTTTAACCTTAAGTTACCAGTTAATTTTTGATCATTTGAATTTCTACTGGTTCTTGTAAGCTTTGTATTTTTCCACTTGTCACAAGAACCATTAACTAGTTTAAATTATTTTGTCTTCTGTCCGTACTGTTGTTACCCCTATTCCTAAAATTTCTATTGAATCCTCTTCTGAAAGAGCTGCGGCTTCTTTCATAAGGCTTAAATTTGTTGTTTACATTGGAATTTTTAGGATAATACCAACATTCTGTGGTGATATGATTTCTACTACATATATGACAAGTTATCTTTGGTTGATTCAATTTGTTCGATTGTGAGATGTTGTTGACCGATTTAGTTTTAGTTAAATCATTTATTTTTTGAGTCAATTCCTCAATTTTTTTCTTGCTTTCTATCTGGCTTCTTAATAAAATTTCAATTTCTGATGATTTTGTTACATTATTCAGGTGGGCTTCATTCATTGAAATCGCATTTTCAATATCTATAGCAATTTTGCCTATTTCATTGAAATTTGAGGCTCCCCTTTTCATAACCTCGATTCTAATATCCGGACGCATGCTGTCAAGCAGCTTTTGTGATTTCATTTTCCTAGCTAGACTTAAAGTTTGCTCATTACTATCTCCATTGATTTCTAGATACTCATTAGTAGCCTTTTCTACCTCTTCAATTAAATTTCTTATGCTTTGATTTGGTTTTTGAATCAATGAGTTAAATTTACTTTGTAACTCTGCATAACTTAATTTCCTAGAAAATTTATCTTTTAATAATTTAACTATGCATTCGTATTCCGTATCAACATTTGTTTTGGCCTCACTAACTACTTTCAATGCTTCTCCTGCAAGATTTAACTTTAATATCAGACTTTTTTTTTTGTTGTCCCATTTTTCTAACTGAGCGATTTGCTCTAACTTATTCAGAAAAAAATTTAAACTTGCATCTTTGCTGCCATTGAAAGCTTGTAGCGAACTCGCTAAAGAATGTGAAGATTTAGCCATAATGTTTCAATTTAGATTTAAATCACAGAAATATTTACAGAAGTAATAGCTACCATTAAAATATCAATGAAAAAATATATCAACAATTAATAAATAGCATCAATTTTTGAGAATTCTACTGTTACACTGAAATATATATATATATATATCATAATCGTCATTTCAAATATACACATAAAATACACCACTGTTTACTATATTCCCAAAAATTTTCAGTTTTCTATTTAATGAATTATTAATTTCATTTTAAATTTTGCAAACAAGAATGTTATCACTCAAAAAATATATATACAGATTAATAGGTATCACATGAAATACTTTGTCATAATACTGATATTTAGAAATATCAAAACATATGTTCAAGTTAAATTATATTTTCAAACATTAAAAACAATATTCCTTACAAGGAAATAAAGTATAAATTCACAGTAAATTTATCAATGATGTAATATGCAAAATATTTATCTGAGAGAGAGTGAGAAAATAAATCATTAAAATATCCTAGTGTAATCATCACTAGAGTAATAATATATAAAAAAAATTATTTTCACACATTGATTACGTTTAAATTTAGAGCCAAATATCTAGAGAATTGAAAAAAAATTAAACTAATGCCAGGTTCTGACCATAAACGGCGCCACATAATACACGGTACCATATATCATGGTGGTTGTTTTATTAAGGCATTGCATAATTAGATATTATCTATATTTATTTATCCATTGATATATAATACTTAATGATCAAATTTAAATATTAAAATTTAAGATCAAGACTGACTGGCCGAAAAATTAATCAGTAATCAGCACGTGTATAAAATTGAGAATAAAAGATAAATTTAAAACTCAAGCATAGAAACTGTAAAATGAGAATGAAGCTGCAATCAAAAACTACTCTTAAATTTTATGCTATAAAATCATTTATAGTGATGGTAACACGTGCTGCGAAATAAATTAAGATCATAGGGTTAGTACAAAACATGTGAAACGCTCAATTCTCTAGAATAAAAAAAAAGATTTTAGAATAAGATCAAATCAAAAAACTAATCAGAACAGAAACATCAAGGAGAATAGAATCAGAATATACTTACAAAACATTTTTATTTTCTTGGCTATGATAGATAAGTACTTTAAGTACTGAAATTTTACATCAATTTTATGATTTCAAAACACCAAAATAATTTGCCATCGTATATCCATACTGGCAATGAAATATAGATTGCTAAAACAGCAAAAAATATTAGAAAAAGATTTTGAGATGAGAAGAGATTGTTCCCCTCATTGGAGAATTTACTCCCTAATACTGGAGCTGCACACTCTCACACTTTTTTTTGCTAAGGGGCCGAAGCCCCCTCGCCTCTCGAAGACAAAAAAACCAACTCTATTCTTGTTTCAAAGCTCGCGGCAAGGATGAAAATCAGACTGATGCCAACAAAAACGAAAAGTTTTTCTATTTTGTCTTCGGCTTATTAGCCTTACACTTAATCGCCTCATCTTTAGCGGAATTCCAAGAGTCTCATTCCTTCATCTGATTGGCTCCGCTGCCGTTCCATTGCCCAATAAGAGATGAGTGCATCCCGAAAGATTTGCTTTCTTCAGACACTGCTTTCCATGTTGTTTTGTTTACAAACTGAAACTAGAATGTCTTTGAAATATGTGAGAAAAGATTTGTGAGTTCTTGTGCAAAAGTGTGATAATATTATTAGCAACAGTTATTACACTAAATGTTAAATTCCTATTTAACAGTACTGCATTTTTGAAAACTGTAATTATTTTTCCTGTATGTTTTTACATACATTATTCAAATTAACTTCAGTCCGAATCCAAGATAGCTTCTTTCTAAGCAACATCCAAACTTGGATCTTAAAGATATGCCTCTGAGCTTTTCATAGAAGCATTTAAGAATAGCATATGGAAGTATTACTTTTTGCAGTCTGTTAAAATATATGCAATTTATTTTTTCGGTACAATGTAAATTTTCCAAAATTCGATTTCACTTGGTGAAAGTATCTCAACTAATCTTTGATATATTAAAATACTTGAACATCAGGTATGTGAGGAGCTGTCTCTTTCTCAAGAACGAAAAATCGATGATCAGTGATATTTATGATAGCTTCTTAATCGGAGATAACTGGTACCGGGTTTGTGCGACAAAATCGATTCCGAATTCGATTTTAAGAAATTTATTTTTTCGCAAATGAAACTCGGTTTCAAAGATTTATAGTGACAGTTGTATTTCGTTTTAAAATTCGCTTATTTTATGAATTGTATAGATGTATTTAGCGATTTCAAACGTTAAAAGTGATATGAATCTTTATGAAATATCTAATCTTTTCTGTACGTCACGAATAAAAGAAATGACATGGCATTTAAATATTTTATTATCTTATAATTAAATTTAATTTAAAACGTTTCAAAACATTTTTTTTTAGTTTTCACTGAGGCAGTCTTTTAAAAATCGTGCATCATTCCACATTTTTATTCATTTTTAATTTTAAAAAAAAATTGATTTTTCTCAAACAACGGGGGAGGTTTAAAAAATGTTTTCTGTGTGTATAAGAGTTATTCTTGGGTCATTTCCAAATAGCTGGAAAGAACACTGGAAATACATAAATTATTAATAAACTGCATGAAATTTATCCTAACCTTGGTACTTGTAAAATTATAGCTTCTCATCGCAAAAACCCAGTTTTTAGTTAATAGACTGCGCATCACTCATTCCGGCCCATAAGCATTTATTGAAAACCGAACCTGTACCTCGATATATATATTTCCAACATTTTAATTTTTTTTAAAAAATAAAATTCTTAAATATTTCTTAAAATATTTTATTTTTATAATGAATATAAAAGATTTTATTTTTTTAACCGCTTCCCTGATCATCCCGATATAACTCGGGTATGTATATATTGCAAATATTTATTATCCCGAGTAAACTCGGGCATAGCAGAATTCGTCAATACGATTTGTTTTATCACGTTTTTATTCGGCTGAAAGCAAAACAGATAATAATAATAATCTGCTGTGATTGGAAGTTTGCCAATTTTTGTTTGGGAGTTTTGCTATTTGTGGCACTGCAGACGTTTTTTTTTTTTTTCAATTGTATATACAATGGTTGATGAAAAGTAAAAAAATGATGGTTGAATAAAAAAAATGGCGTTCACGAGCGAAGGGGAAAGTGATGCAGATGATTTTTCAGATTATGAAGATGTGAGCATATACATAAACTAATATTTAACTTTTTTAATTTTCCTGAGATAATTTGGGATAGTAAACTGATGGTAAATTAAATATTTTTTACACGTACAAAATTAAAATTTCAACATAGAACTTGTGTATTATGTTTTGTTTTAGCTCCTTGTATTTATATTAATGAAATAAAAAATATGTTGATTTTTTGCATATTTTTTTTCAAAAAAAAAACAATTGATAAGGGAAGCGGTTAAGTTAAAATTATAAAATATCTTTTTATGATGGAGAATGTTAGCAAATTAAAAATTTACGGAAATGGTCACTATTTGTCATGAAAAGAACGAATCTTCGATCTAAATTTATTTCCTATTATTAAGAACAATGGTTTTCGATGTATAAAATAAAAAATATTTTCTTCTAGCTTTAGTTTGAACAGAAGAATAACAGAGTTAGTTTAGTTTGAATAACAGAATATTGCATACACTGCTACATTTTATATTACACGGAATTTAAATTTATTTTAAATTACTCCCTTAAATTAATAGCTCAAAAAATGTATAAACATTAGTCATAAATAAAAATTTAATCTTCAATTGAAATGACTGATTTAATTACACATATAAGTAAATATGAAACTGATTTAAAATCGTGCTTCAAACAGAAGGTAAAGGTTTCATTTATAGTTAAGAAGCAATTTTAATCTTTTAGACCTCTACCTTCTATCTTACCTTAATTTTTGCCTTTTAATCTTAATTCTCAGACCTTTTAATCTTCACAGACCTGACACAATTTTTACTTACTCTTATTAATGCTCCTATAATGTAATTTGTAATATAGAATTCTAGGGATAAGATTGAGCATAAAAAAAAAATTTAAAAAAAAACAGCAAACATTTTAATTTTCAAAATGAGGAAAAGATGCCTTATGAAAAAATAGGTAATTGACATAAAAAAAATTAAAATCGGTTGATATCTTCCAGTTACGCATCACAATTAAAGTTTATAAAAATTTTTTTAATATATTTGAATTTAATGCCACTTAAAATTGTATAATCGACATCCTGCAGTTTTTTGTGCTTAATTTATGGTTAAAAAAATTAAAATATCATTATTTTTTCAAAGCATAATGGCAATATAAGTGCTTGAAAAACACGAAACAACCCAATTTCAATGCTGTTTTCCACAAAAATCCTTATTTTCAAATAGCAAATGCATTAAATTTTTTGAACATTAGAGAAGAAAAAGGTACGATGCTTGCACTGCAAAGCTTCTATATCTAGTGTCTAATTTACAACTAATAACTATTTAACGTACACCAAACGAATTTTGTAAAATGTGATCAAGACATTTAGTTATTCAAGCAACAGCTAGAAGAATGTAAAAGCGGGTCTGTTCCATTCTTGAGGCTTCCTCGGTGATCATAATCCCTGTCTGCTGAACCAAGGTGAGGACACTTATTTTCATGCAGCAAGTCAGACTTTTCACTGCAATGATCTGGCTTTATTTTCACCTTCACTTTTACCTTTCACAAAATTTTCAGTCAATAATGATCATAACAGTGATCATTTTCCTATCATTGTTACAAACTTATCTACTTTTAATATTACTCCCAGACCACCTGTCTTCATATATCATCGAGCAGATTGGTACCTTTTCACACAACTCTCTGAAATAACAAATGATATGGTTGCAGACTACAACATTGAAACTGTAACATCAATAATAATCAATGCAGTAGATGCTAGTATTCCTAAAACATCCAATTCTATTCCACGTCATCGCATGCCTTGGTGGAACACAGAATCTTCAAAGGCTTACAAAGAGCAGCAAAAGCAATGGAACTATTTCCGTCGTTATCCAGCAACTGATAACCTAGTGGCTTTCAAACGGGATAGAGCACTTGCTCTCAAGGATCGGCGCTAAAGTCAGAAAACTCTTGGTCACGCTATGTTCCATCCATCACATCTACAGCATCTCCCAGACAAGTCTGGAGAGAGTCAAGAGAGCGAATGGTATCTACCGTGAGTTCCATCTTCCGGTATTTGATATAAACGATACCACGCACTCTGATCCTGTAGATGTGAGTAACATCTTGGGTGAAACTTTGGCTGCCGTCTCTAGCATCGACAGCTATAGCCCAGGTTTTCAAACTCACAAGAAAATGCCTGAACGCAGCACCCTAAATTTTGAATCTCGCAGACGGTTTCAATATAATAGTCTTCCCGTCTCAAGAGCTACAGCGAGCGCTGGCTAAAGCTCCCAACAGGAGCCCAGGCACCGATGGGATATCCTATCGAATGCAACGCCACTTAAATTCCGCGTCTCTTCTCAATGTTCTCTTGCTCTTCAACAGAATATGGACAAAACAGACATATCCAACTGGTTGGCGTGAAGTTATACGATTTCAAAGCCAGGTAAATATCCGACAGTACCTACCAACTATCGCCCCATAGCACTTACTAGTTGTTTCAGCAAGATTTGGAACGTATGGTTTATTCACGACTAATTTATTTGCTCGAAAAGAAACATCTTATTCCGGCCTTTCAAAGTGGATTTCGTAGAGTACAATGGACAACATTGTTTCCTTGGAATCTTATATTCGTAATGCTTTTGTCCGAAAAAGCCATATTGTCAGTATTTTTTGATATTGAGAAGGCTTACGATCGGACATGGCCATATAGTATTCTTAAGGCTTTTTATGACATGGGCCTACTTGGTCATCTACCTACTTTTATCAAAAACTTTTTGCGGCAAAGATACTTTCGAGTTAAAATGGGCAATAAACTTTCTGACCTATACGGTTAATCTGAAGGTGTTCAAGAGGGTAGCGTTTTGAGTGACATACTTTTCATCATTCACATATCTCTCATCTTACGCATACTTCCACCCACCGTTTTAAGCATATTTTACGTTGACGATCTAAATATATCATGTCCTGGATCAGACATGAGAGTAATTGAGCGTCACTTTCAACTAACGGTAAACAAAATTGTGGAAGGGTGTAATCAGAATGGTCATACATTTTCACTCACCAAAAAAGTTCATGCATACATTTGTGTCGGCTACGCAGGCTACATAACGATCCTGTTATACTCATTAACAACACTGCAATACCTATCTTTGAGGAAACCAAATTTGTGGGAGTAGGCTCTGATAAAAAGCTGACTTTCCTCCCTCATATTAAACAACTGAGAAAACGCTGTGAGAAGGTAATGAATATGCTGCGCGTTCTGTCAAATTCGTTTTGTGGGTCAGACCCTATCGCTTTACTGCTAATATACAAAGCATTCATACTGTCGCGTATTAATTCTGAGTATCTACCTATATTTACTGACGGATCATAATCTGCGGGATATGTCGACTGTGGTTTTATCATCGCTGATGATAATTATAGCTACAAGATCCCAAATATTTGTTTCGTCTTCACTGCTGAAGCTTTTTCCATTCTCTTGATACTGCGGCTAATTTCTACGCACTCTACATCGAAGTGTAGCATGTACTCTGACAGTATGAGTTTTTTGCGCCTACTGGAAAATTTTCGCAGTGTTACTCATCCAATTTTATGTTTCATTAATGATTTGCTGATTACTCTCCGCAATAACGGTTTCGATATTTTATTCTGCTGGGTATCGAGTCACGTTGGTATACCAGGGTTGGATACCTAGGCTGATTTGGCTGCGCGATCTGCCACCACTGTTTTAACTATATCCATACCTTTGTCAGGCATAAAACATCACATTCGGCACATCTCTCTAACAAAAACAGTGGGACCTTAAAATTAATAACAAATTGCACTAAGTTAAACCAGATATTAACCTTTTGCCTGCATTACGTCTACATCACGCAGACGTTAAGCTATCCCGTTTCCGAATCGGTCACACTCCTTTGACACATATTTACTGTTTGAAGAATCTTCTCCTCACTCTCTCTCGATTCATCTTTACTCTCGATTCATCTTTACTCTCAATTCATCATATTTTAACGATTTGCCCATGTTTTAACTTTCATCGTCTTACCTATTTTGGTAGTTCTATTTCATCTCTGGAAGATTTGTTAGGAGACACCCATCATCTTAACATTTTTGCGTTACTACGCGCAATTGGTATTTTATACTGTATATAACTGTTTTATCCTATATACACTTTTATCTGATTTTATTCACGTTTTGTTCCTGTTTCATCTTGTTTTATAGTATTCATATTTTAGCTGATTTTATTCAGCTCCGAATATTCTTACGTTGTGTAAAGTTCTACTAAGAAAAAATAGCAAGAAACTTTTTACCTTTGATTCGTTTTGAAACTAATTGTTTGGCGCAGCATGTCCTTTTGTGTACCTTGTGCCATTAAACCCTACATTCAATTCAATTCAATTGACATATTTTCCGTTTTTAAATCATAAATTAAGTGTAAGAAATTACATTAGATAAACTGTATAAATTTAAATTGTATTTAAAAATTTAAGAAAACTGTTCAGTTTTGTCTTTCGTTGCGCAACCAGAAGTTATTAACCGATTTTAAAATTGTTCATATAAAAAAATTTTTCTTTCTTTCATAAGGCATTTTTCAGCACTATGAATTTTTCTAAATTAAAACCTTCGGTTTTTTACCCACTTTAATGGGTATTTTTTCATTTTGTTTGAATTATAATGTTTCAGAAATGGGTAATGGCTAGTATAAAAACGAATGTAATTTAACAGCAGAAGAAGGAGGAATTATAATGTATAGAAGAGCACGGGCATTTCATACCAAAGTTTTGGTTGCTGATTGCAGATGAGTGAAGCAAAACTTTTTGAAAGCATGCGGCTAAACTGTGTGATGTCAAACTGTTTGAAACTAAGAAATTATTTGAATAAATTAGTAAATATTTGATATTAGTAAATTATAATTTGGAACAAAATTTAACAATGATTTTTTATTACTTTCTTTATTTTTTAAAGATTATTTGATATCTAGTAAATCAATGGCACCACTATCCTTTCCTTGCTATACAATTTAAAACAATTTCCAACGTTAGTGTAGTGTTTAGGAGAACTTTCAGAAACGCTATATAATTGTGGTTGTAGAAATGGAATAGGTAATTATGGTTGCAGAATATATACATAGATTTTAAAAAATTTTATCATGTTATTAAGCTAATAGTTTCACGCACTGTTACTTAGTTGATTGGTCCAGTTAAAATTACATAATTCGCACATAAATTGACTAAATTTATATATAGCGAGAACAAAGTGACTAAAATTACGAATTTATTTCTAATGGCTAATAATTATAATAAATGATAATAATTTTAAGAATAAAATTTCAACAAATGTGATTTACTTGAAAGAGTAACAATTTAAAATATAATTTTACATCTATTCAAAACTAAATTACTTAAGCTATGACCAAGGAATTAAATATTATAATTAATGAACTTCGTTTAAATAAGTAAAACTTCAAATTAGGGTTGTTAAAAATATTTGTTGCTATTAAATAATCCTTTAAGAAATGGTAATCTATGTTGTTTTTTATTCAATATGCTTTAGGGAAATTAGCTCTCTTGTATATTTATGCGAAATGTTTATAAATGAATAAATGAAAACAAGCAGTAAAACACCTTCGTAACAGACTTTTTATTTTTACTTAGAAAATAATAAGTTTGTTTTTTAGATGCAACACTAAGTAACAAATTAAAGTAATAAAGCGTTTTATCATAATTGTAATTTTATTTTATTTTTGACAATTGGATGGTGCTTTTTTAATTCTATCTTTTACAAATTACTTTCTTGTACTTAATTAATTCGTTGACTTAATTATTTTACTTAATAATTTGTTTATTATTTTTTATAAACTTAAAGTAGATTTCGGTTATCTGCTTTTTTGGCTTTCGATATATCAAAAATGATTGATTTAGCTGTTTTTTAAAGTAATGGACTTCAACTGAATTTCTCACCTTGATAAATCAGTTTTAATACCCTATCAACACAAAGTATTTGTTCTAGGTCGCAAAAAATGCCTATCTTTGAAATACATCATACGCTTGACACTCATCCAATTTTATGCTTCATTAATCATCTGTTAATCATCCTTCACAAGAAAGGATTTGGCATTTTATTTTGTTGGGTACCGGCTGACGTCGGTATATCAAGAAATAAATTGTCTGAATCTGCAGCATGATCTGCCACTAATGCCTTAACAATATCTGTACCGTTAGCTGACATTAAATTATATATTCGGCAGTTTATCATATCTCTTTGGCAACAACATTAGGATCTTCTAAATCAAAGCAATATAATATCAAATCTGATCTAGACCATTTATCTGTGTTGCGTCGACGTAATGCAGAAGTAAAGCTTACTCGTCTCAGAATTGGCCACACTCGACTCACCCATCTTCATCTGTTGTTCGTAGAACCTCCTCCCAAATGCTACACTCTCTAACGTTTTACTTACGCTTCCTCACATTTTAACCATTTGTCCCTGTTTTAACCGACATCGTGTCACCTTTTTCAATAGCACTATTCTATGTATGAAGAATTTGTTGGGTGACATTTTTCTCATTTCTCCGAGCTATTTGTATTTTATATTGCATTTAACTGTTTTGTGTAATTAACTTCGCTTTTATTTATTACCAATGTACCATTTTTACCTATATCGAGTATTTTATGTAATTAGGCTTTTATCAGATTTTATTGACTTTTAAATATACTTAACTCAGTATTAACAGTTTTATTATCATTATGTATTTTATAAAGATGAAATTGTAATATGCACTTTACCTTTTGATCTGTTATAACGCGTTGTTTGGCGCAGCATATTCTTCTTTAGATTTTGTGCTAATAAACCTTACATTCAATTCAATTTAATTCCCAGACAAGTCTGATCTGAAATCAGGCGAACTAACGGCATATATCGCAAACTTTCAGTTTTCTTAAAAAAACAGAACCATGTTATGTACCGACGTTCGTAATATGCTTGGTGATTCATTTGCTGCTATCTCTTGTCCAGACGGTTACAATCCAGCATTTCAATATCGCAAGTAGAACGTAGAAAAGAATAGTATAAACTTTGATTCACGTCACCTTAACCATTATAACAGTGATTTTAGTTTTACAGAATGAAAGAGATCACTATTTAAAGTTTATAATACAAGCCCCGGTTTTGATGGTATCACGTATCCCATGCTCCAGCTTTTAAATCGAACATCTTCATCAAATGTCCTTATTCTATTCAACAGAATATGAATGGAACAAACGTACCCACCTAGCTATCGGGAAGCAATTGTGATACTCATTTTAAAATCAGGTAAAGGCGCTAACGATTCGTTTAACTATCACCCGATTGCGTTCATCAGCGGTCTTGGTAAAACATTTGATCAGATGGTAAACTCTCAGCTTGTTTATTACATCGAAACTAAGCGCCTCATTACAGAATTTCAAAGGGGCTTCCGTAAGGGGCGATCAACTGTAGATAATATTGTCGAACTGGAATCTAGAATTTGCTAAGCTGTGATCTACCTTTTCTGATCTTTACATTCAGACTGAAGTTCGCGTTTTAAGCGTCATAATCATTTATCATTCATATTTCACAAGTTTTAAGCGTACTGCCTACTACAGTCTTTGGGTCTCATTATGTTGATGATCTGCACATCTCTTGTTCAGGTTCGGAAATGAGAATCATCGAGCGTCAACTACAGTTAGCTGTGAATAAGATTTAAGGCTAATGTGATCACAATATCTCATGACTAAAGGATCGAAATCTGCAGGATAAATCGGTAACATCTCTGATGGTATTAAAATCCCTGATAATCGTCCATCCTTACTTCTAAACCTGTTGCCATCCTCTCGGCATTTCTACGCGCTTTTACACCGAAGTGTTCTATATACTCCGACAGTATGAGTGTTTTGCGCCATTTGGAAAATTTTCACAATGATAATCATCCAATTTTATGTCTCAATAATCAATGATTTTTACCCTCCATAAGAAAGGATTTGACATTTTATTTTATTGGGTATCGAATCACTTCGCTATACTAGAGAATGATTTGGTTGATGCTTCGGCTTCATGATTTGCTACCACTGTTTTAACTCAATCTATACCTTTCTCTGACATAAAAATTTATGTTAGACAGTTTATCACATCTCTATGGCAACAATGGGATCTTAAAAATAATAACAAATCCCACTCTACAAAATCAGATTTTAACCCATCACCTATATTGTGTCTGCATCATGCAGATGTTAAGTTAAATCGTCTCCGAATTGGCCACACTTGGTTGACCCATCTACATTTTCAATTTAGCCCACTGACGGTTATGCACGTAAAAAGTCGTATTTTAACCTGCAGTCTTCTCTGCATAGCAAAACCGGCTTTCCCATGTTAAGGGATAGGGGAACTGTGTGTAGGGGAGAAACATTCTCCCAATTTCGCCCATTTCCTTAACCGCCAGTGGGTTAGAGAACCTCCTCCCCAATGCAGCACTTGTAAAGCTATTTTACTTACTGTTCATCATATTTTAATTATTTGCCTATATTTTAACCGCGCAATTGGTATTTCATGCTGTATATAACTGTTTTTTTCCTTTTTAAAATTTTATCTAGTTTTATTCACGTTTTGCGCCTGTTTCGTCATATTTTATCGTATTTAGATTTTATCTGATTTTACTCACTTTTGAATGTGCCTCTTACGATGTGTGCAGATTTATACATTTCATGCTTCATAAAGAAACGTTATAGTATTAATTTCACCTTCGATTTTATTTTAAACTGTTTGTTTGGAAGAGCATATTCTTTAGTGGACCTTCTGCCATTAAATCCTACATTCAATTAGCTCTCTCGTGGTTCGTGGAGAGGCTTTTAAAATGTTGGCAGCATTACTAAAAATTCATTTTGTATACCACTCTATAAAATATGATTGCTTAGTTTGCACTCTTGACTAATGCTTTTTTACCATGAACCACTAAACCCCACATTCAATTAAATTTTACGTTCTGCAGGTTGAATAGAAAAACCTTTCCTTTAAGATGGCTAAAAGCTTATGGGAATCAATATTGTAAAAAGAGGGACATTATAAAAAAATTTTTTAATACATTTGTTGAACAGTGAAAATATTTCAAATTAGATATCCCTCTTTAGATGTCTTCATAAGACTTAATTAGACTCAATTAGATGTCTGCAATCATTGGGATGTAATGGTATTTAAATTGCAGGAAGCTTAAAATTTCCTCGTAAGCATTATTTTTATTTTGAAAATAATTTGTATTTTAACTTTTTTTAAATTAATGCACACGATTTAGAATTGAATATTTCCTATATCAAATGAAGTTTCATCTATCGATTTCTTTTTTATATACGAAGAAATTCTGTCTTGCAAAGATCAAATTCATAAAAGTTTCATCCGAAAAAGTTTTAGCAATAACAAAACATTTACCAGCAATGTCATTCCTTTCTTTATCTGAAAACTGCTATCCGTACTAAACTAACTGCTGATAGTTCTTAAGAAATTCGGGTATTTGTCAAGACAATAAAGAGTCTATAAAATGCGTAACAAAAAAATGCGATTTCTTCCAAAAAGTTTAAGTAGTCCCGAACTTTTGTTATTGTTATAAGCCATAAATGAAAAAAAATGTCTATTTTTCTTTTTCCACAATTTTTAATTTTTTCTTAAATAGATACTTCTATTGACAGAATTATTAACAGTTATTTACGTAAAATGATACTTTGAAAGAAGAAAAAAAACACAGTATCAATATTTTTTTAACTTAGGGTTCAAATATTTCTATGTTTTTCTTTTTTACCATTTCCAGCTAGCTGATTTCAGAGCATATTTATATATGATTTATTTTATCATCTATATCGTATCTACGGTTATCAATATGTTTAAAATCTTTCTTATTTTGAATATAACCCTGAAGTTAAAGGAACTTCTCGGATGAGACACCCCTTTAAAGACGACTTTTTGATCAAAATTATCTGTATTTACGGTTATTTCATTTTCACCAATTTCATTTTCTGAATATGAATTTATAAAACTATTTAACACAGTTTTGTTTATAAGAGAGAAAATTTTTGATCTTTTAATTAGGAGGAGAAAAAATGATAGTTCTTTTAGATTTACCATTTTAAAAATATTTAAAACACGTGATGATTAATTTTGGAACAATGAACATTGAAACAATTTGGAAGCATGAATAAATAAAATTATTTTTCTGAATAAGAATTTATAAAACTATTCAACCGAGTTTTATTTGTTTATAGGTGGGCAGATTTTTAAATTTTTCCTTTCACAGAAAATGGTGAGTGTTCTTCAAGATTTGCCTCAATTCATTTAAATGTATTAAATTTTGATTTCATTTAAAACATGTAATGATTGAACCTAGAAATAATGAAGCACCATGAATTTATAAAGCTATTTCCATTAATGTGAACTTATAAAACTATTCAACAGAATTGTATTTATTTTTAAAGATTTCATTTTTTTTATTTGAGAAGAACTAATTATAGTCCATTCAGATTTACCTTAATTTGGATTTCTTATGAATTATATTTACTTTGAGACAGTTAAGCATGTTATGCTTAATTATTTTAAAGTACAATAAATGCTCGAAGTTTACTAATTTCTCCGTATTTTTAAAGCAAGGTAATGCATTGAAATAAAGAGTGTTATGTTTCATATTTAATATATTTCAGTTAAATATAACATTACTCTGTTTTTATTATATATTTTAATTTTAATGTTTTTATTTTGAAATAAGTGATTTTTTTATGACATACAACTCTGATGTGATTATTTTGGTTCAATAAGTACTAACTATATTTAAGAAAAAAATGTTTTGTTTTAGTATCCAAAAAAAATTATTCAATTTAAAAAGCTTTTAAAAAAGGTTTTAGTTTGCAAAATATATATATATATATAAAAGACTCAATTTTTCTTTTGTTCTGCATTATTAAATTAGGAACATGACTTCTAGTGGATGCGATATAAAAATACTTTACCTTTGTTTCAATAAAAGCTATAGAAAGGTATGAGTCCTATATTAGCCCTTATGTAGGTCAATTATATAGGTAGTAAGTTATATGTCATACATGTGTCCTCATGTAGGTTAAATATATAGACAGTCAAATTATGTGTCATCATATTTACTTCATTCATTATGATACTACATTTAATGTTTTTTTCTTAATTTCAATTTTAACGATTTTATACTTGTTAATATTTTGGAGTTTTATATTGAATATCTCACAATAGATTCATTTTCAAATTATATAGTATATCTACTTTATAAATGATTCCATTATAATTATTATTAAACATTTATACAGAAAAAAACACTAAAGAAATTATTCTTAAAATGTACATGGAACAGTAGCTCCTGGAGACTATTAAAGATTCATGTACAAAAGACAAATGCACATTTTTTCACATGAAGCATACAGTTATTTCTTTTATGTCATGTGATCCATAATATCCGGACTTCTTTGTTAGGGTTGGTGCTGTCATAAGTAATCATAAGACCGGATGAAGATGCCTTAAAATCTCAAAATATTTATTAAACAGAAAGGGATTTCGGCTTCATAAAGACATTTTAATTCGTTGCATGGATTCATTTTGTAAATAAAGACTATACTAACTAACTAACAAGAATTTATACACAAAGTGATTCTTTTATTATGTGAAAGAGATTATTGAATGTGTATACATATATATATACATATATGAAGTTAAAAAAAGTTCTTGTGAAAAGAGCAATGTATCACTCTTTCATTTATGTTCCTCTTATGTTAGAAAATATGCTTCAAATCATCCCAAAGAAACCTATTTTTCCCTATTTTTAAATTTCAATTACTTTTAATCTTACCAAAGGATGTTTAACAACATAAGCTTTAACTTATTTGCAAAGTAAAGCAAGAATTACTTACCAATTAATATAATCATTAAAATACTCAGCAATTCATAGTAAATCCTTTTCCAACAATTTCTAAAAATACGTCTGTAACATCCCTAGTTTTACTGCGTTAGCAATTTCTATATTTATTTCATTTAATTATTTTAAACAAAGTTCTTGATATATTTTTTTAAAACCCATGGCAAAGACACATAAATTGGAATAAACTTTAAAATAATTTGATTGCAAGATTTGAAAGCATTGCTTCTGGTTAAAAATGCATATCCAATATTCATATCTAAAACCTTAAGAATATTAAATGATAGTTAAAAATTAAAAGGTTTTTCCAATAGTGAAATACTTATTCCTTTTTAATGAACACATGGATAAAAGCTTCAAATTTTATGTTTCTTTTTCGTGATTTATTTTTATTGAACTAAGTTTTATTTTTCAACATGATCGTAAATTTTTTATTGACTTTAATGGTTATTTTTATTCTTTTATAAGACGTATTAAATAATATATGCCCACAATAAACGTTTGTAATGTCTCATAAATAGCTGAAATATTTTTTTTTAATTTTTATTAGAAACATTTACGTGAGTCTGTTATTTTATTTCATTTTATAATGTGCTTACAGGGCATAAAATCTATAAATTAAGATACTTTTAAATTATTAAGATCAATATATTTCTTTAAATGACTTTCATAATACCTTTTTACCTTGCTTTTAAACATAATTTATAGCTAGGAAACTTTTCCTATTATATTTTTCATAATAATTTCTCTTTAAGGATAGTAATTTTAAATTATTCAACTATGATGCCTTAAAATTTTGAAATTACGTATATATATAATATATACAGGATTAACAAATATTTATACATGTAGGATAGACAAATTATTCTATGCAACCCTATTGCATAAAATGAGAAAAAAATTAAAGCATTTTTTGTTGACGATTAAATTGAAATTATTCTTCAGTGTGTTCTTTTAGATACATTGTGACACTGAAGCATTCAATTCAGTTGAGTTTCCTCAAGTGAAATTTCATTTTGATACAATGTTAAAAATGGCCAATTAGCAATTTATTTCATTATTATTTTACCATATTTAATAAAATCAGTCAATTAACCGTAAAAAATATGATATTTGAACTGTTAAGCGTGAGAGAAAACGTTCATTTATTACTTTTAACTAATACTAAACCGTATCTAAAGAATTCCATCCGAGCCAGCACGGTTGTGTGAGTGATTTCTACTATAATAGCAACAGAGCAAGGAGGACAATGTAGCAGTCTCAAATACTAAGTCAACTGTTAATGTGTTCCAACCATCAAAGAAGGCGTGTTCATATTGAAGTGGGCCTTTCTCTTTAGGTAGGCATGTTCAGATTACGTCTGGGTCACCAATGTAGTACTAGACTTCCAACGATGTCAACCCTAATCTATCAAAAGGCACCTCAAAATAGAATCGATTTAACATGTCTTATATACTGGTGAATCGGAATTGAATAATTGTAGTGGTATCGCTGCAAAGACATTTTGTTGAGTACAGCTTGGTACATACTGTAGCTGAGAGGGTTAATCTTCTAATCTCATGACCAGTTGGACAAGGTTTGGAATCAGAGCATTGATAGCACATCATCCATTCCTTCAATATATGAAAATCTTCTATTGTTCTGTCCTGTTCAATCGGTGATCCTAGACTATTAGAATACGAAACTATCATTTCCCAAAAAAGGCGTTGCACGCCCAGAGCTCCAACCTTTGTTTAAATTCCATCTTAATGGTTTAGAAAGTATGCTGGTTGCAAAACCGTATAGTTTTTTATTCATGTTTTTTTTTTTTAACTGCAGCAGTTAAAAACTGTTTCGAAACTGTAAAAATAAAGAAATGTTCTTAACCATAAACTGAATGCTTAATCTGATGGACAGACAGCTGTAAGTTGTTTTACCGTAATTTTTAAATTGAAAATTCTAACAGTGTAATCCTTTTAATATCTTCATATTTTATTAATAGATATTTCCTTCAATATTGGCAACAAGTACCTCAAATATCACTAACTGTATTGATGTTCATATATTTAAGTATTTTCTACCTGCATAGAAATTTAATATATTAATTATCTTTGATTCATTTTTCTCTTTTTATTTTTCTATGTTTATTTAAAGATAAATAAAAAAATAATAAATTGTATAAAAATTAATTTAAAATTCCCGAGTTTTATCATAAATTTGCTGTGTGAGAGCTCAATAATTCCGAATCAGCTTTTTTTTCTGTAGTAAATATGCTCTAATGTAACTCAAAAATAAATTTGAATGTTTTAAATCGAACAAAAACATAAATTTCGTAGCCTTTCTTTATTCCCAATATGATATAGACAGACTTGTCTACGTATTCCGTTTATCTTATGTTGGAATGTTTTCTTACAAAATAAAAATATATCATGATTTCCAAATAGTATTTGCATATTTAACTTCCAAACTAACTAGATTTTATAATATTTACTCAAACAATATATATTTAATATTTATTTCTAAGAAACATGAATTTTTCTATTTCTTTTTCTAACCTTCTATTCTTCACTTTAAATCGTATCATTATCCTTAATGAAGGAGAGTTATTAATTGAAATGAACTATTATTTTTTTAAAAAATTTACCTATAAAGGAATTAAGAAAATGTGTTTCAGAAATAATTTGATCCATTATCGTAAAAAATAGCTATATTTAATCAGAACTTACACTTATGGATCTCAATTATATTTAATTTATTCTTGACTTATAAAACTGTTATTATAAAAATTTATAGCTTTCAGATAATTACAAAAATTGCTAATAACAACTCTAGTGAAACTAATTTTCATCAAATTGCATAATTTAATTATTTTACTCTACGAAATTCATAGTAAACGACTCTAGAAATTAATTTAATCATTAACTACTATTATAATACCAAATAATCTCCTTAATGAGTTCCACTTTAGAAGGAATTAGATTAATGATTTTGGTATCATTTTCTTTTTCTTTTTTGTTCATGTAATGAAAACTTTTTAAAGAATCCTGAATAATAATAATTATTTTGCGAATTGCTTTTATATTTTTAATTGGTTTTTTTTTTATAATGAAAATGGATATTATATGAATTTTAAATTAATTTTGACAATTGAACTACCATAATCAAAAGCTATCTTAAAAACTTCTATATTAAATAGCTTGTATTTGCCTAAGATTTGTGCATAACTTTTAAATAAGCTCTGTTAAATTGGAAGAAATTGTTAGAATTAAGCAAAATCTACTCTACGAAGTAATGCAGAGAGTTGCATAACAGTTGAAGGGTATATGGGATGAATAAGATAAAAAGGAATTTAAAAGGGTGGGACAGTAACAGGTAAGATTCGAAGGCCTGTTAGAGATAAACTGTTCAACCAAGAAACTGCCAGATTTAAACAAGATATTTATTGTTTCGTATTCAATATATTATTCTCGAAAAGTCGTAGATGTACCACTTTCTTCATGAATGATTAATTTCTAGAAAATGTCAACACACCCCGCTTTACCTCACTAGAGGGGTCAAACCAGGTACACATGATAATCTTGTGGCAAATTCAAAAATAACAAAATTTCAGTGAAAAAAGTGACAGACATTTCTATTTTTAAGACAATTTAAGAAAGTTATGCATGTAATTTTCATGAGATGTAGTCGGGGCCGTACCCAAGGAGAGGGAGGGGTGAGAGTGGAATAATTGCCTCGGGACCTGAAACGCCTAAGGTCCCGACCAAAAATCCCTACAAAAATTAAGTGTTTATTATTATTTTTTTTAAAAAAATGGTAGAGAATTTCTATATACATAAAATTTCATAAAATTGGTCTATAAAATATGAAAATAAGGCTTTTTGTGCTTTGGAAAAGTACCGGAAATAAATTTTATCCAGGGGCCCATAAAACCATTATTTAATCTTGGATATAGTTACCTTTTTCTTTTTCTGCACTGCAACTTTTGTTGGACCATCATAAACAAAAATCAAGTACATGGTCTTATCCTGTGAGCAGAGGTCATCCTAAGGATAGAGAAGAATGCTACTATAGAGATAAATTCTTATTGTTTGAAGTATGAATATAGCAAACGATAAAAAAGATTAAATAAAAATAATTTTTATAACCGTCATGACCAACAAATAAGGTTAGCATAAAAACCAGAGAATAATCAAGAGTTTACATAGTAAAACATATCCACACAGACGCCTTGAAGTGATCTACAACAATACGCCAATATGGAAGGTCCTTCCTTTTTACTAGAAAAATGAAATTCAGAGTTAATTCGCTCGAAATCAGAACTAATTTCGCCTAAATCGAGTTACTCGATTGTTTCTTACTCTCTAGTATTTATTAATAAAGGAAAATATTAAAAAGTTATCGCATAAATATGGATATGTTTATTGTAACAGAATTTTTTTTTTTGCTTTCACCTTTATTTTAACATATCTAATCCACATTAGCTTCGAGTATGATTACATAATTTTAATTTCAAATTAGGTAGCGATAAATAAAATAAGGCAAAGAATTATTAACCCGGCCTTCCAATAATTGTATGATTAAATAGTTTGGACACCGTATTTTGCGTCTTCTTACCATAAATGAAACTATTCTGAAAACGTCAATTACTCGCCTCATCTACTCAGTTCTCCAATTATAATTGCACATTAAAACGCAATAGATAAATACTACGATAAATAAATTTTACGGAAAAAACTGTAATAAATAAACTACTAAATACACATTGTACTAAATATGAAACGCTGATGGAACTGTTAGTATGTTATAGAAATATGTTACAGATTAGATAGTCTTAAATATTCTTTATGTTCTAAACAAATAAAATTCTCTGCATTTACTCTTACTTGCTGAGAAAACGTATATCCACACGTTTTTCAAATTAAAAATAATTACCATATTTTATTGGAGGTGCATACAGGAATATATAAACATGATTTTATTCAAAAGAAAGTAATAAAAATGAATTCACATTATTCCTTTCATTTTAAATAGAAGGAAAGTTGGGAAGATGCATAGCAATCTTAAACATAAGAAAAATAAAGAAAAAAATTAAATATGGTCTTTTAACCCAACCAATTTTGTAAGTTCGATATTCCCCATTAAAGTGACTTAATACAATAATGCTAAATAATGAGGTACTATAACTATGCGACTGGTGATGGAGAGTGTTGTAATAAGAATTATATTTTTGAATTTGAAGTACACTGATTGATCGAAAGTTAAAAATCTTGGATACTGGAGAAAAATATACTTTATTGAGTTGGATGTGTTTAAACACTTTCAACTTGATAAACATGTAACAGGAAATGGATGTGGTTATAATTAAACTAAATGCCGATTGCGCATCAGTCATAGTTAATAATAAAATATTTTTTAAATGAACTTAATGAATAAAATGTCGGAATACTGTTATAATACAATAGTATTTTAAAGTCAACGGAGCTAAGATTTGATAAATATTGGATTGCCAAGAGGCCAGTTTTTGTAAGCAGTGATTTTGTAAGTTTTGCGGAATGATTTTAAAAACTTTATTTACGTACGTATATTAGAAGATTAAATTAAATTATTTTTCCCTTTAGAAAAAATAAAGACAACAATTTGACAAAAACGACCAGAAATAGAACATGTTTAATGTTTTTAAGAGCGTATTTGACTTAAAAAACTAATTTGATATTTGAGTTCAACTGGATTCTTATTCCCATCTTGACCTTGCGCCTTCTGCTAGTCAACATTTCGATTCATTGTAAAATCTGTTTTTTATGGAGATAAATACTCAAATTGAAAAGTATTTCTGAGAGAGAAATTTAAGAAAAACGTTTATGCGAACGTAATTTTAAGTTGACTCAAAGATGTAAAAGATTATGAAATAAAACAGTGCTTACATGATTAAAATAAAGGTTATGCAAAAATTAAAATTTTCCTCGTTTCCATGTTTTTTACATTTGTGCGTGCTCTGGAGACCAACCAATTTATATTGCTTCAAATATATGTGTAATATTCATTATTATAATTTAATTATTGTATTTAATATCATTTTCTAGAAATATTAAGAGTATCTGATTTGTACGAAAGTTTGATATTGGGTAAAAGTTTTCGAAACAGTTTCTTATAAATTTTGAATGCTTGTACTTTTGACTTTCTAAAAATACTTTACTTTTGTTTGTACTCTAATTATTTAGAAAGTTATAAGTGTTTGGACAAGGAGATAACAGTCAATAGATTAATGATTTTCAGTCTTTAAATACATTTACCTCAAAATCAGGGGGTTTTTTTTCACATTTTACGCAACCTTAAACACGATTTCTCCTTTCTCATGCTGTGTTTAAAATTATTCCTTGCAATTTTTCATGAGTATTTATGATTATAGCAC
The DNA here is from genome assembly GCA_949128135.1 of Parasteatoda lunata. Classification (NCBI taxonomy): domain Eukaryota; kingdom Metazoa; phylum Arthropoda; class Arachnida; order Araneae; family Theridiidae; genus Parasteatoda; species Parasteatoda lunata. The sequence goes on from OX421975.1 coordinate 75,637,183, forward strand.
ACATTTTTTGAACAGACTAAGATAAAAAAAATAGAATTCTACTTTTTAAGGCTGTTTATTTTTCCCCTGCAATGATAAGAGGGAGAATTCGCTTTTTTAACTGCATTGATCCCTAACTCACTAGTATATGTACTTGCTTTTAAGATTATAATTGATAGCCTTCTAAATAAAATCCTCTAGGAATTTTTCGTTTTTGGCTGTAGAATTTTTTTTTTACAGTGTTTAGCGTACATGTAAAAAAATGCCTTATTTTTACCTAAAAATGGCCATTTAAAAAATAATAATAATCTAAATATATTTTGCTAGTTTTATAAGTTTTTTCACATAATAAAACAAAACAATTTTTTAAAATTTTATATCAATATTTCAAAAAAAAAAATTTTTTTAAACTAGTCAGATACTTTAATACTGTATAGTTTACTCATTAGTTAATATTTCCTTTTATTCTAAAACTTACTTTAATAATCATTATTTTATATAAGTTCTTAAAAGCAGTAGCATTAATTTAAATAAATATATATTATAACGGATTACATCAATAGCTTTCTTTGTATTAAAGTATTGAATATCTTTAATATTAAATGCTTTCATTATAAAAACGGTTAAACATTTCGGTAACATTATTTTAATATAATTAATAAGTTTTTTTTCTTTTATTCTAAAGAAAGAAAAAAATATTATTAAAAAAACAATAATACTTGAAGACAAATGAAATTAAAGTTGATAACTATATAATGAAGAAATGTAATATATGTTCCAAATTACAATGAGAATGGCAAAATATATCATAAAAACAGGACGGTAAGGCATTTATTCTTTCCCTTTGAACGGGCATTCTTAGAATGATGATGAGTTTGTTAGCTTTATTCTCGAGGGAGATGCTTCTGTTCTTTTTCAGTCGAAGGTTTATTAGTTTGTTCTATACTGCTTAATGAGTAGAGTGTAGTAGAAAAAAGCTAAGGCTGTTATTAGTGATGCAACCTCTGTTAACTTCTACAGATAAATTAATTTTGTAGTTTCTGTCGGTTAAGCCTAATTTTTATTTCAATTAGTGCTGTGTTGTTGGGTTTGTTCTAAACATAAGAATTCTTTGCTCTTTAAGTGCTAACTAATTTTGATAGAAAAATTTTATTTAATTCTTCGTTATATTCAACGAGAATAATTGACTAGTACATTATTTCTCATATTATCAAGTTCTATTAAAGACTGTCAAGCATTTTGGGGAAAATATACTTTGAATCAATGCTTTTTTTTCCATCGAAAATTTTAGTTGTGTTTATAATTTTTTTCAATATTTATTCATTTTTACAGTGTTAAAATTTTTTTAAAAAATGGTTAAATAACAATTTATTTTATTGTTATTGTTATGATATTCAAACAAAACGGTCAAATAACCGTAGAAAGATGGTATTCAAACAGTTAACTGTGAGAAATACCGTGCATTAACGTTTTTCCCCAAATACAGTAAAACAACCAGAATTTTATCCACACCAACTAGACTCACGTAATGAAGTCACTTAGTTCATTGCAACTAGGTACATATTATAGTCGAGCGAGGAAATCTGTCAATCTCATGACCAACAGGATGACCGCTTGAGTCCCAGCGTTGGGACCACGATATTTTTTCATTCCTTTCAACACATGAAGAATTTCCAGTTGGAATGGAACATCATAATGCTGTTTAACACAAAAAATTCTAGCATTTCTCCTCTTTTATAATAGATGAAACAGAGAGATAAACTGAATAAGCTGCACTCCACGACTCATTTGTTAAAACACAACTGAACCACAACCTATTTCTAATTCCCATTACCTAATGAAAAGCCTATCACCAATGCTCATTTAAATTTCTTTTTTACAGCTTTGAAGCTATGTTAGTTGTAAATGGTTGAAAACCGTATAGTTTTGTATTCGTTGTGTTTCAAACTTATTAATTGTAAACGTTTTCAAAACCGTAAAAATTTTTTAGTTATCTTACGGTTAATTGGATAGAAAGACTAACTATTTTACCACTATTTTAGAATAAAAATAAGACTAACAGTGTATATATATAGTGAAACCTGTTACGTTGACTAACTTTATATGTTGATTCATTTAAGTTGAACAGTCTATGATTCAAATTGTTCACTTAGATAAGACACCAAATTACGCATGCTTCATTTTATCTTCCATATGTTGTATTTTTTTAACCATTGTGAAAAACTTACACCGGTATCTTCACAAATCTATAGTTTTTTACCATATGACCTGCTTATAAGCATATTGCTTAGCGTAGCATATCCTTCTTTGAACTTTAATTGTGTCATTAAATTGCACATTCATAATTCTAAACCTTTACTTACAATTTTTTGTGGAATAATCTGTTACATATGACATATCTGTTACATATTTTGTGAAATAATTTGTTACACAGAAATTTTTTTTATTTTAATGCACAAAAATATGTATATTATACATTTTAAATTCCCAATATGCATTAATAAAAGAATAAATTAAATTAGTTTTTTTTCTTACCCTACGGTGTTTCAAATATTAGTCAAGGAATAATAAAGAATTTTCAAGCTTTCAATAGACTCAAAACTACTTCTGCTTCGTTTTCTTATAAATATAACATATTGATACAAATTGAAACAATTATAGATGTTTTCTTTTAAATAATTTAAATTTGTTGCAAATGTAATACTTTTAAAACTTTGCAATAAATTAGGCAGAATAAATGTGAATTGAAAGCTTTTTAATATTTCTATTTAAAAATTGTTAGTAGGAAACTAAAATGAAATTATGTTATATATTTTGGACAATATGACTTTTTTTGAGAAAATCGAAGCAAAAATTTCTTTTCGAGTTTATTTTTCATTTAAATTATTATAGGATGCCAAATATTTATTTTTATGAAAAATCAAATATAGTTCGTCGACATTGACCCTACATGTTCTGTATCACGCACAGTTCGAACAAAATGAACTTGTCACAACGTAGAACACTACTTGAAGCACACAACAGAAAAATCATGCGAACAATTTAAGGCAAGGTTCCTGAAAGAAAAGAAATGTAATCCTTTAACATCCTTATTATCAGCAACAGTACTTTTTCCATAAAACAATAACAAAACCACTTGTAAAAATTCCAAATAAACAAACTACAAATAAAGCAGATACTGTGTACTTTGGTTTTGTTGCCCGTAGCGAAATTTGAAATTCTTATCATTTAAGATGCTGAGAGAGTGTCATTGAACTAATATTTTAAAATTGTAAATGCTGTGCAAAATCATACGATAATCACGAGATTGTTATTTTAAATTAATGTCAAGGAGTTATTCCAAGACAGAGTTGCAATTGCAAAATTACAATTTTAAACAAGTTTCTCTATTGATGTTAATAAAATTTATTTTTCATGTATTCACATTTACGCTAAAAGGCCAAATCATTATGACCACCTACTCAATAACACGCCATTTTTGCCCTTTAAAAATAGCTGCAATTCGCCGTGGCCTGGATGCTGCAAGTTCTGAGTCGATAACTGGAGGCAGGTTGTACTTCAGCAGTCACGCAATGTTGAGGCATTCCGAAATTGTGCGGTTTTTTCTCAAAGCTGCCTTTGGATGACATTCTAAACGTGCTCTATCCGATTAAAATCCAGCAAGCTATGTGGCCTAACATAGCTTGCTGGAGCATAGCTCATAATGTTCTTCGAACCAATCTAACAAAATTTTTAGCCATTTAAATTGAGGCGCTGTATAACTGGAGGAATGCATTCACAGTTGGAGAAAATGGACACCACGTATGGGTGCAAATAATCTGTAATTATGTTCAGATAGTTCGCAGCTTTCAACAATGAGCCCCGAAGCCGCTCATAGGATCAACACCGAAGCATAATACTAAACCCACCAGTGCATGTGGGGAACAACTGTTCATAAGGAAGGTGGCGTACTCTGTCTCGACCATTGACGTTGAAGAAGAAATCGCGGTTTATCTGACCAGACAACTGTGTTCTACTTATCCATGATACAGTGTCAATGTTCCCGAGCCTACTGTACAATGTGTCCACTGAACATTGTGTTCCAAAACACTTGAACTTGGACTTGCATTGTATTGTGTAGTCTGGCGATTCGCTGTCTGGCACCGATTTCGTTTTACTAAGCAGGACAATCTCCGAAGTCTCATTTCTTTGATAACACGTGACCTTCCAGCAAATTGTCTATTACTGGTTTAACTTTTATTTATCCAGTTTTCATAAATGTTTATAACTACAGATCAGTAACAATCTATCAGTCGGGTAGTTTATGAGACACTTGTTCCAAATCTTTGGGCCATTACGATCTATCATATTTGCTTAAATCAGTAGTTTTTTTCATCACTCGCAAAAGTAAATGCAAGAATCATTCCTTACCTTTTTCAGCTGAATAATGGTAATTCAGGTACTGAATTACCATTCCATACTCACTTCTATACAATGTTTTTTTTTTCTTCAAATTTGCTCAAATTTTGCAAATTTCTGCAAATTTCTTCATTGCAGTAAATAGTTATACACTAAAAGTAATAGTTATACACAATTGAATTTTTTTTTTATTCACAAAATCAATTCTAGATAAATTTTTCAATATAAATTGAAAACAAATTCCGACTACTTTTTTTAGTTTTTATTTTTTAGTTCAAATATCATTCCGATTATCCAACAGAATTCCTTAGTGAAGATTATGCCATTTTTTTTTTAATATTAAAGAATACCAAAATATATTTATACTTGTAATTAGACTTTCAAAAAAAGTTTCTAAAAGGAACACCGGTGTCCCATCTGTCTCATTAAGAAGATATTTTTAAACTTAGTTATACAGAATAATATTTTAGTCTTTTTATTTTATTGAGTATATATGGAAGCATTATTGAAGATAATTACAATTAGCTATTCAAATCAGTAGTTAAAATTTCACATTCTAATAGTTCAAAGCTGAACTATTTAAACTTTTCAAACGTTTTGCTAAATATTAAAAATAACATTTCAAACCACAAATATTTTGTAATTTAACTTCTCCCTTTAAAATAATTTTTCATTTTTCTATATAAGAGCTCATTAGTGATGTTTAAAAACTATAAAGATAGTGTATATGAGTTTCGAGATAAGCGCCTGGGCATTGCAGTAATTTCTGGATATTTACGTATCTCGGATTACAAATAACTTCTCTTATATGATACGTTGGAAGATACATTTTATCTCATTTAAAGCGCTTGCGAAAATCGTTTTTTGGATCAGAAACGTAGATTCATAAAAAGATTAGAGTAAGGGAAATTGATATTTTCACTGAAATTATTTACCCAATTTTTAGATTATCAAATAAATCTTTAAGATAAGTTTTTTCAAGTTAATGTTAGTTCATTTTTTTAAATTTTTCTTAATATCTTTGTAATAAAATTAATTTTAAATATATAATTTTTTAAATATATATGCTTTTTAATTATGTATACCCTATCATTAAATGAATGCATATTTTAATGGTTTTCATAAATGGCTTCACATAATGGTCATAGTGTTTAAAAGTGATTTATTGTATTTATAGAGGTAGATAGCTATTCTCCAGCAAATAGACCTGAGATAACTAAATAAATACTGGTACTAAAGGGTAAATAATTAAATTCCATGAATATTTTAATTACTTTTTAATTAATTATACCTTATCTTTAAATAGATGCATATTTTAATGGTTTTTATAAATGGTACTTCACATAATGTTCATAGTGTTTAGGTAAAGATTTACCTCGACCCGCCCTATTAAAGAACACGCGAGGAGTAATATAAACCTGTAAAAGGTTATTCAAAAGAAGAACATCAAAAATAGTTATCTTTAACGTCTATACAACTGTGCACATATCAAGCCATGACAATTCCCAGAGTATATGAACATTTGAAAATTAATAATATTAAAAATACAATAATAAAGGAAATAAGATCACAGTACAACTGAAGTCAATGTCATTGCATAAATTATAAGGTCAAAGAACCCTCATAAATTTAAAATGAATAAAACCACTCAAGATATAAAAATCCAAGACCAAATTATACAATTTAAAACCAGTTAATAAAAAAACTGCGATCAAAAGGGATTGCTAAGGACAACTGGCCCTCATAAAATTATTAAAACTACTAAAAAGTCAGAAGACCCATATAAATTTAAAACCCAAAAATTACAAATAGTACACATTAAAAACCATTAGTAAAAAATGCAAAGATGTAAACTTGCTAAGATAATTGAGATAAGAACACAAAATATCTCAGATGAAAACTACAAAAAGATAAAGTAGTCACAAAATTTGAAGCTAAAAATATGGTAATTGTAAAAGCAGTAGCTAAAACAACATATTGTAAAAACAATATAGGTTAAAAATGTACAAGGTAAAAAGGTTGAAGGCTAAAACCGATTAAGATCATTAAGAGAGCCACCCAAGTAATAAATTATCCAGTTTGTCCTTTCTTGCCCTGTTGCATGTCCATTTTATTCCAATGTAATGGCGCTAAATTGGACAAAAGTATCCATTTTTCTCTATAACTTTGTAATTCTAGATATAAATAAGAATATTGGTAAACTTCTAAAATTTTTGCTAACAAATACATAAAGAATAAAAAATTATATTCAATATGATTTTTTGACGAATTTGTAAATCTTTTTCATTCATTTTCCGAAATGTATTATTGAAGGAATTGTTACACTCTTTATTATAAGTATTTTATGTATTATAAAAGTATAATAAGTATTTTAAAGTGTTTTAAAACTACAAAAATATATACAAATCATGTTTACCGAAAATAGTAATTTCAAAGTTAAATAGAAGAAACTTGAATTTGGAATAAAAACTTTTATCTCTACGGCTGTAGTTTTAGGATAATTTTTAATGCAACATACACTTAAATATTACATGCTTTTTTATTTAAATATTTTTATCCTTATCCGACTCTACCTTCTGTATGATTTTAACAAGGAAATATAAAAACAAAATCATATACATGTACTATTTACCAAATAATTTTTATTTTTGCTTTATGGGAAAAACATGTAAAAACGCTAAGTACCATAAATTCAATCAAATTTAACCAGACACTTTGAATACACTAAATTTATTGAAATAGAAAAAATAAATATTTTTTTCATACATGTATTCGAAAAAGTTTTAAACACCAAAGGAAACTAGAAGTGTCCAATATTTTCTTCACACAAAACATTTTTGTATTGATGAAATTCTTGTTTCTATAATATAATTTCATTACAAAAAAGCTCCACATTTATTTCTAAACTGAAAACAAAGCATACTTCTGCATAATGAACAAACAATCATTTTATATTCAAGTTAGTTCACTTTAAACTTTATTTTGTTCTCGCCATACGAAACTGTTTTCAGCAATTCCCAACAACTTAGCTATTTTTCATTTTTCGGGAGTAATATTTTTTCCCGTTTCCTTAAAAGACTCAGACTTTAAGGAGTAGTTTTATTCCCCAGAGCACTTCTCCTGATTTTTACAACCATGGATAGGATTTCTAAATAGCAGAGGGGTGAAAAAACAACTATCATTTGGGGCAATTCGATTTTTTTTCCTCCTTAGCTATTTGTGATTTTGGATCAAATTTCTCAGATTGAAACTTCACTTGACTTCATGCAGGTTTTTTTTTTTAGAATTTTTTAACTTTTCTTTTTACATTAATGGCATTTTATGGTCTTTGATGATGGAAAGTGCTAAAGGATGTAAAAATAAAAAACATCAATCATTTGTTTGCTTTACTTGCATTTTTTTTAAAGTTTTTTTTTTATCCTTTTTAACGATAACACTAGATAGAAATTTTATGATACAATTTGTAGAAATTTATGTAGGCAATGAATGGTATACATAAAAATAATATATATGAAAATATATAAATATAATGTATGAAAAAATTATGTAAAATTGTTTTCCTTTAAAAATAAATCATCCATTTCTATAATATCACGTTTATTTTGTATACTATACTAAGACTATAATTAGAATTTAGTTAGAATTATAAACTTGATAATATTTTTGTAATTTTCAAGGCTTAGAATAATATCCTGTTTTTGGTTTTGCAAAAATTAAGAGATTGCATTTGATTAATACCATAAAACTAAACCATAGTTGTTATTAGTGTTGTCAGCAATAACATTTTATTATAAATTCTATACAAGTTTAAAGGAAACCATTTTAACTCATTGTACACGTTATGTTTTACTGAAATTAATTTTCATATTTCTTAATTTCCTTAAAAGTACGCTTAGTGTAGTATAATCGATTCCTGTCCTGTATTCTGTGCAATTAATATTCTTTCAAATTAAAATAATAATAATGAATAACTGCACAAACTCCCAACGGTTATTAAAATAGCGTATTTGTTCACTGAAACGCTTTACTTCATGTGAAGACGCTTTATACCAAACTTATGGCCTTCAGTAACGGGTTCGGTTTAGTGCAGCAACTCATAATTTTGTCTACGCATCATGAAACCAGACATGTAACTCAATTCAACCCTTACAAAAATTTAAAGTGTTTTTGAGGTTTATTTGAGGTTGTTTGGTAGTGCCATGGTTGATTTGAGGTTTATTTGAAGTTGACTTCAAAAACAACTTTAAAAGATCAACATCCCAAGGTGTGAAATGAAGGTGAGTGAAGTTGTTTTAGTCACACTTGAGGAAGTTTTGAGATTGATGAAAATCTACTTCAGAGCAACCAGCTTAGGAGGGTTGTTTCTGAGGTGTACGGAATATTTTTCTACATTTCAAGCAAATAAGTATATTTGAGGTGTGAATAATTTCACCTGATCTCATCTAAAGGTGTTGCTTGGTTATACACGAGGTTGAGTTTAAGAGGTGTAAATGGGGTTGATATTGAGGTTTATTTATCAGGATATTTTTGGTTCCAAATATAACCTTATTTTCTACATCAGGTGTTCTTTTTTACATCTATCAACCTCAAAACCGTCTCAAAAACACCTTATTTTTTTTGTAATAGAATTAAATTCCAATATCCATATTATTTTTATAATCCCATAGTAATATGTAAAAAAAATATTTGTGATAAGTATTAAAAATATTTGTAAAATAGTAATGTGTGTAAAAATACAACAAATAAAAAAAAAACTGCATCGAAACTGAAATTGAGAATAACTTGAAAGAAGAAACTATTTTGTAATTGTTAAGTATAAATATTTAAGACCATTTAGAGTAGATTCTCCCACATATTTTAGGGTTGTAGATGAATGCGAGTTGGGAAATCAAGAAAACTTTTGCATTAAGTGGTCTTTTCATGACGCCATTAGAAGTTGCCTTTTCGCACCAAGAAAATGACACAGACTAAGAACAAAATCATTTGTAAGAAATCATGTACCTTCGATAATAATTTTGAAGTCAATGGAGGTAACCTCTAAGAATGACCAAATTCCATCAATGACCATTTTACTGTAGAACGGTGGGTGAGCTCTCCCGAGAGGTTACACTGTATGAAGCTTTTAGTTATTTAAATATTGGAACTTTCTATTTTATAAATACAAGTTTAAAATACAGTTTGAATCAATTTTTTAAACTTGTTTCTTAGTCTACCAATCTTCAAGAACCAATACTGATACATATATTATGCATATAAAATGTTTATAGTTCTAATAATTTAGTAAACTTGCAATAAAAAGTCTTTATTTTTGCTCCGCTATGCAAATAGTAAAAAATTACTCTTCCAGTTCAAGAATTTTTACTCGATCACATTCGCTTTTGTATTTCTTTGTATTTGTAGAACGTTAGATTGTTTGTTTAAAAAAAAAGTCAGAAATCGAACCTTATTGCAAAAGTAAATTGTTGGAAACTTTCTAAAAGAGATAAAAATGATCCGATCAGTGAGAATCTATTTCTTCAGAAAAGAAATCTTATTTTCAAATAACTTGCTGAGGTCAAGAATTTTGAGAAATGCTTTTATTTTGTCCAAAGGGATTTTAAAATTTTTGAAATAACATATTTTTGTTTCCTGTGGTGATATCAAAACTAGGTTTAGAAAATAAAATCATTTTTTATTCACGCAATGGGAAATAATGCGTCTATTATTTATTATCAAAAACATGGATTTCGTTAGAAAAAGAATAGCCCTTTATATGTTTGAAATTTATATATGTTATATATGAGATATATGTTTGAGATTTTATTTACATTCTTTGTTCTTTTTTTTAAAAAAAACTGAAAAAACTATTTTTTAATAGTTTTAGTTTATGTATTTTTTCATTCCGCCATGTAATGTATTTTATTATTCTGCCAAACTTTGCTATATATCACTCAGAGGCTTTTTAAGAAAATTGGACGTTTTATTGAATGCAATATAATAAAAACTAACATTATAATTTAAAATAATTTTTTAAATTAATTACTAAATTATAAAATTTTGATTTAGAATAATAAACATGAAGAGTTTAAAATATTAATTTTATTTTAACCATAAAATTTAAACATTTTGAAAAAAAATTATACAAAAAATCAATTTTTGAAACATTTTTATGGAATGCGAATTAGCGTTTAGGATAAATAAAATTTTCTCGTATGTCCTTCCTAATAATTCTCGAGTAACAAAGCCATGCATTAAATTATTTCGAAAGAAAAATGAATTTTGATAAATTATTTAATCTGAATTTATTTTTAAAAATTAACAAGCAAGAAAATTTAATCAATGTTCTTTTCCAGCATTTAACTTAAATTTTATCTGATAAATGCTATGTAATGAAAATTTAATGATGTATATACATATATATATTCCACTTTACCCCGATTTGGAGCGTAGGGTAGCTTTCATAACTTTCCATCTCACTCTATTTGCGGCCAGATATTTTGCCTCTTTTTATTGTCCTTCCTATTGTTTTCAATTCGCTTACAATCATCCTGCACCAAATATTAAGTTTTCCTCTTTTTCTATTCCCCTGAAAGTTCCAATCAAAAACTTATTTCCTTTCCATGTATTTGATAAATATAAAACATATAAATATTGAACAAGCCCTTTCTGTTATACAACTTTCATGGCAACACAACGGCATTAAATATATTATTTAAAACAAATACAAAGAAAGAAAAACACTGCAATATAACATTTTCTCATAACTTAAAGGCAATGGTATTAATACATCAATCTAATTTTTAAACCAAAGTAAGAATTGTCAACGAGGTTATATAATATCCTCTTACTTGAAGATGCGATAAAAGCAAAATTAGCTCTTGTACTAATTACTCGAATAAAAAAAAAAATTTCAAAAATTTAAAAAACACAATAATAAAAATTGTGTTCACTCTAAAAAAATTCAGATTAATTTACGGTAAAAAAATACCATCACTCAGGGTGCCGTTCTTAATTAGCAAAATTAGCTCTTGTACTAATTACTCAAATAAAAATAAAAAAAATTTAAATTTAAAAAACACAATAATAAAAATTGTGTACACTCAAAAAAATTTCAGATTAATTTACGGTAAAAAAATACCATCACTCAGGGTGCCACTAAAATCCATTTTTACCCGAACATACAACGGGAAAAAATACCGTAATTTTTACAGTAATTATTACCGCAAACTCACTGAATCACTCTAATTAAATAAATATTATTTTAAAAATTATATAAAATATTTTACATTAAAAATACTTTTTACGGTAAAATGTATTTTATGGATCATGCACTCAAAGTGCCTATACTTTAGACCGTAATTTCATCCGAAATTTTTTACAATGTAGTAGACAGCAAAATCAAAATAACCTTTAAATATTAATATAAATTATTTAAATTGCAAAAGCAAATTTAAAATTTTTTACCCTTTTAATTCAAAATTGCCCTTAATTTATATCATATCATTAAAATTAAAAAATATAATTGAAAATATGTTATATTAATGTATGAACTAAAAATAATCGAGTAATTTAAAATTTTATACATTTTTCATAAATGCATTAGCATAAACGAAACATTAATATAGTGTTACTAAATAATTTGAAGCAATTAAACAAGGAATAGTGTCCGAAATCGTTAAAATATAGGGAAAATTTGAGAACCTTATTTGAAAATTTAATGTCGCTTCAGAATTATGTCACTTGAACCTCAAAATATCTATAGAAAAGAACATTACACTAACTATTTTAAACAAACAGGATTGTAACTCTATGAATTTAATTTGCATTAATCAGATAACTATGCAGGCATGAGCAAACAGTTTGATAAAACTGTGAATAAGCCATATGGAAATGACTTTACAATTTCACTGAAAATCCTTTCAAAATGCATGTTTACACTTGAAGGGCAGGTAGAACTTGACAATGATTAGATATTATTACCTGAACAAAATTAGCATATTTTAGAAAACAATGCAGTTTACTGTTTAGAATTAAGCATGCGTAGAAACAATGGGAATCAACAATTTAATAATGCAAAACGTGACAACTGTGAATGAAATTAAATGCACAGACTTAGCATATCCATTTCAACTGGCTTGATTCATTATGCATTTTTAGAAAAAGTTGGGTTAAACATTCGTATATAATTATTTTTGATAGAAAAATGGAAATAGACGTTTCATTATGCCATATTTACTTATTTTGATACAGGAATTTCTCTAGTCATATTGAAATAATAAGATATTTCTGTTCTTGCAATACCAGCAGCACATGCCAACACCAGAAAACTTGCTTGGTGAAACCAAGCGAATTTAAGGCCGAAGGGGCAATTTTTTTTTTCAATGGTGTCTTCTATATCCAAGAATACGACTTCAGCCACACAAACGTCACTTCTCTTTTTAGGGTGGATGATTCATCCATTCATTCATCCACAGATTGTAATTTGTACCTGAACCAGACAGCTATTAATCTCGAATTCAGTACTCCCAGAAAAATGAATTTTTTTTTTTTTAAAAAAAGCGGGGGTTGGAGGACTTTGTGACCCAACAGATGCAACGTGAACCCGTCGCCATATACTACATGAAGAGTCTTCTGCTGGTGTGGACTAAACACCTTAATCCGGAGATAATTTCCAGATTTTAAATTTACAACATAAATTTATTGGTCACTTTAGTAATGAAAAGTTTTATTATTGAACTACAATCTATATATCGTAGTGTCGCAACAGAAAATAAGAAGTGAATTCGATAAATTTATTTCAAACAAAAACAATACTCTTCCTTAATTTAAAACTCACTAACATTGATCATTTTTAATATAGCTCAAAACAAATTTTCAAAAAAATCTGATAATATCTTCCTCGTGATAATATCTTCATCTTTTAATAAGCAATTAGTCATAATAGTTAATTACAATGATAAATTCAAAAACGTAACAGTAATTAAACCTTATTATTGCTATATACAATAATTAATTTATTTAAATAACACATTTATATGTTATAACATTTCAATTTTAATCTCTGGATTTCTCTATTTTGAAATTTAACATAACTTGAGATTTGTTTTAATTAAAATTTTTAACATATCACATTCATCACTAATGCTACATATGTACTGAGTCCTAAAATTTTCAAAATTTGCAAACCAATCTGAATTTTATTACCCAAACAACTTATTGATTTAATACCAGACGTTGCTCGGTGGAACCTGGCCCCTACATTTTATGCCTACTGGACTTGTTTGACCTCATAACCCATAATCCTAACATCTAGACATTGCTTCGCATCACATATATTTGAAATGTTGCAAAATTTTAAACTGTTTTTGCTCATTCTAAATTGCTTTTGGATTTAGAATGCAGGATTTGTTAAAGCACTTGCAGGATTTGTTATAGCACAAAAACAAAGCTTTTTAAATTTGAAGTTTCATATTTTTAACATTAAAAAAATCAAGAGGACGCCTTTTTTAAATTTTTAATCTGTAAAAAATAACAAAAATTTAGTCAAAACTAATCATGATTTTTTATAGCACTAGGACAGCTCGCTCCTTTATCGTTCTGCTGTGTCGTTGCTCCTCGTTCAATTTTTTCAATTCAAACTGAAAAATATAAAATTTTATATTATCAAACCATTTTTTCAATTCAAATTGAAAAATATCAAATTTTATATTATGAGAATGCCATTAAACTCAATAAGTGTGATTTTGTGCTAAAAAAAATTGGCTGAAAACAGATCCTTATTCTTTAACTGACCATAAACAAAAACTCCCTTTTCATTTTTTTACATTGAAAAAGCATTACAAGGGAAACAGTTAGTACTAAGAGACTTTATTTTTGTATAAAAGATCTTTAAATGTATTTATGTATTTTGGTAAAAAATAACTTGTATATTTTTAATGGAGAAAAACAAAAAACTCCCATAAGATTTTTTTTAAGTAAAAAAAGTATGATAATTAATATTTTAAGAAAAAAATTCAGGTGGTGAAATTTGTTACTTCAAGAAATTTGCCAAAAATATTCCCCCCAAAAATTGCTTCAACGAAACTTTTTAAAAAGCAAATAAATATTTTTAGCATTTCAATAGCTTACCTACAAAGTGTTGATTTTTTCTTGCTAATGTTCTCAAAATTAAGAAACCTGGCTGATAAGTAAAAAGAGATATATAGATTTTTAACTTTAAAAACAATCTGCGGCTTACGTTAAAAATTTATATAAGTTAAAAATGTTATTACGCCATTCTCTTAAATTGAGTCAAATTTCAAAATTTCCCTCTAATCATAGTTTTGGACTAAAAATTTTGAAACAAATAGTTTACCATTTTTTATCACGAAATTTTCTACAAAAAAATTTCACAAAATTCTGTGACATGAGGACAAGGATAACTTTCTTTAATTTTGGTCGATTTCACTTGGAATACACTATCTAATTTCTTAAGTGTTTTAATTATTTTATGTGGATACTTATGTAAAATTATAATATTTTGAGCTCTGATTCGTTTCAAAACTTGATGCTTGATACAGTTTAAATTATACATTAAATTGTACATTTATATTTGATACTAAATTATACATAACATTATGAATTTACATTTGATAAAGTATAAGCTATACATTTATAATAACTTAACTTATAATAACTTAATTCGGGGTAAAAATAACTTTGGAGTTAAACGACTTAATTACTTCTAATTTAATTCGGGGGTGTACCCTCTTTTCTAAGATGGTTACTGCATCCAACTACGAACACAAAAAACTCAAGTTCGATTCGTACCGGTGCAAAAGAACATCTCTCTAACACTCATTTTACTTTAGTGACGACTCACAAGGACACAAAACTTTTAATCCTCGACAGGTGACAGCACTACATTATTTTGCCTCGTTCTACGGTTCTCCTCAATTCACCAAAGTTTCAAACAAAGTCAATACCTAAACAAAAAATAACGGTTTCAAGCATATAGAATTAAACAACTTTATCTGGCCATATATTTTACAAGAAAAAACTTGAGGGTGTGCCTGTATTTAAATGGTCATGAAACATTTACTGACCTAAATTTACTTTTACTGTCACTAAACGTAGGACAAGGTGAAATATTTTAGCGTGTATACTTTGAGCCACTAAACTTGTTATTCACTCAAAATCTAAATTTAAAAGTTTCCATTTAATTACCTCAAAAAAAAAATTATTTTTAAATTTAATCTTCATAAAATTATTTAACATTTTTTATGTAATTCAATAAAGGAAAATTTCCTGTTTCCATTTACAACTATAAAGTTTAAATAAAAAGTAAACTAGTTTAAATTAATCTGAAACATTGTGTATTTGTATAAGTATTCTGTATAAGTCGTGCTCAGGATAAAAATAAAGTGGGATTTTTTAATACTGAAACCTCTAAAACAAAGGATGAAGCGCAATTTTAAAATTTCACTCGGTACATAAAACAGTATAAAATCTTTGTTTTCGCTTAATTATATAACAATTTCAACGCATTAGAATAGATTCAGGAAGACTAATGCTTGAAGACAAACGATTAGGTTAAAAAAAAACTGAAGTCTATTAATGACAGAAGTGCACTATATCATAAAAACCTAGTGTGAAGGATGACTCAAGTGTGAACAATTAGTTTTGGCTGGAGAAAAGTCGATATATTTCTTTTGACAATTTTTCGATTTATCTCTTCTATCATGCGATAAATCTTTTCAGCAAACGTTTCTCTTTATTAGTTAAGAGCAAGTAGTTTCAAAAGAAACTCGTTTAAATATCAGTTTATTTTTCAGTGTTCGTAAATGCAATTTATTTAACACCTTAAAATTGTTAGACTATGAAATATTTTGAATTAAAATGATTTTAAATTACCGAAAATAATCTTTTAAAATAACTTGCGAAAAATAAGGTATTTTAATTATTTTGACAATGGGATACGAGCAAGTGACGTAACGTGGGTATCTCGATTTTGATTGGTTGTTGCATTTGTACGTTAACAGATGTTCTTTCTATTCTATTTAAAGTAAGCCAACTTCTTCAAATGTCAATTTTATTTAGCGACACATTCTATAGTCATTCGTAAAGATTTCAATTTTTTCACTTTATTTAATTTTTACTTAACACAAAGACAAGAATGACTGAAGCCGCTTAAAAGATAAACTAATTCTGCATCGAAGTTCACAAAACGAAAATATATCATGGTTACAATAAAATACATAAAAAAAATAATAAATCTAAAAGTAGTAAAAGATGTAGACGAGAAAGATTTATATTTTAACAAATTCGACGTGCAATAAGGTTTTGTATTTAATTAATTTTCCATTAATTAACATTCTAACTTATGGGGAGAAACTTAGCTCGATTTTAACACGTCATCTTGTTTACAAGCGATTAGCTGGCGTTGAGGTCCTAGAACACGTGTCTGTGTATCAGTGATCGTTTTCTTCTCGAGTTGCAATTACCAATTAGTGAGGGAAGGCTTTACGAAGCATTTGAGAAATTAAAAGCTCGTTGGAAAAAAATTAATGTACAGGGTTAGCTCCAAGTGAATGATTGGATTTTTAATATTTTTATCTTAGTAACTGTAACCCACATTACAAAAAAGAACACAATGTGAAAGGAAGCATACCAAATCTTTTTCAGTTTAAAATGTTTCGATGAGTGACTCTTTTGTTAAGTTTTTGAAGTATTTCTGGATTCAATGGTTCCTAGGAAGTGTCTCGAGTGTGTGAATGCGTTGTTGCCAACTTTCTACGCTCTTAAGAAAAATCTCTTCTAGTGGTTGCTAAGTTTAAACTTTTAAGTGTCATTCCTTATTTTCCACATTCTTTATTTTACTGTATAACAGCACTACATGTAAATGATTCAAAATTTTTATTTGAAACGCCACTTTGTTCCAGATCTTTCGTTGTGAAGCTTTTAAAATTTTGATAATATTACTAAAATTCTGAAAGCTTGAGTTCTAAATTGTACATTTAATTTAGTTACATTAGAATACATTTAGTTTAGTTCTTAATTTAGTTCGCACCACTCTACAAAATATTTTTTTTAAAAAAGCATAGAAGTTGGCAAATCCTTGAATGACCAATTATTTACCCACCAAGATACCCGAACCTTACGCAAAGGAATTATTTTCATGGCTCTTTTACATGGATCTTGTGCCAAAAAATTTATATCAATCAATCAATCATGGCTTTTCGTCAAGGGCAATGTTTATAAACTTGATTTTAGTGTTCTGATGAGTTCTTGAACGAAAGAAAGTATTAGACGTCTTCTAATTGAGGAGACCGTTGTCTTCTTTATTGTTTTGCTCAAAATCCTGTCAATATTTTCGAAAATCATATTTTAGAAGCTAACATATTTATCCAATTTTACGATTATCATAACTTTTTTAAAAAATAATCAAGTGTTAACATATCTTTTAATATCTAGCGTTATTATATTTTTCTTATTTGCGTACTTCTATTTTAATTTTTTTTTTCTTCTTTTGGATCTTCTACTCTACACCAAATTTATTTTTTTTTTTTTTTGAAAATAATACGTAGATAGTAAATGTTGTTCTGCATATTTAGACTAGAAAATCTGCCTACGATGTTCTTATGTTTCAGAACTTACGGCATTTTTTTTTCTTCAATTTTAATAAAAAAATTAGATATATATAGCAAAACTTGTATCTTATTTAGGCATTTAAATCTAGTTTTTAGCAATTGTATTATGGTTGTGCATAATAAGATTGTAGATTCTACTACTTAAGATGTAGAATCTACAAATATTTCCTACTTTAAAAAAAAACACTCCAATAACAATAATTTAAATTTCGCTGCATAAAAAATATAAAAATTTACAATATTTTAAAAAAGTCATCGGCATGATATATATAAATTTACGAATTTACATAAGCATAAAATCCACCGCTTAGAACAAACTAAGCCTTTTTTCAAACCTACAGAAAGTTGATAGATAAATTTGTTTTAGAAAATGCCAAATTACGTAAATGTTGCCATTTTTTGTCAAATTTTGTTACTGTATTCTGCTTTTATTTCCGATTAACGGGTTAAGACCTAAAAATGTTAAGAAGAAATTCTTTTTCAAGAGAATAAATCTGTCTTTAAAGATAATGATTAGAAAATTTGAAAAAAAAGTTGCATAGAGTTAAGATCTTACAATTCCACATAAAACTGTTATTGAAAAACCTATCACTAACGAATAATACTTAAAATCCCTTTAAATATTATTTTTAAATGGTTAGCGTGAGAGAATGAAATCTCTTATATTTTCAGTAATATCTAAAAGAATGTATAAACTAACAGGGATTTTCTTAATACATATTGCTTCACTTCTCTTTCTTAAAACAAAGTTTTAAAATCAGGATACTCCAAAAATAAGTGATTTTAATAGAATAAATAGTTGGAGAAAAGACATTCTCGAAACTTTGAAATACAATGGAAGTTGAAAAATAGTTGAGGCGTTTAAAGAAATGTTTTGTGAAAAAACGATTTTTAAAAAAAGTACTTTATAAAAGTGAATGGTTTTGATAGTTAAGATAAATAGTTTAAAAATAACGTTTCGGGTATATCATGACAAATGAAAAAAGCTGGTAAAAGAAAAAAATTTATAATTTAAAACAAAAATACATTATGTTTCTAACAAACCTTTACAAAAATTATTGCATAAACATTGGTTATTAAAATAAACACATACTAAAATCTCATACAAGACTTTAATTATAACAAAAATATTTTGCATGGTTTAAACTCAACTTAAGCTTCGTTTCTTCCATGATCAGAAATATTTCTTTCACGCAATGCTTATTTTAAATTTAAAAAAACAACTTGCAACGAAAGAATAAATTGCTTCTTATATTTCATTGCTTGTATCACTTTAAAAAGTTTTTTAGATGAAACAACTTCATGAAAAAGCGAATCGGAACTTCCATTTTATTCTTATTGATTAAATATCTTTTTTCTTTCCGCGAAGTTCTTGTATGTTATGTTGTGAAAATTGAAGTTTTGAAAATTCAAAACAACACTTTCGAATTCCTCGAGTGATCACAATTATTTTTGAAACTATTTTTGAGTAAAGAAAGATCTTCAAGAAAATAACTAGTTTAAGTTGGAATTTTTCTTGCCTGGGTGAAAAGATATAGATTATTTAGTTATTCTCGAACGAATTTTATTTTTCTTAGAAAGGATAAAAATACAATGTACAAAAATATTAAGAAAACGTTCCATTCTAAATTAATAGTTATCATAAAAATCTGTTTTTAGTAAAAATAAGAAGAATATTATATATTTTTTATTATTCAAAACTTGATTATTTTGATTTTTTTTCCTATTATTAATATAGTTAAACTTGTATTATGGGGAAAAAAACAATTTGAAAACTACGCCAAGACATTTACTTGGAGAATATAAAGAATTTTTTCATCATTCACATATACGATTGAAATCAGATTTTTTTTCATAATTGTGATCATATTTTGTTGCTATTTTAAAAATTAGGAACAGGATAATTAAAATGTTCCTATGATTGATAAGATTAATTAGAGTCATAAATATAGAAAAATAATATTCAAATTATAAAACATACAAAACCTAACATATTTTAGTTTTAATCCTTATTACCTATAATTAATTTTTATTTTTTGTAATATAATTGGTTTTAATCTAGAGTTGGTCAAATACAATGAAAATTATGCTTCTAAATTATTAACTAAAATATGTTAGTTTTGTATATTTTATAATTTGAATAATATTTTTCTATATTTATGACTCTAATTAATCTTAAACCGTATGTTAAAAAATATATTACAGTCAGCATGTTAATTAAGGAATAATTTCTTTTGCCTAGGGAATTGTTACTACATACTTATTATTTCATAATAAACCATTTTTTGAAACTACTTATTCCAAATTACGGAAATAGGGTTATAGTATATTTAAAAAGAAAAATTATCCTTAAACAAGTAGTAAGAAAAGCTTTAGCTACTTTAGAAATCCACAAAATATTATTTTGTATTTCTTCTTCTTTTTTGCGAAAAATTTGTAATGTCCAATGCAAAACTTCTGTGATTCTACTATTCTTATAATATTTTAACCATTTGCCTATTAAATTGAGTAATCCTGGCTCAACAGTTTTTAATTAATTAGTTTTACAATATTTAACGTTATTTTGATGTTATCCCTCTGTATTCAAATATTTCAATCTTCATGTAATCACCTTATTTTATTTTGTAACTGGCGTTAAACAACAGACCCAATTATATGATTATGACATCTGTCTTCTACTTCATAGCCTTGTAAATTTGAACCCAACCTAGAAGACAAGAGAACTCCTGAGTCAAGCATACTAACCTTCGTGGTGGACTTTTTGATGAAACTAACCCGCAATCGCGTTACGTGAAGAGGAGAACTACGAAAATCTCCCACGGTTATCCCGGTGAACAGGAGATTCTAACAGGAGATTAGGGATATTTTACGTCAGCGAGACAGGACCAAAATTCTCATCAACCAGCCACCTCTAGGATTCCAAACTGGGTCACTTTATTGGGAGGTAATCGATCCATCCCCAGAGCCACCATCGACTCTAAAAATCACCTTAGTAGTAACAGTAAGCATGTAAACGAAATTATATTTTATAAATACGATACAATATATTTTATAAATATGATGTTTTCATAAATTGCGCCAGGGATTATTTTTACTTACACTAACGGGAAAAAGTTTTGGGGCACCCCTTGGAAGGTATTTTAGCCCTCTTGCGCAATTTTTTCAGAGAGTTTGTTTCTATTCTTCATCCGGCAGCATATATGTTATATTTGATTTCAGAATTTTTAATCTTTTTACGATTTAATTGTAAATGTAACCTTCTGCTATTTACTTTCTAATCTTTACTTGAATATTCCTTTCTTCTTTTGATTCGAGCCAAGCCAAAGCAAAATCAGCAAAAATAAATGTAAACATTACATTTAGAGTATACATATTAAATTATGATATGAGCCTATGCTTATCAGTTACAATTATATTTTACCTAAATTTTATTATTATAGACAAAGAAATTCACCCAATAATACAATTACGAATACCGCTAAATATGAAAAATGCTATTAATTTAATATCAGACAGACATGAAAACTGTATTTGATTTAAAGTGACTTTCATGGCACTGATTTTACTTTCTTGTTGATAAGAATAAAAATGAAGTTTATAAATAGAATCATACATTATTTTACAACTTTTCAAGATATCTATCAATAATATTGAGTTTGAAAGAAAACCACTTGTACCCTAGTGTTTTTCTCATTTTCTATGTAATGAAATATTTCCTAAAATATTTTTTATTTAAAAATTTGTTTCTTAATTACTTAAAAAAATATAAGAATTTTTCATGTGATGAACTTTAGAATTACTGTGAAACAAAACATAATTCACAGTGTATAAAAAAAACTAAAACAGTCACCTAATCTTCAATCTTCGCATGGTGACCCTGTACAGCAGAACCTAACAACACTATAGGACTATATTCTCTACTTTAAGAAAAAAATATTAGTTTAACCAAGAGACTAATTTTAGTCTAGTGAATGGCGCAGTGTAGCCATTTCTGGCTCTTGTGACAATAAATTCCAACCAACTAAATATTATTATTTGTTATAGTCGGTCAAATAGCTCTTTAGTTATTAGTAAACAGACGCATTTTTCCTTGAGAAATGTCTTCTGTCTTTACCTCTTTTAATTAGTTTTTTGTGAAAACGTTCAGAGTGTTTAAAATGTATTAAAACATATGCATTAAAGTAACTCTACAATATATTTTTTAAAACTAAAAATATTTTTTTTTACCAATTAGAATTTCATCTGAATTATCAAAACAATACGTTTAATCTACTTAACGTAATGCATAAAATGTGCATGTAGTCTAAAATAAAATTTAATATTGAAAATAATTTTATGAGTATCCATAATTTATAAGACTATTTGGAAAAGAAATATATTCTCATGATGAAAAATCATGTTGTTTGAGGGATGCTGTGTTTATTTGTACTTTCACACTTGAAAATGTTCGAGAGTGTTTAAATATTCTACGCAATAATACCCAAAGACAATCTATCATTTCAGGACATAATTTCTGCCAGATAGAACATAACATAATGGAATAAAGTATGTAAAGGTAATATATAAAATGATACCAAAATGGAAGAAGTTGTACTATTTAGAAGTAGAAACGCTTTAGAACAAAATATATTTTATGAAAATAAGAGTAAATTTACCTTTCAGAGATAGTTTAAAGCAACGGTACTATTTCCTAGTTCTTACAGCATGCAAAATTTTTTTTTATAAAAACGGAGGAAAAAAATTTTGGTAAAATTACCATACTATAAAGTAATGACACATCTGGTTAAAAAAACATAATTCTGGTTAAGGAAACTAAAATATACGGTATTTAAATAATTCATTTTGTTAATTTTTTCAGTAGTTACAGTAACGGTTTACTGGAAATTCTAGTTTCAAAACTTCTTCTTTCAAAACATTTAGAGGAAATACAAAACTGAAAATTAAATTCAACCGATTGAATGGTTTTTATGTCGTGTATTATTATACATTACCAAATTTTATCACATTTATCTTATTTTATCACATATTATAAAACCATAATTTTTTGGTAACTTTACCATATTTTGTAACATATTATAAAATCATGTTTTATTGTTAATTTTACCAATTTTTATAGCAAAATTTTTCAAAACCCTTCTGCAAAAATTACCAACTTTTTTTAGTTCTCTGATGGAGGTGGTAAATTTTATCGTATTTTGGAAGTTTTGACCATACTGTATATAATAATGTACTATATCTTATAATAATAACTATATCTTATAATAATAACTATATCTTAATTTTCATAATGAAAATATACTTTTAGTTCTTTCTAAAATAGCTACAGTACGTATATTACTATTAGTTTGCAAAATTTGCTTCACATATCTTATTTAAACCTATCTAATTTACCAAAAGATGTTATAGATGAGCTTCACTAGGCATAGTTCTTTCACTCATAGCAATCGTTGTTGTTGTTTTTTTTTTTTCATTTATATAATCATATAAACAATTTGTATGTATCGAAATTTATTTATTAATTATTAGAATATGATAACCAAATACTCAAAATTTTATTTTTGTAAAGTCATCAAAAGTTTTTTTTAAATTTATTTTCACAAAATATTAAATTATCTCAGAAAAAATGTTCGTATTTTCGATAATTAATATGTAAACTGAGTTCCTAGATTCTGACTTCAGATACTGAGTTTTCATATTTATGACTTGTTTCAGACTTTAGAATCTGAGTTTTATTTCTGAATTATGACCTTATTATTTTAAAGCACGTATTTCTTCTTGTATCAAACAGCAATTTTTAAAATTAAAAACTAATAAAAAGATTATAAAATGCCACTGGCTAATAAAATTGCTTTCACGAAAAAATCTGTTCTTTTACTTCACTACTTTTCTTAAATGAAAAAATATCGTATTTACATATTTAGTCACTTTAAAAGTTACAAATTATACTATTGTAAGAACAGGTTTAAATAACTGAAAGAAAAATGATAAAAAGATTTCAAAGTTTTGAAAGCTAATATTTTGCACTTCCTATAAATAATACAAATTCAAAGTTATCTCCCTCTTCAAACTTAATGATAAATCGAAAAAATAAATCTAAAGATATGAATTTAAAACTGCTTTGACATCATTATTAGTTTATGTCTTTACTTCAAATCGCTAGATTTAAAGAGAGAGAGAGAGAATTATGCTCTCTAAGAAAAATAATACTTAGTTCTATATTTCATGGCATTCTGGTCTTGAATTTCAATTCGAAAAGGAATCAGGATAAGTCAGTTTATAGCGCTCTGGCGAAATTTTTTAGTACTTCGTTCATTGCCTGTACATACCCTAAGCACGTTTTCCACTCATGGAAAAACTTGCGGAACTACATCATCTAAAAATAATATATACCTTTTTTTTCTGCAAATTGTGTAAAGTTAATGGTATAGCAGTTTTTATTCTTTGCTGGTCATTTCTTTTCTAATTTTATCACCGGATAAAAATAAGATCCAAAAGAGGAAAAATTGCGCAACTGTGAACATAAGGCGGTACTTTAAATCACATTTCTTTCTGAAATGTGAACTTCTGATTACCAGCAAGGAATTAGAGCAGAATTGACCCTTTCGAGATTGATGTTGCAAACGCTCGGTTATTGCTGAGGTCTGGAGCCTCTTTCGCGAGCACTTGTCCAAGCCGGAGATTTTTTTTTTCTGTTTAGCCTAAATACATAAATTTACTGAAATATGAAGGGGTTCTAAAACAGCATATACTACATATGCATTTTTTATTTGTATACTCAACTAATTAAGGTTTTTCTTGTTTTATTAAATTTGTAAAACAATTTTTTTCATTTTTTTATTTACCATGTAATGACTTCTGACATAATTTAGTTTGGTTTTTTCATTGTTTAAAAACACTGCGAATTATACAGACTTCGCTCGTTAAATTTATAATTTAATAAAAGGGTGTGAAAAAAAAAACAAATAAAGTGAGACACTTTTTAATGTAAATTTGTTCAATAGTTCTAATAATTTCGATCAGTTTTGTACGATGTGCTCACTTTGTATAGCTCTCCCAAAGCATGCCATTTAGAAATATTCCGTTCCTCTCATATTTATAGAATCAAAAAAAAAAAAAAAACCGAGAATGTGAGTCATATATTTCTCATTCAAAAAGAAAGTCTAATCTACATTTGTCTAATATCCTATGGAGATGCAATGCCATCTAGTGCCTAAAATTACAGTTTTTAAAATGTTTCTGAACACTGTCGCAAACACGTGACCACCCGGAGTAAACGAGAAAGCGCTCCTAGACACAATGTATTGGCTGGGAAGTCTGGGTGTTATATGCTATCAAGTGTAGTAGTATGCGTGTCAATCGGTGCGAAATGGTTAAGGTATTATTAATGGATTTATATATGTTTTTATCTATATATAGTTTATTATGATACAGTTTTTTTTTTTCTTAAAAAAATATTTTTTTCAAATTGCAGGAATAAATTTTTTTGGGGGTTGAAATTTATGAATGATTTGAAATAAAGAAAGTATTTTAATTATCGTCGATAAGTAGATTTGTCCCCTCTCAGGACAAGTCTTTTTTTTTATTACGTAAAGAATGCACCATATGTATTTGTAAAATATTCAGAGTGGCTTATGGTTCTGGGACATAAAAGATATTTCCAAAAGTAAAATGACAAGTTTTATACTGTATACATTATATACTAATAGGTATTTTGACACCTGTAACAGAAAAAGAAAACAAAATTTATTCATTATTAGTAGTTGGCAGAGCCTCCAAAAGAAACAATTATAGCCTCAACACTTTAGAGCTTGATTTTAACAAGTGCTCTTGGTTTGAAAAAGGCGTGCAATAAGTGCCTAATTGCTGACAGATAATTCACCCCTGATTTTGGGCGACTCAACTCGTCCTTGAGCTTCTCCATAGCTTTCAGGCCAGTGCACTGCTCAAGTATGTCCAATCTGTGCGCTCCATTCTCACATTTTCAAGAAATGCTAAATCTTGCGCCAAGACGTAAACCTTTTCCTCTCAGATAAACCGCAACAAGACAAAACTGCTATAACAGAAGAAATCGCGCTTCACTTTGCACCTACTCACATCTCTGAACCATAGAACTTCCGACCCTGCTCAATTCTCCAAAAAAGTGCTACAGGTGTCGGCACTGAACTTAGCATGAATTTAGATCAATAGTCCCAATACAGACCAGAAACATTCAATCTCCACCGATGAGCTAGGGTCTCCAAATATAGAGGATTTGTTAGGAGATACCCATCATCCTGACGTTTATACGTGCTTTTAACATTTTAAATTGTATATAAGTTTTTAAATCTGTTCATTATTTTATTCTCGTTTATAAGTAAATTCCTACTTTTGTACCATTTTATCCATTTCATAAAAATTTATTGAAATGACATTACAGCTGACTTTATTTCGTTACCACCTTTTGATTGCTCCTGTATTGTTTAATCAATGTTTAAGTTTTTTTTTATGAAAATATGTACGTTATACACTTTTGACCTGTAAAAACTAGTTGTTTGGCGCAGCATGTTATCATTTAAACTTTGGATTATTAAACCATACATTCAATTCTGTTCAAGGGTGTTCAAAAACTTATTCATTTATACTGTGTAAGAGGTATTTTGTTTATAAGTGTTTCATGACTTAAATGCACATATTTTAAATATTCTATTAAATCTATTCAACCTTGTAAAAATATAAAAAATTCTTTTATTTTCTTACTGAAGAATTGTTAGATTAGAGTTAACTAAAAAATATTATTTTATGAAACTAAACTAAACTGCACCAATGATGTCAAACCTAAAAACTTTACCATCCTCATATTCTTCATTATTTTCTTCAAAACCATCCGTTAACATTTTAATATACAAATTGCAATATAAATTTTTATTCTTATCAATATACTCTAAAATACTTTATGTTTACTCATTACTTTACTCATTTGAATTAGCTCAAAATATTTACTTTCAATTTCGAGTTGTTATTTATCTTTCTTTCTGGCGAGAGTAAGTTTTCGAAAGTACAATATCTAAAGTTGTATTGACACATCCACGTCCCACAGGAAATTAGTGTTAAATGTGGGATATAAAGCTGTCCTCTGAAATTCAGAAACACGGACGGGTGAAAATAGAGTTCGGTGAGCACATTCTATTCTGTCGGGAATATGTACGGCAAACTAAATAATTAATTTTGTATGAGCATTTCTCTTGGATTATTCCTGCTTTCTTGGCTTATGTTTCTTATCATTCTTTCATGAATGATCCTATACTCAGAAACAATTTTGGTCGTGATTGATAGTTTTCGTTGAACAAGTATCAATTGATATACTACTTATGTTGACCATCTCTTTTATGTTTAAATATATGATTCACAATTACCTCCATTTGCACTTCCATATTTGCACGCGTTGTAAACCATTTAAGAACGATTTTCAAAGTGTTGCAATATTGTTAAGCAAGAAAAGTCGCTTTATTTATAAGTGCCATGTATCAAATCATAAATTTCTGTAAAAAACAAAAATTCAATTTATTACAGAATATATGTATAAACATCCA
The DNA here is from genome assembly GCA_949128135.1 of Parasteatoda lunata. NCBI lineage: Eukaryota > Metazoa > Arthropoda > Arachnida > Araneae > Theridiidae > Parasteatoda > Parasteatoda lunata. The sequence goes on from OX421975.1 coordinate 75,664,736, forward strand.
GTCCACTATTATATAAAAGTAGTCCATTTATATGTTAATGACATTTTGATTTTGCAAATAGATATGAGTAATTAAATATGTTTTCTTCAATCGTAGAGAAAAGAAGAATTTCTAAATTTTTACGTGCAGACCAAAATTAACAACTGTGTTCCTCGTTTAAATTTCTATTTTTAGTAAGCCTGTCACATAAAAAATGAGTTTTCTCCGAAACAATAACAAAATTCAGAATATTCCTGGAAAATAATGAGAGAGCTAATGAGCAAAACTTATATCATTAGCCACCTTGGAATTATCTCAGAATAATTTTGAATAATTCAGAAGCTTTCTCACTAAAAAAATTATGAAATTTTGTTTTTGGAATAAATTATAGTTTAGTTATGTTTCTTCAAGTCACATCTAACAATGGAATGTTGCTTATTTAGTTGATCTGATAATGTATGTGAGAGATATATAGTACTTGAAATTGTGGTCCAGTGAGTTGGATGGTGATGAACCATGCTATCGTACCGCTATCTATGAATGCTTGACAAAGTTGCATGTTTCTGTTGTCCAGGGTCACCAATTGAGTAACCTAAGAAGTTGAAACTCCTCGTGTATGAAAAGAACAAGGGAAATAAATAGTGTCCGCTTGGGAAATCGGACCTCCGACCAGCTAAACTTTCCGAAAATATTGGCTCTTCTGTCTAATGTGTATATCCTGCTTCAAGGAGTGTTTTCATTAAAATAGAAACGTAATTTAAAAATGAAATTATCTTGATACTCATGGTTTAATTCTTCTGAAAAAATCTAATGCATACATGGTTGGTAATGTTGTGTGACGGAACAGAATTCTCTTACAGTTTACGCAAAGATTTCAAAGACAGAATTAATTTAGTTGCTTCAATCTTCCTACCCTCAAAATTCCAGGGTGAATATCTCACCTTTTTTAATTGAAATAAATGAAATGCTTTACTCACAGTTTCTTTAAACAAATATGAAGCCATTTACAATGCTTTATCTCTTTCCAAATGACATTCGAGGCAATTAAAACGCTATACGAGGAAAATAATAAAATAACTATTGATGAACTCGGCATAAGTTTCAACTTTAAATAATAATTTAATATTGTACTCTGTTGTTACATTGAACTCAGTTTCATACAGAATCTGAAATTGGGGTCTTAAAAGATTTTATAAATAACCTCAAATCTATCATTAATACATAAAAACAATATCTTTCAATATATTCCAAAATCCAATAAGAGACCATTAAATATCAGTCAACAGTTTTTTCAAGAAACTCTTACTTTTTTAGGAAGATCTCAAGGGACGCAATCGTTAACCAAACCAAAAGATATATATTTGGCCATCATAATATTTCTGGTTTGCCCCAGTATGTGTAAAAAAGTATGTTTTTTTTATTATATATCTGTCACACTTAAGTTTAGTTGAATATAAGCTTTTAAAATAATAAAACTAAATAAATAAATTTAGAATAATTAATAAAACTAAATAAATAAATTTAAAATAATTAATAAAATTAAATAAAATAAATTTAACGTTCTCATCATTTTACAAAATTTTGGCACTTGAAACAAACGCTCAATTCAATAACTTTAAAAAAAAATCTTAATTTATATTAACATTAATAATGTCGTGTTGAAGAATAAAATTTAATACTTCTCACTCCAAAAGTCGTATGAAAATAATTGGAACAATTTTTTTTTCTGTTCCTTGAGATTCTTAACAAAACTTAGATACTTTTGTATCACTTATCTTAAATCAGCAACCAGTTTCTCAGTCTAAGCTACAGTTTTTTACGATGACATTTTTGTCGAAATGTACAAGTTAAAAATGTTACATATAACACGGGCTCGCGTACTACAAACTTCTAGGGTAATTAAAGTACATCATCAGGATTAAAATTGCATAGTAACCATGTCCGAAAATGTCGTCATACGCCACTAAGCGTGCTTCCGTATTATAAACTGTTTTTTTGGTGTGCTTCTGAATAGCTCATTTAAGAGAAATGCCTCTTGCCGCTAATGAATACATTTCCTGACCTAGTTTCTTATGCAATTTTAATCCTATTGGTGTGCCCTAAATTCCCGAGATGTTTGTCGCTTCGTTTATGTGATTCTCTACTGAAAATTTCATTTTTACACTTGCACATTTTGACAAAAATGAACTGAAAATTTTATTTAAAAAAAATGCAGCCTTAGGAGCAAAATTAATTTCAGATTCGAGCAACAAAGTAGAAAAAGTATAAATAATTAACCTGCTCACACATTGTCTTGGCATTGCATACAATGACAAATGAGAAAACGGCACGGAATAAAATATGACTTCTTTTATTTTGATTTCTTTAGAGTAAAAGATATAAATTTTTTTTGTGATCACCGTGTACTCTAACTAATAACCGAATTAACCACAAAAAATATGTTCTCCAGGTAAGAGAACATATTTCCTAACCCATGATCCGTCTACTACTGAGGATACTAGTCTTTAGCACTGTGGTCAGTGCGAGCTGGTTGCAGAATTCGTAACGACCAGCCATAGTTGGGATTCGAACCCTGTTGATCTTATTGAGAGGCAAACTCTCTATTCCCTGAGCCATCACGACTAGCCCGGAGGGTATGGCAGAAGAGGAAAAATCCACAAGACCGTTATCAAAATAAAAATAAAAAATGCAAGTGTCATATACACACTAGGTCAAAACGTAGAATAGTTTTCTCCAAGGAAAGTTAAAGAATTCATGTATTGGCTATTACTTGCTTTAATTTATTGCCAAGGTTCTTTTCCTTAGCCTTACGCGTTCAAATGTGCTGGAGGAAAAGGTAGTGTGAGAAATAATAACGAATTTCAATAAAATCAAGACATTTAGCAACCATGTAACGGTTTTTGAATTCTATGCTAATATGTTAGGCAGATGTAGAAGGAATTTCTAAAAATAGATTTCATTCTGCACTCAATTCAAGGTTGAGGTATAAAAAGATTACGGATTGTATTAATGATTTTTATGATAATGAGAAAAGAATTAAAAAAGATAATTTAGTTTGTAAATGAAGGGAAATGTGTAATGCATATTTTTTGAATAACATTATTATTTAATTTAAAGTGTAAAAACTACTCGGAATAGCAATAAGTTACACTAGTTTTAATAAAAAATAAAAAAAGCTTCGTATTAGTTGCAATAAACGCTTGACACAGTATCATTATTATTAGAATATATGAAATAAAAGTATTCTAACAATGAATTTCAATCATTTCAGATAAATTTTTTTTTATTTGTTTCTTCTACAAAAAAAAAACTTTATTCAATAACCCTTGGAAGGCACAAAACTTAAATTACACTTAAGCATTAGTTTCTTTTAAAAAAATAAGCAAATCGAAACACCTTCTGAACTAAAACACATTAACAATTTTTTGAACTCTGAATTTTGCTTTTAACCAATAAAAGTCAGAATATAAATCTCGTATTTTGTTTTAAGATTTTCTTTTAAGACAATTAGTTTTACTATATAACTTGTTTCAGAGAGATGCATTTTTTGCGCTTTCACGCAGAATATTTCTTATTATCAAAATATATTTTCCTTATATTCTGAATGAAATCTAACAGTTGAATAATTTTCAATTAGTCATTGCTTGTATTGTTCCGAAAACAAAAATGAGAAATTATGATTACTTTTTTCTCATTACGATATATTACTGACTATTTTATTCCATTCTAATAGCATGGGACATATTCTTGCATAATGAAACCTTTCTAGTTACAATATTAATCTTAAGTTATATTTTTTTTGAACCAGCAAAAATTATAATACCTCTTAGGCCAAAAGAGAGTTTTGAAAAATAAAATACACTCGCAAATAATTTACATTAATGTGAAAAATATTAGAATCGAAGTCGTTAACAAAAAAATAATAGCTTATTTTTAGTTCGGAATCAGAGAAAAAAGTTTGTCTTTTCTTAAATATTACAGAAAATGAATTACAGTAAACAGTTATGTTAAAAAAAATTAAGAAAAGTGAACTAAACTAACAGCAATGAGCTATGAAGCAAATCCAGAACATGTTTATTCATGAAACGAGAGAAATATGTCATTTCAGTAATTAAAAACAACCATAAAAATATCATTTATTCCTTCCAGGAAAAATATATGAATTAGAATAAGCTGAGTAAAATGAATCGCATTGAGTTAAACTAAAAAAAAATATTAAATGAAATGAATTTTTCTTTGAATATCTTAAAAGCATTGCTTCTAAACTGTATAGTCCCTAAAAGACCATTGTAGAAAACATACATTTTTCAGTACCTGAAAATTATCTAAAATATTTTTCAGGTATTTTGTGTACCTACATTTGATATTACTTAACTCATTTTGATGAGTAATTTTGGACATCGAATTTTACAACACTATTTTGAGATTGATCGTTGATTTTCATGACATTAGTTCCTTGTTTTAGGGAAATTTGGTATTACATATTTTAATACAGTGTGTGTTTTGAAATATGTGAGTTTTAAAAGCCAAATTTATAAACTTTTCTTTATCTTAAAATGCAATGGCAAAATTAATGGTCACCACTGACCACAGGGGAGACTAAATATTTCAAATGGCGATACAGAATTTTCTATCAGTCCCCACGCAATCAATACTTTATCGTTAACGTGCCTTTTATTACCATTTTTTATAAATAAAAATGGAGTATTATGAACATTCTTATTTCCCGCTCATTTCTTAAATTTTTCTTAATCTTTTAAAAATATAAACCTTGTAATGTTTGCCATAGATAATAAAATGCCTTATGTCATTAAGATTAGCAGATATTTCAATCGTTTCTTGCTGAATCAACTGTTTGTTTGCTTTCACCACACAGTTAATTACCATACAGTCCGGTAACTCTGACCAAAATTTACCACATTTATATTCGGTTTATTTAATTGACATTATTTCATTATTGTTTTCTTCCCTATCCTACCAAGGTCATTGTTGTTTCCTATATATGGTAAGTAATGCCACCAATCTTTTCCCACATTACTATGTGTATATGAATATTACAGATATTGTTACTATTACCTGAACGAGTTTATTATCCAAAACTATTTACCTGGCTCACCTGGTTTCCTAACAGTGGTGTCAAAAATAGATAATGATTAAAATAACAATTGTTGAAAACTTTGTAGTGCTGAGCTGGATGGATTACGGCAATAACATTTTTAATGACTTACTGTTGTTGTCCCAGTCTATAATTTATTTTTTAAGGGAGGGGTAGTTTTATTTTGCTCATCTAACCCGTAAATACTAACGTTACTAACACATAAGCGAACAAATACAATCGAACAGTTTTGTATTTAACAACTCGAGAAGAAGTGATGTAATAATTCCTAACCATGTGATGAATCAGATTTTATTGGATATCTGCAAGCGACGTCACGCCTGTGTATCAAATCTGATTGGCTTTTGAATCCACAAATGCTACGACTAAGAATACGTCACTTTCAGGTATTCAATTGTAACTAACAAGAACTCGCTGCACAGTTCGCCAAGAAAAAGTCTTGTGAAATAAAAATGTAAAAATACGTTTTTTTTTTCTTTTTAATTTAGTAACTTTGTTTACATTTTATATAAGTTACTAATTTTGAAATTTTGTATTCTGCAGTCTAAAACTACATTGTTTAAAATGATGTAAAAATTTTGCATTCTTAAATATTCAATAAAAGCATTAAGCATTTTTATTTTAAGCCTTTAATCCAACCTACAGTTGATTGTAAAAGCAACCGTCATTTTGACCTTAGTTACTATTATTATAGTAAAATCCCTTCGTTTTCTGAATTTTTTCATTTTAACAAAATAATATATTGATATTGAAGAACATGAACTAACTGGAAAATGATTTTACTTTTATCTGTGCTTTACAGATATTTTTACGCATTACCTCCTAATCATTCTGATACGGTATAGACTAACTACCTTTAACGACCAGCTTGACCACCTTCCACAATTAACATGCACAACATAAATTGTAACCAAGACGAGTGCAAAGCGCAATTGTATTTAAATATTCTATTTCTACAATCCCATTACCTTGATAATTTAAACCATATATTAACCTGCTGTTGCCCGAGCGGTAGTAATGTGATTTCAATTTTAACTATTTTCAAGAAATATATATAATATATATATAAAAATAAATATAATATATATAATATATATATATATATATATATATATATATATATATATATATATATATATATATATATATATATATATATATATATATATATATATATATATATATATATATATATATATATATATATATATATATATATATATGATTATTATTATCATTACTCGAAAAAGTCAAGCTCCGTTAGCCAGAATAATTATTGGTGACGGAGACCGCATAAATAGGGCAGCATACTCTCATCCCAATTACTGAGATGACAATATGCGGCCCAATAGCTTCATTGATGTTTAAAATTGTTGTAGCCATTTTTGAAAAGAGCAAAAAAAATCTTAATAATTACCTTATAATTAAGATTTTATTTCTATAAAAATGCAAAATTATTCTAAATAAGTATTTAAAGTAACATTTCTTAAATCGTTATTTAAAACATCCTAACAAAATTAATCTAAATATATGTAACGCATAATTAGTCTTTTAACATTATTTAAACCATTACTTAAAGCAACATAACGAAATGAATAATAACTATAGTGTTGTCAATAGATAAAGATATACTCGAATTCATGTGTCAACATATAGATTATTAGGAATTTTGTAATGAACAATAGTAAATTTATTAATAACTCTAAATGGTCTTCATATTGATTCATTATTGAATAGGACTAAATAAACCTTACATTTATTTAAAAATATTTGCAAATAAATAATTTAATGAAACATACATTGATTTAATATTCACAATTGCTGTCATTTTTTACAGCCTACTAGGGAACTACAAAACCTTGCGGGAAAACTATGTTAACATAAAGAAAACAATTTGCTTGAAGATTCTTAAAAATTTATTGAATTGAAAATAAGTTAAGAATACGAATAATAACGCTAATTCCGTTAATAATTATTTTCTTTTAGGAAAAAATGAAATATAAAAAAGAATTGATTGTTTAATTAAGCCTAAAACGATAATAAAGTCTGTAGTTTTATTTAATAGTGTAAGGTGTTTGAATACTTGTTCTAAACAATTTTTATTTCTGGAAACATTTTGCATATGCTTTTTTTTTAGTATCAAATTGTAGAAAAGTTGTAAAAATCAGTTTTTTAATTGAATAAATTTTCCAATTATTTCTGACATCGATATTTTATCTTAACTTAACTTTCACTCGAAACCTTATATTTAGTTTTTAAACCAGGAAAATATTTTTAAAAATAGCTATAATGATGTATTTTTCAAACACAATACTGAAATATAAATACCGACATAATTAATGAAACTACAATAATTCCAAAGCCTAATTTTTATAATTTATTATCGTATTTTGTTTGTCCCGGTTGCTTTACGTTATTAGATTAAGGAAACCACGTTTTTAGTTTTCCATCCCATAAAAATAAAGATTAACAATTATATTCAACAGCATCTTGCATAATGATGTTGCTTGAGACCAACTCGCAGGGTTGCCAGACTCTGAAAATAAAAAATACTACGACTTCATCCGAAAAAATACTACAAAATACTACATGTCTTAAGCGCTATCTACAGGACTTTTTTGAAAGCTTATGCAGACGAAAACTGAGACAAACGATTATTATTATTATTATTAACATTATTTATATCGTCTGGCTAAAGTTTTTTAGAATTATATTTAAATTTATTTTAGTTGAGGATAAAATAATATTATAATTGAAAAACAATTATCCTTTAACAATTATCTTAAAACAATTATCCTTTTGTGCACTTCAGATATACGTGTAGTAACTAATATTTTTATCAGCAACTTTGTCTTTTGAAGAATAAACAAAGAGTTGTGTGTATCATAATAATGACTCTTGTATATCATAAATGATTTATTTCAATGTTGTATAAAATTTAAACTAAATGAAAATATAAAATCTCATAATTTTGTTTCACATCCTACATAGAAAAGAAACGTAAAATCTACTTAAATCAAAGTGCATAAGAAACAATTTATATTATAGTCTACTAGTATGAACAAACTTTTATTTTTCACAATCATAACTAGATACAGTGACTAATAGAAAATAAACTGTTGGATTATTTCAAAAATTGATTTTTACTTCAAAACTAGAGTGGCACTTTTCTTTGTTTTAGGAAATGAAAATAAAATAAATATAAAAAAAAACTAAAAATACCACATTTTAAAAAAATACTACGAAAAATACCATACCCCTTTTTTTAGGTGAAAAAATACTACCGTAGTATTAAAAATACTACGTCTGGCAACCCTGCCAACTCGTGACATTTAAAATTTCCAATCGAACTATTTTCTCCCGTATTTATATCTTCAAGGGGCTGTAGAAAAACCTATTTCACTGTATCTGTAATAAAAATGCACAGTTTTGGTGTGTAATGTTACTAGGCATCAAATTTCCTCAATACTTCACACCGACATAAGTATATTTGATACCTATTAAAGCTGCCCTAGTTATCATAACACCAGTAGTGCCTATTACCAAAACTAATGAAGCATTATTGGCGTCAATATATCTTTCTATTTGTTGGCCTCCTGTCTTATCAGAACTGGTCAAAAGTATTGAAAGTCTTGCTGCCTTGCGGAATTTTGTTTTTAATTTTAATTTGTAAATTTTTCTTCTTTTGTTTTCTACTTACAACTGTAAGCCTCATGTTATACTTTGTGGTGCATGAGGAGTTTTAAGTCGTTTAATAAATAAAAAAAAATAAAAAAAATTAGTATCTATCGCCAAAATTAAGCATCATTGGTGTCAATAATAGTATAGTGATTTTTATGGTTTTCCAAATGAATAACTATCTTCTCTCTATTTCTTTTGCTAAGTACATAGCTTTTTTCTTCCTGTTTTTAAAATTTTAATAAGTACTTATTTGGCTCTTCTTTTCAACGATGATGATAAAATTAAAATAATGTAAGTATCTATTACCAAAACTAATTAAATTTTATTTGTTTCAATGAAAATTTTTTTACATTTCGCCTCAAAGAATTAATACAATTTCTCCATTAATTTTATTTTCCTGTAACATTTTTTTTCAATTACCGTTGTTTTAAAATTATTTAATTCATAGTAACACGTTTTAAAACTAAAACAACAGGGAAAATAAACACGTGGTTTCAGATCACTTTAAACCCTCACTGACACCCTCACGTTGATCAGAGATATAATGTGACAAGAGGCATAAAAAATAATTTAATATTACTAAACGCGGAATAAGCAATATTTTCTCTTGATTAGAACTAGCTGTAAGCAAAAAGTTTTATTTTTAAATGATAAGAGTAAAAATTACGGATATTATCTTTGTTTGAAAAAACAGAATTTTCTATAGTTTAATTTGAGCCGTGGTGGCTCTGGGGATAGAGCGCTTGCCCCCCAATGAGGTGACCCGAATTCGAATCCCATTGATGGCTGGTCGATAAAAATAGACAGGGACAGTGATGACGTTTTTCATGACGTCAAACCCCGCCTCCTTTCAAACTCGTTCCAAACATTTTTTCGAACGAACCATTTATATGGCATTTCCTATGTGAATTTAAGACGGCAAGATTTTTAATTTATTATTAAAATAAATAAATTTATATAGCGCTTCTAAGGAACTTATTCCTAATTTAAGTAGTTTTCTTTATACGGGGTATCAGTAGATTTTACGAGTTAAGTGCATTAAATGCTATTAGCGTCAATATTTTTAACTCTTGTTTCATGTTTATAATAATGTCTTATTTTATTTAGAATTTGTTACTTATTCTATACCTACATCTAATTTTTTTCTTTAGTTTTGGAAAGGCATGCATATTTTTACAACGTTCTAAAATTTAATTTTAATCTATAATTAGATTATATTTATCAATACTAATGTCTGTTTATTTAATTATGTCTGATGGTTAAATTTGTAGTTATTGTAAACTTTGTTTGCTTAAGATTTTCTGATTATTGCTGCTAATTCTCATAAGCTTTAGTTTTTAACTACTAAATAGGAATAAATTACGTAACTAACTTATTTAATACGCATACATATGGTTAAATCTGCACAGAGTTTTAGTTTAAACTCAGAATTATGTTGATTTGACATTTTTTCTTGTTTATATTTGCCAACATCATTATTAATTAGTTTTTAACAGTAGTTTTATGCATTAATTTTTTGAGAAAATTCAGATACCTTATTATTAGATAATTAATATTAGATTATTTCTTAACGTAACTAGTGTAGTGCTATGTTAATGTGTAGTGTTATGATAGTACAGGGTCAATACTATGTTTAGTTTCCAGAATTTTAATATATAGAATAGCTAAATTAAAGCAAATTTAAGAATTTATGAGAATTTATTTTATTTAATTAAAATTTTTATTTAAAGAAAAGCATTAGAAAGCTTTAAATTTACTATATTTTTGTTTTAACTTCAAGTTCTATATTTTGTTCAGACGACAAGATAGGGAGCCATCAATAAGCTCATTTATCATCAATTTGTCTTAAAATCTCAGATTCCTATTTTATTCGATAAGAATGTGAAACATAAATTATTTTAGAATTATTTAAAACATACTTATCCCATACATAAACTTTTATTTATCATTCATACTTATTAATCTATGTATTCAGATAGGTGTTTAAATTTTACTTATTTAATAATATTAATTTCAAATAAATATAATTCAAATTTTTAAGAATTTTTTTATTTAGAAACTTAACTCTTTTTTAATTAATGTATGTATACATATTTAGTTATACAGCTTTTATATTTGGCAAATGTTACTGTTATCACTTTTTATGGAATAAAATTTGCATTTGACAGTCTAAGTCAAAATTTTTTTAATTACCTTCATAATAATATTTTATTTGTTACAGTGCTTATGTTGAACGTAACATTCAAGTCACCATTATCCAAGTTTATTTTTAATTTCATAATAACTACAGTTTAATTGGTTGTAAATATATTTTAAGACCTGTCAACTCTCAAACTTTTGTTTAAGTTTTATATAATTTTTTTTTTTACTTCTTATCATTTTAGTAAATTTACCAATAAATTTGAGCTATTTTAAAAACGTGTATCTTAAATGTTTTATAATTTTCACTAATATATCTAACTTTAATCATGCTCCTTACATAACTTTTTAATTTGTTTTAAAATTTTCATAATTATTTACAATTAATAAGTTGTCTCAATGTTATAAAAAAATTGATTTAATATAATATACATATTTTAAGAAAAATTAAACATAAATTAGAAATAACATTTTCCAAATAATAAAATTCACAAATTTCCGATTTCCAGATTATAAATAGAATTTATATGGTAAATATTAAATACAAATTCTCCCAATGATATATACAAAAAGTTAGCTTCTACAGCATTCTCTCCTCTTTCAATCAATTTAGGTTCATCAGAGAAAAACTTTACGATATGGAAGAGCTTAATTACACTTTTTCTTGCCATTTCAGTGGTTAAATACGACTCTACATTAATATATTCAAAGATATAGTTGACCCACTTTTAAATACATGAGAAACGCCATAGTGTTTCTCTGTTCAGAACAAAGTTTGGAACGAGGAGAGCTAGTGACGTCGTTGATGACGTAGGACTAACCCTGTCTATTCTGCAACCAGCTCGCACCGCCCACAGGGCTGACGAAAAATATCCTCAGTGGTAGACGGATCATGGGTTAGAGTCCCCGTGCCGTTAGACTAATCGTGGAAGGTTGTAGTGGTTTTCCTTTCCACGTAACGCAAATGCGCGTTAGTTCCATCAAAAAATCCTTTACGAAGGCAAATTTCTCCCAATACTATCTAGGAGTTCCCTTGTCATTTGAATTAGGTTCAAAATTACAAGGCTAAGGAGTTAAACATTGGTGGCTTTAAACTGAAATTTGGGTCTGCTGTTTAACGCCAGTTATAAAATAAAATATAGTTTAATTTAAAACAAAGCTAACGTCAATTCTCTAAATGTCTCCCCACAGCGATATATTTTAATTTTTTCAGCAATATTTGGGAATGGGAGGTTAAAATTCATCCTTTCAACCGCTATCCTAATGTCAAAACGATAGTATAAACGGTTTTTTAGTTATAAGAGAGACTTAGACACACCTACCAGGACAAAAACACGAAGTCTTCTTTTTATTGAAATAGACTAGCTGAATACCCGTTCGTTGTACGTGGTGGAAAAAAAATAAAATAAAAAAATAAAAACATCAATAAATCAGTACAGAACAACACTAAGAAATCACACATAAAATTGAAAGACGTATGCCAGAATAATTGATAAAACTAAAATTATTCCATTTTTTTTTTTTAAATTTAAAATCGTATTTTGATCTTCCTTGTGGCTTTACGTTATTAGTTAACCAAGACGTGTTTTTAGTAATTAATCTTATCTAAGTAAAGATTAGCTGCATTTATTTGAGATGATGCTGAAGCTCGTAGTAGGAATTTTCTAGGACTAGGAATTATCCGCAACTGATCAATTTTCTCCAATAAATGTCTATTTTTTTCAGAAAAACCTCTTTCTAAAGAATCTATATTGAAACTGTACAGTATTGATACAGTTTAAACATGTACCAAATGAACTAAGATTAAAATACATTGTCCCAATATGTTTGGAATCTATTAAAACCGCACGAATTTTACCAAAACTAATTAACCATCATAGCCCTCAATAATAGTATGGCGATTTTTTACGTTTAATAAGTACCATTTGTAGATTGATTTTGCTTTTTAGTTCATAGTTTATTTTTTATTTTTTATTTTCATATTTTGCTTTTAGTAACTATTACTAAAACTATTACAAAATTAGTAAACGTAATAAACAGCTATTTCAAAACTTAATTAAGCATCACTGGTGACAATAATAGTATTTTACGGTCCCCTTAAACGATTAAGTAAATTTTCTCCATTAACTTTAATTTTCGGTACATAGATTTTTTTTTTCGAATTTTGATTCGAATTTATATCAAATGTTAATTAGAGATTAATGGTTTCAATAATAGTATGGAGATTTTTTGCGCTTCTATCAAATTATTTGTACCATTTGTACCACATAAATTAATAAACTTATATTTATTCGAGTGATACAAGTATTTACGTGCCAGCCCTCAGTGGCCCGAACTCAGCACAGTTTATAAGTTATATGCGTATGTGCGCTTGTCCAAATGTCACGTGTAACGAGCATTGGCTTTACAAACGCAAATATCATACGCAGTTTCAGCTATCTTTGCAAACTGTGAACAGTGTTGTATATTTGCAGTGTCATTATTAAAACTTTTACAGTTTTGAATAATAAGTTATTGTTTCGATAAAACCATTCGTTTAGTTTAGATATCAATTTTAATTATCAATGCATGTAAAAAAAGAAGGTAAGCATTAATAATATGGATTAGTACAGCCCGTGACAAAACTATAGCACACTTTGTATTTTTTTACGAAAATTACAAAATTGACCAATTTTGACGAAAATTAACACAATGTACTATTACTTTAATAAATGTTTAAAATCATAAAATAAATGTACAAACACAGTATCTAATAGAGTTTTATTTTAATTAACAGAAAATTACTTTTATAGGGGTCGATGGAGATTTCGAAAAATTATATAGGGGTCGATGATCAAAAAAGTTTGGCGACCCCTGGTCTACAGTATTCTCCGGATGCCCCCTCACGGGGGCGGGATGGGGTTAAGCTTTGATTACCTAACTTAATAAAGCTTCATTCCCATCGATAATATTATTAATAAATTTTACGTTTCTTTTAAAATGATTAGTACTGTTTATCCATTAATTTCGATTTTCAGTGCATAGCTTATTTCAAAATCCTTTGATTTTAAATTATTTAGTTTCATACAATCGCATTTTTAAAGTATAACTATATACAAAATGAACACGTGGTCTCATACAACTTTAGGATTACTAATTCAGTGACGTAATTTTTTATCTATCACCACGTTCACGTTAGTCATTGATTTTACACGACGTAACGAATACAAAAAAATTCGATATTAATCAACGTGCAAAGAAATATAAGCTGGCAAACAATACTAATGTTATAATTAAAGTATTTTTTGGAAGAAAAAAAAACAGAATCGTCTGCAGTTTATTTTATATAAATGGCGAGTTGTAAGTCAATGAAAAAATTCTCTTTTTCAAACTTCTCTGGAGGGATCTAACTGAAATTTTTGAACTTTATCCTTTTTATCTACTGTCCAAATTTTAGGAGAGTTTAAGAGTTATAAGAGAGCCAGACACACAGACAAACTCTTCAATTTATTATTACAGGCTAGAATATCTTACAAACTATTTTTATAGGAATATAATAGGTATTTTTTAATTATAAAATATGCCTGAATTACTTTTCAAATTATCATTTAAGAAAATATTTTATTTTCTAACTTAACCTTTTCTTAAGCATTTCTAATTCATTAACTCAAATAACATTTTAATGACATTTGAATCATATATATATGTATTTTAGATATATTCTTCAAACCAAACTGCGTATTTATTATAATCAAATATTATTCGTACATCCTTATCGTGATTTGGATTAAACTCATGGATTGTTTAATATTAGTCTAGACAACATTATACTCAGATGACAACGCAGGCTATTTAGTCCTAATTACACTTACGGTTACGACTTTGAAAGATAATTATGTAAGTAGGGATGTCCGTTCAAGTTTCAATGCGCTCCTAAGTGTATTTCAGAATTTTACTCACTTTATATGACTTCAGAATAATTCTGTTCAGAGTAATCCCTTAAGATATTCTGGTCTTTAATTCGTTTTGAAATTTCATTACATTTGAGCAAATTATTGTAGCTTAAGAATAACAGATATCTTCATTACAAATATCCAGTCAAACTTGTAATCTCAAAATAATTGTACCGTTTAAGAAGCTCAATAATGAAGAAAATAGTTAACTTTTCCAGGAGTGGTGTAATTGGGGTTAATTAACACACATTTCTTCCATAAAATTTCAAAAAAATGCTACCATTGGACTAAAAGAATATATTTCTCAGAATTATAGAATTTTTATTCAATATTTAGGCACTACGAATAAAGTTCGATTAAAATAATCACTAAAAGTTTTATATTTTATTTGCTCATGTTTGCAATTTGATAATCTTATCTGTCCATATTTGAAATTAGATTTGAATCTTACTTTATTATAAGAAATATAGTTCTTAAGAAATTAGAAATGAAATGAAAACATTTTTTCATTGTTTTTTTTTTTTTTTTTTTTTTTTTTTTGTTCTTACTACTTTCAGGAGCTAATCAAAGCAAAAACTTCCTGACATATCGTTTTATTTAGTTGCTATGTATGCACTGCCATTAAAATTTTAAAAAATTTTAACTTCTTGAATAACATTTGATCAGATTATCCAAATTTTACGTACTAAAACTTAAAAAGCACCAAGTTTTTACTACGTTTTAAGGAATGTAAAATTAAATGAAAAATTCAAAATTTGAACGAAATCAGTTAAATAGTTCCTGAGCAATTGAATTTTACAAAATGTCAGGTACTATTTAATTTTATATGACAAAATAAAATTTAAGCAAAATCAGTCGAATAATTTCTGAGAAATCGAATTTTAAATATACTACTTTTTTTTTCAAATTTGATTTCTCAGAAACTATTTGACCAATTTTGCTCACGTTTTGTATTTTGCCATGTTCTTTAAAAATATGTGAAGAAAAGTACACCTTACAATTCAAAATTTTTTTGACTATTATTAAATAAAATGATAAAAAAGTAAGAAATATTTACTGAAAGTTATTTTTTGCATGGAATTAAGGAAAGTTATTTTCCTTTGAAATATGTGAAAAATAATACTCCTTACAATTCAAAAAATTTTCGACTATTATTAAGTAAAATAATAGCAAAGAAAGAAATCTTTGCTAAAAGTTTTGCATGCAATTACCTTTAGATATACGAATCTTATAATTTTGTGGAAAAATTTTCAATTTGATTAGAAAGTTCTCGAGACATAATGAAATACGCAAAAAATAAAATCAATATTAAGGAGTCCAAACTTTCCACCGCCTTTCTCTCACAGAAGTACTTTTATTTAAATTCTATTTTCAAGAGATATCCGGGATATTGTCAAAGTTATTTACGTATTGAATTTTATTAATCATTTGAAATCTGTCCGGTAGCCATTAAATTACACAAAATACCGTAAGTACGATCGTTAAATCAAAAGTCATTCAAGATAGTTCAGCTACTTACTTTTTTGTGCCCTGTATATCATAGTTTATAACTTCTATTGTATGTAATTTATAATCTCTTTTTCAGATGTGATAGAGTTTAAGAAAGACATGATATTCAGTTTTGAATGTCCTTCTACATGAACTTCTTTTATTTAAAATATACCTCCTCTTCTATTTGTTGGACTTTTTATCACTTGAAAGCCTCATGAGAGGAGAATTCTTAATATTTTTGAGTAAGTATCTTAAAAACTTTTTTTTTATTATATATAAAGTTTTATAAAAAAAAAACATTATATTAAATAGACGTAATCTTTTAAAATATAAAATTATATATTAAACAATAAAATAAAATGTTGTATAAAACATATAATAATTTTTAATTGTTTTTTTCTTTGTTTATTGGTCAGCAAAGTATAAATGTATTAGTTTTAAGTTATAAAAAATTTTTCAAAACAGAAAAATCCATGAATATTTTTCTTTAAGTACAAAACTTTAGTATTCAGTTTTCACATTAAAACTTCGTTTATTTATTTTAATCCATAGAAATATTAAAAGAAAATTTCCTATTGCATTTTTATTAAATTATTAATAAGCTGGTTTTAAAACCAATGAAAAAAAAAATTAAATGATATTGTTAAATGATCTAATTTGATTGTCGTTGTTCATAAGGAGATATTCTACTAGATGTTTCCTGGAGATCGTTTAGTAGACGTCCAGCACATTCTATCAATTATGGTAATATATGAGATATCTATATCACAACTACCATGAATAATCCATTAATAAGCTGCAGAAAAACATCAAGCAATGATCCATGTTTGATCTACGAAGTTTTTCGGACAATGAAGTAGAAATTTGAACGTCTGATAGATGAATTGGAGTGTAAGATTTTCAACGAAAACAGCTCAAAATTGTCAAATTATTGCAATGCATTCATAATTTAAAAAATACCGGTTTAATAAAGATAAAACAATGTGTAGAAAAGAATGAAGTGAATTAATGCTTTTATTTTAAAAATTTAAAAAGTTGTTCACAAAAAAGACTGATTTCAGTATTTCAAATGAAATTGCTCATTATTAAAGAATAAATTAATGTAAGATTAAAGAACTGCAAATGTTCTGAGAAAACAATGTACTACAGAAAAAGTCAAAATTCACTTTTTTGCTATTCATTTATTAAATAATTTTCCGTTCATATAATAACGATGTACCAGAAATTCTGGCAATAAAAAATTATACTTCTTATTATCACACATTTAGTAAAAAAATCAAAACTTAAAACTAAATTTAACTCATTAAATAGTTTTTATGCCTGGTTTTATGATTATTATCAAATTTTACCACACATTATAAAACTATATTTATTGTTACTTTAACCAAAATCTTTAACAAAGTGTTTCGGTAAAAATTACTGAGCTTTTTTGGTGTTCCCAAAAAACTACAAACATGGTGAATTTTACTATATTCTGGAAGTTTTTGCCATACGTTTTTCCTTAGAGTGGTTCTTCAGTAAGAATACAAATGTTTTTTTTTTTTTTTTTTTTTTTTTTGAAAATATATATGTTACAGGATTGTGCCAGGACAGTTTAAAGTTTATTTATATATCTGTGAAGGCTTTAGAATAGATGGATATAATCCAAATTTTAAAAAAAATTACCCAAACCACATTTAAGTAAACTGTCTGAAATAAGTTTAAACTACAAAATAATTACAAAACCCAAAATTGCAAAAAATATGACAATAAAAATATAAATCTCCTATATAACTTAGTTTGAATCTTTCTCAGAGAAAAACAGAATCAGTTCAAAAATCTAAATACTATGAAAACGATTCTTTATAATCATAATACCAATAAAATAATAGTAAATCATAATTATTTTACAAGCTAAGGAATTTATTTAGAATAGAAATCTGTAATTAAAATTATTTTTAAAAAAAACTACTTTTTTATAATTTTTACATTTTTACGACAGAAAATGTAAGTTATATATAAAACTTTATTTTTAAAAGAGTTTAAAAATATGCTCGTGAACGTACTTGGAAACTCAAATATAAAATTCAAAATAGTTGATTTTGAAGAGTATTTATTTCGAAAAACATAGCTTTAAAACATGAGTAAATATTTGATGCGGGAAAAATGTTTCTCTCTCCATGCAAATGTAAGCAAGCATCACCAAGAAAACAACAAGAAAACAGGTTATAAAAATGAAATATAAAAAGATTAATAAAACGCAGACTATTTTTTAAGAATTCATGATTTTTCATGAAACATCAGAAGCTATTTAAATGCACTAATATTGTTTTAAAACACATAAATCATGATGACTTTCTTTGATGTTTAGTTTTACATACTATATAATTAACTTTATGAAATATAAATTTCATATATAAACCATATATATCATATGCAAATAATACATATGCAATTACTTTTAATTGAAATGCATTAACGTTAGTGTTGAAATAGCGTAAGATTTAAAAAAATTTTTTGAATGTGTAGTTTAATAAAGAAATTAGAAAAAAAATCGAATACTAAGTTTCAAATAAATCTATCAACTGTCAAAGAATAAAATATCAAAAAGTGT
Organism: Parasteatoda lunata; assembly: GCA_949128135.1. Lineage (NCBI taxonomy): Eukaryota > Metazoa > Arthropoda > Arachnida > Araneae > Theridiidae > Parasteatoda > Parasteatoda lunata. The sequence continues at coordinate 75,683,667 of OX421975.1, forward strand.
AATTTGATTTTTTTTCAATAGTTCATTATTAATATATCTCTACGTTTACGTACTGAACTGATATTAAAGCAAAACTGCATCATTAAGTAAGATTTTTACCATGATTTAGAAAAATAAATCCGTTTACTTTTCAAATAAGATATAAAAATTTTAAAAATAAGATTTAATAAGAAAATAAGATTTTAAAAATTAATAATTTTATTATTCAATACTGGTATTCAAATTAAGAGAATTTTCCTATCTAGTCGATAGATTACGAGCTAGAAAGTTGATTTCATTTAAATTTATTCGAATGGTAATCTTATATGATTGATATTTACATTGAAGATTTGATAGAGGGTCTTAGAGCCTCTTCCCTAGCTATATTAGACTTTTATTTAAATTTTTGGTATATGTTTTGATGATGCGTTTTTATTTATTTTTTTTTAAATTGATACAGTATAAATTCAGAGCACAATAGTTTTTAAAAAAAGGTAAAAAATTTCGATTTCGATTTATGAGATTGAGATAAATAGCACTTGCTAACTTTAAAAATTTTCTATTGATTTTTTATCCAAAAATTAGGGCGATAAAATTATATGATAGTAATAATGATTAGATAATGTAATACTGAACAAATATTTACCTGTGTTTAGCTTCCATCATTCTTTAATTTAGCGAAAAGGAATTTGAATAAAGTTTAAACAAAATATTTTAACAAAAATTACTCAAAACGGAAGATATTTTTCAATGTTTTTTAAATATCTGAAAATAGATAAACGTATAATACTAAACTACACTTCAAAAAATGATAATTGTAGAGTTGTATTTTTATAATTTTGTCTCAATAAATTCCTCTAAAATTTAAAATACCACGACCTTTTTATCTCCCATTCTATGAATGGTCGATGGCCTTGTATTTTACATGTTTCGAATGATACTTATTTATGAAAAGTAAACACGGATGATTAAAAGAATATTTAACATTCTTTCTTCCTATTTCTTTTTCCTTGACGGTTTAATTTTATAACCATAGAATAAGAGGCCTCTTGTAGAAGTGGTTTTTTATGGTCTGAGCCGTTTTCATGCTGAATGGTGCTCTCTTCTATGCCTTTGAAAGAGCCATTGGGATTGCTGTTAGTATAGAGAAGAGATCTTGGAGCCATATACTCGCCTTTTTGAAAGTGCAATTAGGCCTTTTTTTACTATATGTTAAAGAACGATGCATGACAACACTTTCTCATTGAATTAGAGAAAACTTTTGTCGTTTAGTTTTACCAGCCAAGTCAACACGTTTCATCCTTATAAATTCATCACTCTCCCATTTGCCACTACCTATACCTTTTTCTAGCATGAAAAATTATAATCGCCAATTAACTATATCTTTGTGTCAGCAACATTAGGACCTTTAAATTGATATGCTGTTAAATCCACATTATTAACTGTGTGCAGCTCAGATGTCAAGCTCACCTTTCTACCTTTCTACGAGCTGGCCTATCTTCACCTTTCTACGAGCAGGCCTATCTTCATTTGCCTTTCAAAGAACCTCTCCCAGATTTCAATAATTATAATATTTTTTTCAACTCATCATATTTCTATTATTTATCCTTATTTTAAACAACATCATTTTACATTTTTTGGTAGCTCTATTTTATATATAAAAGATTTGTGAAATGAAACCCATCATTCAAATATCTTTGCATATCTTCACGCTATTGCAATTTTAAATTGTATATTACATTTTCATCAAATTACATCCATTAATGAATGCATTTAGCTTCGCATTATTTTACAGTATTCACCAATTTACCTGACTTAATATATGTGTTTTACTTTTACTTTACCTTTTAATGCATTTTTAAGACATAGTGCTTTGTGTGGCACATCCTTTTTTGAAGCTTGTACCATTAAACCCAACATTTCATTCAATTCATCCACAAAAAGTTTGCTAAATAAATGTGGGAAGAGCAGTTGAAATTAACAACGTTCCTCTCTTGTCTGGGAAAAACCCAACACCGTTACCGAACGAGTTTGACCAATTACCAGGGGAATACCTAAACTACCTTGCTCAAACTTGCTTAAATGACCTTGTCAGTCTAAGGTCTATATACTGTTAGAAATTCATTAGAATGTGATCAAACTCATAGTTAACCTATTTGTTTTGATCGATTTTGTATCCCCTACCTCATATCTCTGACAGGTGTTTGCATGAGTCTGCATCCTGAAGCAGTTGAATAATTATTTTGTGTGCATCGTATGAACTACCTTCACATCTAATTTTATTTAAATTGGTTCAGTATTTTAAGAGTTATCGACGATTCACACAATTCGTTTTTCACTTTATTTTATAGGTTACTTTTTCAATTTCGTAATTCGTTTTTCACACAAGTTCCTTTCCAACAAACAACCTAACATTTTCGAAAGACCTGTTCGAATTCTGATTTAAAATTGATCATTGCATTCTCTTTTCAAGTTCCTATTACAAAAAATTTTGAGTTTTAACAGAAACACAGACATAAACTTACACGAATTCTTTCTTTTATGAATATTGCATTGTGCGTTGCAGTATTTAGTTGCTATTGTTATAACTCAAGAATTATTAACTTAAAGTTTTGTGGAATCGTATCAATCTATAAAAATATTAATCTATCTTAACTAAATTATAGCTACGATAGCTCTTGAGGCAAAAACTCCTAACTATCTAATAACCTAATGCGAGATTCAACAAAATGCAAAATTTATCTTTAAAGATGAAGCATTTTGTAAAAATAACTCTACGGCAAATAAATTATTTTAAGAATACAATTCATTTTAACATGACGTAAAATAATTAACATTCTAAACCATTTTTCAGTTAAATAAATTGCTCAACCTCAAAAAAAAAATCTCAAAACTAAAATATGCACGAATTTATTTTTAAATATGTTAAATTTAATTGGGAAAGTGTTAAATGTGTATAAAATAAGTAAATAAATTAATTAATAATTAAGGTACTTATTGTTCTTTCTCAACCATTTTGGAAAGAGAAATTTAATTATGATCTTCTGCAAAATAAATTTGAGATGCGATGTTATTTCCCTGGGGGTGATATGTAAGACATATTAGCATAATTTTTAATTTATTTATTTTCAAAAAATTCCATTACTTCGATAAAAAATAAAATTCGTTTTATTTAGTCAAAAAAGTGGCGTTGGTTATCTAACAAAAAAGTCCAAACAAATAATGCAATAAAATAAATTATTTCAGTTAATTAATTCCCGTTGAGTTTAATTAAAGGCACTAAGCACATCTCGACGATAACAATGAGGAAAATACTTTGTTTCAAGCAGTCACGAAATGTTGTATTATTAAATAGTTTTGTAGTATTGCACACGAAAAATGACTCCACAACTTCTTATGTCCAATTCTAATTAGAAAAAAGAACTAATTGTTGACAATACCTTCTACCAGGGCTGCTTTGGGCCACATTTTGATGTTTTCACTTACATTTTTGATAAGAAAAAATAAAAGTAATGGACTTTCAAATATTTTGTTAATTTTAAGCAATTAAAGTACAAAAATTACTATGCAATTTTTTTAAAAAAGTCCTAATTTGTATTATTATCTTACTATTTTTAAAATGTTGGAACATTATATAACCCGTGTTTAAGGCTACTTTTGATCATTCACTTATTTTACTAGAAATTAAACACAATTCACTTGTTAAACTATTTTAACCTTTGCACAAAAAACTGCTAATCTAACATTTACATATTTAAACTTAAAAAAAAGATAATAAGATATGAAAAATATGAAAAATACTTTATTTTCTTACCAATTTTAAACTTTTCATTCTGACTCGTAATCAGACATTTGAAACATTTAAGTTTCCTCATTTCATTATCTTGGAAGAATTGATTTTTTTTTATTAATGTCAGCCCACTTGTTTATAAGAACATCCTAGTTTGCGTGCTTGATTTCATAGGTTATGTTTACGAAAACTTCAAAATGTACCATCAAAAAAAATTAATTAATAAAAAATAAGGAAAATATTAATCGCACATATCGCAGCTTAATAAAAGTAAAGTTTTGACATTTATCTTGTTTTTATCTTAAAACTGGACTCACCCAGTGTAGAATCTTCAGAGAACAAAGGCTTCATGAAAACAAATTCTTACAAAAACTCCAGTGTTGTCAAAAGCAATGTTATAAATTATCCAAAACTTATAAAATACCCTCAAAGAGGATCAATTTTTTTTTAAACTCAAAAATACCCATATGTTTCTTTTTTATACAAAAATTAACAACTTCTTTTCAATCCGTACCAAAGTTAGTTCGCAAAAAAATACAGTAATATCTGATATTTTTAATAAAGTCATTCATTCTGTATTATTAAATTAATTAGTATTTTTAAGTTTAGGGGTATTTCAAAATTAACTATTTTTTTCAAATTCCATTTATTTTTATTCAACAAAAATTGAAAAACGCTTTTAAATTTGTTAATGTTAGACAAGTGGCAAGTTAACGTCAAAATGCAGCATAATTTTTTTTAAATATGTTTTAGTTAATAATAATATTTTTCCACAAATGTGTTAGATTTTAAATTTACTATGTAGATTTATTTATACACATTGTTCTTATACAAAATTTTACTACAATACAATAACACCAAAGATACCCGGAGAAAAATATTGCTGACGTAAACTTTGATTGAAAAAAAAAAGTCTAAACATGTTAAATCGCATGCTTAATGTCTTAATGAGAAATTACTTGACTGAATAATCGAAGGAATTTAGTTTAATGACGTCTTTATCCAGAACTCTGTACAAAACAGTAACTCATTTACCTAATCTATGATTAAATAAAAGAAATTCAGTATTATATCAAAATTCAGTGTTTTTTATTTCGATTTTATATTCTCTTTTTTGTTAGGGTATAATGTTGTATATTGATCAACAATAAAAAAAGGCAGTAATTGCTGAGCGAAGCTTATTTAACGCAATTTCTTCCTGTAAAGTTCGTCTTTTTAAAAAAATGCTTAAACAAATAACTTAATTAAACAAATACCTATCAGTCATGATATTCGTTATCAATATCTAACATTAATAAAGCTGTGTAATTGATTTACGGTTCTGGCATGTTTTTTCTTCAATATAAAGTATTTGTTTGCATGGTGTCTGGAACTTTGCGCGTAAATTTATATGTTATCCTTTTATCTATTGAAATACATTTTACATTAAAAAAAACTTTCTATACAACCTAGAAATAAAACATTAATTTTAAACGACCTACGTTAAATTCCTTTTTTAAACATCTGTCGAATAATAAATTCGAAGCTTTTCTTAAAGAAATGTAAATCTTAGTAACAATAACACGAAAGCAAATTATATATGAAATTAGAACACGTGAACGGCGTAATATTTATTTTTTGAATATTGTTAGAATAAGTTTCTGAAAAAAGTGGTCTTCTTAAAGAAATCTTCAGTTACAACCAAAAGAATCAGTATTATTCTAATTTCAATTCTTATTTCTTTTATGGTTAAGTCCCTGCTTTTATTTTTAAACTTTTACATATCAGGAACTAAGTTTAATATTTTCTTTTTTCTAAAATGGAAACAAAGAAATGGGTGAACATAAGTACATAATACTTGTTGGGCAAATGTCTGCGAAAAAACTTTTGGAAACATTTACCATGTATTTAATATCATTGGAAAAGAAATTTAAATCTCTTAGATAAAAATTAACATATTTGCATGAATAAGAACAACAACAAAAATCGCACAATAGCCCAAATCCTTCGTTTGGTATCCTATGGTATAAAGCGTAATATTTCTTAGATTGAGAGGTAAAAAGCGTTTCATATTTTGAACCAAGTAATGCATATTTTATATTATTTATTGTTATATTTAACCATAAATTTTCAAATTAGGGGCTTGTCTTATTTTTTGAGATATTTTCAAGCAATCTTTAATAGAAAGCACAGAGGTAACGCATTTTTCATTAATTTGGTTTAATTTTTATTTACATTTCGCCCGGAACACCTTTATTGATGAATGTAATTATCAACCACATCTAAACCGTTTACTGAATCTTTTAAACTGGGAAACTCTTTGCTTTCAGTATAATATTTATATTTATAACTTTAATCTCCAATGAGAATTTATTTGGAAATATTTCCGCAATAAAACAGGCTTTTATGTCGTCATTCTTTCCTTCCTCGGTAGCGATTTGTTAGATTTCAGTGTAATGTAGTAATTTCAGAATATTAATTATACTCAATTTTAACAAGGAAAAGGAGAAAAAATACATTAAGAATTGCCCTTGTGGATCACCTTGAATTCATCTGTTTCTTTGAAATAATTGAAGTTGTGGTTTAATTGCACCAATAAATTTTACTTGAACCAATAAATTTTTAGTAAACCATCGAACAATTAAATTTTTCTTGCATATTTTATTAAGACGAAAAGTTAAGAAAAAAAGATTAATTTATAATACGTACGTTAAGTCGGTATTGAGTGAATTACTTATTTCATAAACGTAAAAAAAATTTTAAACTCAACTTATAAGTTTCGTGCAATTTCGGAATTCGTGCAAATTCAGGCAATTTCGAATTCTCGGGTTGCAATATCGTCATTTTGTTTAATATTCATAACAACAAATGTATTAGGTAATAAACTACTCATATAATAAATAAAAAAATTTCCGTGCTGATTTTATTCGAATGTTAAATTAAATAAATAAAAAAGTAAAAATACTTAAAGTAATTTTTAAAGGAAGATGTTTTAAATCTACGCAGCAACATTTTATTAAAAAATTTAAAAGGCAACAAAAAGAAAAGAAAAAACTTTTGCAAAAGAACTTAAAAGACAAAAATCGCTTTTAAATCAAAAACTGTTTAAAGAAAAATAAATTATTTTCTACGTTTAAAGAATAATAAAATGAAATCATATTTTTAAATGCATTTTTAATCTTTAGCATTCTTAATGCGATAAAGGTTTTGAAATAAAAAATAAATATTTACACTGAAGGCTGAAAGAAAAAGAAAATAATGCACTCAAAGAAGCTCACAGATATAATAAAATCTTAAAACAAACTTAGCTTTAAGCAAAACATAGAACACGACAGGAATAAGTAAAATATCGAGATTAGATGATGAATATTTAAATTGCATTGAAAATTCTTTGTTGTAAAAAGTTACAAAAATCGGAAAAATATATTAATATTTAGTAGCGTTGTTTCAAAGCAATAATATTTTAAATGTATATCTGTAGAAACTTTTTCTTCAGTTATAATCGATTTTAAGAACTAACGCAAAACATAATGTAATAAAGTATAGTATTCATGAAATAAAATTTAGAATAAAAAAAGACTTTTTAACGACTGAATGTTATTTGGTTATGCAACTATAGCAACTATCTAATTTTTTATAAATTTTAATTAAATTGAATTTAATGAAATTTCACCCGCAACATTATATTATGTTATATATGTATGTATGAATAGTATGAATAACACTGGGGAAGAAATGTTTTGCTACATTTATACAAATACTTAATCTTTCCTAATTTGACTGTGGGGATTTCAAATCTGAAAATTATTTTCTTCCTATCCTAAAACTACAGATTTTTATTTTAATAACATTTTTAGTTTATTTTTTGTTGAAATGCACAAGTTTAAAAACGTTAGATAAAACAGGAAGTCACTTATGTGTTGTGACAAACTTTTAAGGGAGTTAAGGCACATCATCAGGATAAAAATTGCATTGGAAGCCATGCTCACAATGCCGCTAGGGGCGCTTCCCTATTATGACCTGTTCAAAAGCACAGGAAGAAAGAGTTCATAATAGGAAAACGCCCCTATAGTCGTAGCAGCACATTTCCGGGCATGAGTTCCTGTGCAATCTTAATTCTGAGGTAGCACCAGGATTAAGATTGCACAGGCAGGGGGTCGCGACGTTTACGCGACCCCCTGCTATACATAACGTTTTTAATTGCTATATTGCCCTGCTATATTGCTTGTACATTTTTATTTAAAAAATTAAACTAAAATGGACTAATTAAAAATTTAAGCTTGCAGAGAAAAATCAATTTCATATTTGAAATCCGTGATGAGAAAATATGTTTAAAAAATAAAAATCTCACGCGAAAAAAAAAATGCTCTACTTTGATTTTTATAAAATGAGTCATGCTTATTTGATTTTTTAGCCGTTTGTAAAATTCTCAATATTTTAATATTTTAACTTTATTCTCAATTACCAGGAGAAAATGAGCAAGACAAGAAAAGTTCCTTTCGATTTTTAACCAATTTATTCTTCCATCACTCCATAAACATGCAGCAATAGGAAAAAAAAATTGGCACTGATGATGCTCATTCTATGACTTTCCAGAGAGTAGGAAAATAGCGAACTTACAAATATTCTATTTGTAAACTTGTTTTATTGCTTTACACATGCCAGATTTTATAGAAATGGACCAAATTAGTAGCATACAGAATTACCACTATTTGGAGAGCTGGAGTAATGAGTTCGATCCTCATTAACAAAACAATCGGAGTGTATACGCAGCAAGGCTCACATTAAATCAGACATGACTAAAAGACCTCTCATTGGTTGTGATGTGGAAGTTTGAAGAAAGGGGTTTCAGCTCAGACGCTGTCCATGTCTCCTGACTAGGGTCGAGCTTACGTGGCATTCTTACCCTGGCCGATAAAAGATACTGCTTTAAAAATGTGGTTTTCTGTTTGGCCCGTTATTGGATAATGTTGTCTTTTGTATCGTAGAATATATTGTTATTTACTAGTGTAAATATCGCTTAACAAATATCAATTTATTCATTGCAATGTGTTTATTAATTTGTGTGTGTAAATTGACTAAATTATGGAAATTTCGTATTTTTTTACTAATATTTGTATTCGAAAGTAAAAAAGATGAACTACAACTAGAAATAGAATTTTATCAGTTGTATTGCTACAAAAGGGATTGAAGCTTAATCATTTGTAGCATTACAACAATAAGAATCTAATAGGTCGCTCCGTGTATTGGTTCAGATTATACTAACTTTTGTGATTAAATAGTTTCGCTAAAAATTTATCAAATCACAGAGTGGCCACTTTGCGTCTCTTTCCTTAATTAGCATACAAATGATATGATCAATCAAAGTGGCAAAGACAAATGTCACTTCATAATTAAATAGCCGTGAATCGTCAAAGTTTATAATTTGTTTCTGAATTCTAACTTTTATTTTGAAACTAAGATTTCCACAATAATTGAAGAGCGCAGTTGAAGAGTGAGCTGACAATTTATTAAATTTGAGTAGGTTAGCATTGAAGTGTAACACAGAAACTCATTTTCTTTAAATTAAAATCTCAGTTTCTCTACGTTTTTATCTTTTTTTTTTTACCGAAATAAATTTAAATAATAAAGCATTTGTGAAAAAAAATGTACTTTATAGGAAATAGAAACTAAGACAGTGATTCTCAACCTTTTTTCTGTCGCGGCACACTTTTAACGATTTCAAAATTTGGCGGCACACAAAGAAAAGGATAAGTTGTTTACTTACCTATAATACACTGTGTAAAATAGTTTATGATAATAATTTGGAATGAAAAATAAAATAATATAATATTTACTACAAAAACAACGTTTATTAAGGGATTAATTACAAATTAATAATACTTTTAATGAGAAATTGGATGTTTCTTGATAATTTCATTTATATTTGGTCGTTAAAATGACTCTCATATCGTCTTCTACATTTAACAGACTCGATCTTTTTTTCGTTTTTATGTTGCTTAATACCGAAAATCCGAATTCACACAAATAGAATGTAGAAAATTAATTAAAACTTGAGTAAAAATGGGTCAAAAACGAGACACAGAGAAATATGTAACAAAGCGGTGAAAGTGAAAAATCTTCATTACAATATTCATATATATATATAAGTACTTTTCTTCAATTTAAACTTTACTCGCAATAAAAAAAGCATTCTAATTTTTACTATATACATTTCTAAAATTTGGTGGCACACTTTAAGAATATGGCGGCACACAAAAGTGCCGCGGCACAGTGGTTGAGAATCACTGAACTAAGATGTCGTTTTTTGTTTGTCGAAGAAGTTTTCTTCCGTTATTCATAGAATATTCTATACTTTACCATTTTAAGATATTAAAATTTGAAAGCATTTTTTATTTTATTTATACGTGTAAAAATAATTATATAAGTAGATGTAAAGTAGATGTATTGTATGAGTTGTATGTATTGTAGCAATTATGTATAAGTAGAAACGCGTTTTAATCACGTTTTATATGTACAAAATTAATTATTTCTTTATTTTACATGCGTCGTTGAACAGTCGACCTAATTTTTTGAGTTTACGACTGCCAATAACAAGCTTAACTCCGTCCCTCCCCCACAAGGGGGCATCCGGGTACACATCGAAAACTCGAAGTCCGTGCAAAATTTCAATCACATAAGCAAATATATTCAAAATTTTCAAATTAGTGTTTTAACAGATAGGCAGAATACTAAATATGAAATCAAAAAAACAGAGTTACTTAGAAGTGAACTAAATATAAACAAACTTAAACATACAAACATGTATGACTACCTATGTTCAACTCCGTAGCCTTGTAATTTCGAACCCAGTTCAGAAGACAAGGTAACTCCTGGGTCAAGTATTGTGTGAAATTTGCCTTCGTGGAGAACATTTTGATGGAACTACCTCGCAATATCTTTATATGGAGAAGAAAACAACGCAAACCACCCCCGATTAGCCTGAAGGCTAGGGGACTCTAACCCTTGACCTGCCTACCACTAAGGATATTTTACGTCATCGCTAAGTCGGTGCGAGCTGAGTACGGAATTCGTATCGACCAGTCGTAACTGGGATTCGAAAACGGTTCACCTGATCGGAAGGTGAACGCCCTGAGTCACCATGGCTCCAGTTCAAAATTGTGATGATATCAAGGTTACTCACAAAATGCTCTTAAAAAAAATTTATTTAAAAAAAATTTATATTCTTTTTTATAGTAGTAAAAATTATTATTTTCTAATAAGCGGAGAAAAAAAAATCTGGTAAAATTACCGTATAATTTGGTAATGACATTTCTGGAAAAAAATAAAAAAAGTCATAATTCTGGTAATAAAACCAAAATATGAGGTATTTATAAGCCATTCATTTGGTAATTTTTCTATTCATATGCTAACAGTTTACCGAAAAATTCTGGCTTTCAACATTATGGTTCTTATTATCTTTAGCAAAGCAGTAGTATTACTCTTAGTATTACTTAGTAAAAAAAATACAAAACTGAAAAGTAAATTAAATTGAATAAATACTTTTATTGCATGCTTCAAGGTACCATGATAAAATTACCAAATTGTAACCCCAATAACAAATTTTATCACATATTATAATATTATATTTTATAGTTAATTTAGCTAAAATCATTACCAAAGCACTTCCTTAAAAATTAACGATATTTCTGTTATTTCCATATGATTAGAAACACAATAATTTTAACCATATTCTGGTAATTTTGATCATACTTTTTCTTCACGGTGTAGATTTTTTTTCTGATGTAGTTATAATTTTTGTCATGGTTTCTCAAGAAATGATCCTGAAAATTATAGAATTATAAAATTTTAATGATAAAAGTCATTAACTTTTTGCAATAATGTTTGCCCTATGGTATGGAACGTTTTTATTTCATGAGAATATTTTGTCGTTTATTTTCAATAAAATAATTTTATATCCATGAAAAAAGATAGATTTCTTTATCCAAGTCTTCTTGAAGAACATCTTTGTGCTAAGAAAATATTTGATATTTCTTAGAACCTTGAATAAAATTGTTCAACTGCCATAAAAATAGCTTATACAATAAAAAACTGCTTTTTTTTCAGAAAAAAAAATCTTTTGTAATATGGCTAACAGTAAATATAACTCCAAGAAAGATTTTCTAAACTTCATATCTTTTGAAAAATTCTAAGTAAAACTTGGTGTAAATTCAAAATTCAATTTACTTGCGGCAAGTTTATTTGAAAATTGCTTTGTGTCGCTAAAATCCTTTACGTTTCAATAAACTTAAATTTAAATTTGTTTTTAAAATTATTTCTGATGTCTTTGTAACTATCTAAGATATTGAGTTTTAATCTTACTTTAGGACTAAAATTTGGATAGTTCGTACAAGTTTCCTAAATCTTAAAGTATAAAAACTCGAAACTAATCTTAAAGTATAAAAACTTTTAAAAACTCGAAAAGACAATTCAGTGCTTAATTATTCGTTGGTAAATATTTTGCGCCATTAAAAACTTAATACCTTATGGTGAACTTATAAGAAATTTAAATTTGTTTTTAAAATTATCTCTTATTTCTTATATGAACTTAAGATATATGTTATATGTTTTATCTTACTTTAGAATAAAATTGCAATAGTTTATACAAGTTTCCTATATCGTAAAGAATATACAAATTTCAATAACTTGATCGTACTTTTTAATGTTTAATTCCTCTTTGGCGTCTATTTTGTGTTTCGAAAATCCTATGCAATGGTAAGTTTACAAAGAAGTTTAAGCTTATAATGTAAGTTTAAGTTAGTTAAGGTCTTGATATTAAGCAAAAATTCTGTTAATGCATGTGAATTTCCTAAATTTTGAAAACTTGATTCTCAGTCAATGCTTCATTCCGTTCTTAACTCAATAAAAACGTACAATACTTCTAACATTTTTGTTCATTTTGTTTTAATTTTAACCGAGTTTTTTTTTAATCTTTAACTAGTTATTTTTACTTTAACCTTATTTCAGGTGAGCTATGGCCAAGACATGGCTTTTGAGCCGAAAATTTACCTCATTCTCACTCTAAAATGTTTGTACTCTAAAAATAATTTCAAATTCAGTTTTTTTAATTATCACTTTAGGCTACATGGTTGATAATTACTTTATTATTTAACTATATTTCATTGCATTAATGGTTGTGAAATAATTAATGGTCTTTTTTATTATATAATTTCAAACTTTATTAAACGTTTAATAGGTTGTATGACTATTAATGATTTAGTATTGATTGACGGAACATAAATATATTCTATTTATTAATTATTCTCGAAGCTATTACAAATTAATATATATATAGATATGGGGTTATGTTCTACAATAGGGAGATATTGTCAGATTTATATTTTATTAACAATGAAAAATAATATATTTATAATGTTTTGCTTCAACTTTTAAACTCATTTAATGAAATGCTATAGTGAATCATCATTTACACTCATATAATTTAAACTTATTCGAAAGCAATTTGTTAATACAAATTAAATTAGAAGCCTAAATTTGAAGCTTGGCAACTACATTCTTGATCGCATGCGCGGTGGTAATGATTATAGAAAATAAATGTCTGCTGGCCGCCATTCGTCCAAACACTGTCACTTTGCTGTCACTCTTCATAATTTAGACATTCTAATAGTAACTATTTCTCAAGTTGAGCAAAATGATAATGAAAAACTGTGATTTTATTTTGAAATCAGAAATCGTCAAGTACTATATTTTCTCATAGTTCAAATGATTCAATAAATATGATATTTGTATTGTATAGGCACGACTTATTTCTTACCAAAAAATCTCTTCAATTTCATAAGTTCAACTTTTTTAGACATTCTTAATCCTATTATAATTAAGTTAAATCAATTATTTAATTTCCATCTCATTTCATAAAAAGCAAACATAAATATATTTATTCTTTTCTTAATAAACAATGTAATAGCTAACTTTTTAATTTCATATAAGTGTATAATTCATTAATTCAGTGTCACGATTAAATCGAATATCAAAATCTCTTTTAAACTAAAGCTTTTTTTTTCTTTAAGATACTTTATTTTTTTAACCACAAAATTATGGTTACAGGTTTATATTAACGGTTTATTTGCTGATTAATCTGTTGCCAGGATATTTAAAATTTACTGTTAATTATGCATTATTTTTGGCTTTATTATCTAACAATAACTCGATAAAATTTATCTAGCAATAACTCCCCAAATTCTTTTCCCATGGTCCTAAGTATCCGTTAGCAACTATTCACTACTGGTAATTTGAATTTCGTGGTGTTAGGACAGGAGGTTTTTGGATGATCGATGATCCCTCAGTCTATCTGACTGTTAGTGACACAAAATTCTTACAAAAAAATGGATAGGTCTTCGTCTCAAAAAAGAGATGACTTATTGTTGATTTAATATGTTTTCGCATTTTTAAATGAGGCCATATTTGTTTTGTTAACTTTAAAATGCTGCATTATAAAAGCGAGAGGATTTTCTTTAAAGTATCTCTGCAGTATAACTCATTCAAAAGAAATTTCGACTATTACCAACATTCTACAACGATAATATTCTTTTTTTCTTTTTACTTCAATCTAACTTGTTATTATTTTAAAATTGAACTTAGTCAATGAAATTCCTGCATCATACAAAAATTCACACACATGTGAGAATGAAAGCAAGCGAAATTATTCAACACTAACAAAGAAAAATACTTATTTTGCAGATATTTTGTTAAAGCATTCTTCAACTCGCCATTTCCAAATCGATAGTCAATTTCCATTACATGTTTGTCGAAATAAGGAATGTAATGATGATTCATTCTCTGTGCTTTTTTATTCTGTTAACAACCGGAATGTCTTTGGCCTAATGATCACTTTAACCATTTATCTACATATCACAGAACCCCATTTGTATTTACTACCAATGCTTTATAAATTTAAGAACCAGTTTAAACCACATAAATATCGTGTTAATTTCATTTAAGTGCTAACATTCTTTTATATAATGTTTAATGATTAGAATCAGGCAATAATTTTCTTTAAATTTTTTTTTTCTGTTAAGGTAGTAATAGACCTTTAAGAACTAATCGTTTTTTAAGAGCATTTTTTTTTTCATATTCTTTTTTAGTCAACATACGCGAGATAGCTTACGCATCATGTTTTGTATAGAAATATTGACAATATGTAAATTCATTAATGCCCTTTGTAGTTACATGTAATTAAAATCGCTTCTGTTCTTTTTTTTTTTATATATATATATAATTTTGCTATTTTGGCAAAATATATTACTCAAGACAAATGCTCCTTGAAATGCTTCATAAAACAGGTTTAACACAAACTGATATAAATAAAATTAGGAGTCCTGAAATTGTTTCTAACAACATTTGTTATAAAAATTATATATGATCAATAATTTAAATGAAATTATTTAAAACACATTATAACGAAAGATACCGCAAACGTTTAAACCAGCCCGAGAAAGGTTTAAATGAATCAATTTGTAAAGTTCTAAATTTTGAAGTGTTATTTTTCTAAAACTATTTGTTTGGGTTTATAATAAGCATGTTTTTATGAAAAACTCTAGATAATCTAATAATAAACGCAGTATTCTCTAGGTACTGTCATTTCAATAAAATAACTTTACATTTTCATATCAAAGATTTCCCCCATCAGAATTCAAAGAAGCCTGTCAAAATAGATTCAATGCGGTCAAAGGAAACAAAATTCCTGCTGACATATTTCAGAACTTAGAGCAAAATCAGCACATTTTAGATATTCTCAGCAAGTGACTGTTTCGAATATTTATCCATATGATATTCTTTTATATGAACTAATTATTTACGTGTATAAAATAATTTTTGACAATTACTCATTTTGACATATAATTTAAAGCTAGAGTATGACATTAACTAAAGGGCACGATGTTTGACGTGAGCATGATGTGTAAATCGGATCATAAAAGCAGATTTAAGAAATAGTTTACAATTATTTTAGTGTTTGTAGGTATTACAGAAGATAAATAAATAGGATCTGACACATTAATCTAGGAAAAAATGGTCAAATAACAATTTCTTTAATTGTTATTAATTAATAGTCATTTCCCCATATTCAAACAAAACAATGAAATAACCATAACTAATATTGTACCCAAACTTTTAACTGTGAGAAAAACCGTTTATTAACCAATTTCATCGCGGTTGAAAAACCGAAATTTTGTGGCACCAACTATGCCCACCTAAAAATAATAAAACTTAGTTCCTTGCAGCTAGTTACATTTTATAGCCGAGAAAGCAAGTCTGTCAATCTCATGACCCACAGAATAGGTGTCCCAGCGTTGACACCACAATATTTCCTCAATTCCTTCCAACACATAAAGATTTTCTAATGTCCTGTAACTCCCTAATTTGTGACCCTGGATTATTTAAATACGATACTATCATTCACGCAAAGATGGCAGAACCATAAAGCCGCTGATCACAAAGAAGTCTAGTATTTCCCATCTCTTACGATAGGTAAAACAACCAGATAAACTAATTGAAATACATTCCACGGTTTATTTGGAAACGCACAACTCAATCACAACCTAACTCTAATGCTCCTGATCTACCGAAAAATCAACGCCTAATTTTAAACCAATGAGTAAAATTCGTTTTTCAAACGTTCTTTCTGAATCGACTAATTGAAAGTTTTGAATGATTTTTAAGAGCAGGGCCTAAAATTCCTCCTGCATCCGTTAAACGAATTTCAGGAACATAACACAAATGATACTAAAGAATAAAATGGAAGTATAAAAGAGAGACATACATAAACTCTTCATTTAGTTATAATTAATTAACACAATATACCACTGATAATTTAAACACTTCATTTGCTTCCTTAAGTATAAAGGTGGGAAAATCGATAACGCCATACAATTATTATTGATTTAAATAGCAGTCTTACTCAAATACAGTCTCTCATTTTAAAAAAAGGGAACTAATTTGTATAATCTTAAGTTTCTAATTTATTTTTCTTCCAAAATTCTTTTTCAGTACTACCTTTAAGCAGCGTACTGTGCTTGAAGATTAGTAGCTTCGAAGTACCGGATCTACTGGTCCCAGGTGATTCTGCCTACCTAACTTGTCTTTACGATTTGGGAGGAGAAAAGCTCTATTCCGTAAAGTGGTACAAAAACGATCAAGAATTTTACAGGTTCTTCCCTTCCCTCAACCCACAATATATGGCATTTGAAGCTCCAGGAATTTATGTAGATGTAAGTTCTTCTTATTTTCTATTTTTAATTTTTTGACTATAGCTGCATATTAACACCATATAGGACATAAAGATGGTATTAAAAGTGGGTAAATTAATGCATCTTAGCAATCTATTCTAAAACATTTAAGTGTTTCTTTCTGAAACGAAATATATCTCAGTATTCTTAGCAAATACATTTTAGCGTGCTCTTTCAAAGCAATTTCAAAAATTCTCTTCGCCGTGAAGTAATTATTTGATTTGAAGATTTGCTTTAAATTATGTACAGGAAATTCTATGAGATATTTTAAATTTAAGATGAATCGGTGGTAAAACAATGTTAGTTTAAGAGGTAATTTTACGTTCATTGACATTTGAAATGAATAGCACTGCTAAATTCCATTGATGGCACGAGTTTCGGCAAAAAAATATTTTTCACACTATCTTTGGGTTACGTGTACGTAAAATGTCCAATTGATACTCTGATTCAATTCAAGAACGTGCCTAAAAAACTGCTTACCATTTAATTCTGAGTTTTGCATTTGCCTAAATGCTGTGGAGAAACATTTACTGTAAATTAAAATTAAAGAACAATTAGAGCTTTAAGAAATTAATGTTATCTTTATGCTATTCGTGAATAAAATGTAGAATTTATAGTTCAATAAGTCCCTTTAGAAACACTTCAATTTGTCTCCGGGACAGTTTTTGAGTTTAACTCTAATTTGTTGCTTTTTTCGAACTTTGAAAGCGGAAGATAAATTTGAAAGACAAAGCAAATTTAAGAAAACCTGTAAAACCATCTTATATTTATGTTATTCTTGTATAAAGTGTCAAATTGATAGTTCTATAATTCCATTCAGGAACGCTCTAACATATCTTAAGGGACTATTTTTCAGATATATTGTGATTTTTTTTTCCCTAACTGCGATGGAGGAAGATATAATTTCATGTCCGACTATCAATTACAAACAGTTGTAATTACAAACAATTACCATCCATTTCGCATCTAAAATATTTGCAAGCAATAGACATTATTTAGTATAGTTTCACTTTAAAATTTATAAAATGACAGTTTTATCCATGCTTTTTTTTTTTATTTTTGAGTCTAAATAAATAGAGCAATAAGATACAAAAAACGTAATTTTTATGTTCTGGCAAGATATAATTATGCATTGATACGCTGATTAAAATATTTCTAAATTTCTTAATTCGACCTCTAGTAATTTTTTTTAAAAATATATATAATACTTGTTTTGTGACTTCTCATATTTACCTTACAAAACATATTCTACTCTTAAAAATTAACATTTACCTCGAATTCAAACATTTTATTCTGTAAACTGAATTAAAAGTTTCCAAATATAATTTACAATTCTTATTTATTTTTTGAAAATAAAAACTTTTCTCTCAGTCAAAAACGTAGCTCAAAAAATATTAAATTCACTGCATAAAAAGATACGAAAATAAAATGATAGAGTTTTAAATTTCACGCAGGTGTGAATTCGAACAAAAAATGATTGTTCAGTGGCATATATCGAGTTTCAAAAAACAAACTAAAACAAACAACCCCCTTGAGAAATAGTTCTTGCATGCGAAACATACCACGTATTTTAAGCATTTATTTAATTTTTTTTTCTTTTTTACTTCTCTTAAAGTCTCTAGAGAACGTGTTTAACGAATACTACTCATCGAAATAAGGATAAAAAATAATAGTAAAATTTCATGGTTGTTTCATATTAAACTCAGTATTTTTTATTAGAGTTTTTTTAATACTCTGCTCTTCTTTTAAAAAATTTCTGAATGTTTTAAACAATTTCATAAGTTTCAAAAATAGAGACCTATTTTTCTATTTTTAAAAAAAAATCTAAGGAAATAATTTTCTAAATATAATTAAGATATTTCGTTCTTTTAGCAGTTTTACACTTAATGTTAATATATTCTTAAAAGTTATCCTTTCTGCTTCAGATTAATTTTTAAGTAACATGGCAATACTACTCATATATTAACTTACTTTTTCGATGCGGGCTTCTGCTTAGTCGCAAATAAACTAGTTATTTTTTTTAAAATACGGTTTTGGAGTTTGTTAGTGGTGCAAACAGATGGTCTTTTTTTTTTTTTTTTTTTTTTTTTTTTTAAGTTTGTGCATTTATTTTACCTTTTGTGTATTAACTTGGTAAGTCTTTGTATTTTTAGGACGAAAATAGTATTTGCTCTTTCAAGGAAAAAAATGAAAAAGAAACTAAAAGAAATATAAGCCTTTCGGTACTACTTTAGATCTTTAATGGGAGACATCACACGTTCTCTGATTACTATCCCTTCTCATTGGCGGCATTCATAAAATGTTCTCTGAGTACTACTGCCGTCCATCCATTGGTCGCTTCTATAAAAATTTCTCGGGGTACTATCGTTGGATGTAGGTCGCATCTACGACTCGTTCTATGAGTACTACAGCCCTCTCAGAGGGCGTACCTTCTTTAGGTAAACACTGGGAGTGACGCCCCCGGTGTACCATAGTGATCTCTCCTCCCTTCGTTTTCCTCTCCCTTTATTCCTACTTTCCCCCTTGTCATGGTTGCCAAATTTACTATTGAGGACTTTTTGTCTGTGTTTGATTACCATCTCGTTGTATCGGACTCTGATGGGAAGAGAAAACCCACATGTTCACCGTGTCGGGAGATCTGTGTCCCTGAAAAAGGGGATCCCGTCAGTTGAGGGACATCTTGGATTTAAGCCGAGGAATTTTTATTTTATTTTATAATAGTCGTTTAACACAGACGACCAAGATTTAAGTTTATGACTACCATTGTTCAACACCGTAGCCTTGTAATTTTAAACACAGTCCAGAAGACAAGGGAACTTTTGGCTCAAGTATTAGGAGACATTTCTGTTTGTGGAGAACTTTTTTAATGGAACTAACCCTCGTTTGTGTTACATAGAGAGGAAAACCGTAAGAAACTCCCACGATTAGCGTGACGGCAAAGGTATTCTAGCCCATAACTCATCTACCACTGAAGATTATTTTCGTCAACAGTGTGTTCGGTGCGAGTCGGGTGCAAGATTGGTATCCCGGTTCAGCTCCCTCAGTGACCTGAATTCGGGTCACGTCATAGAGGGGCGAGCAATCTATCCCCTGAACCTCCACGGCTTAAGCCGAAGATTGATTTAGATTACAAGGAAACGGAATGAACAGTTTAAAAATGTTTTTTAAACATGATAAATGCTTCTCTAGTGGCAGATAGTTGACGCAATCCAAATGAAAAGTTTAGTATCAGTCACGCTTGAGTTTTCTACGCATGCCATAAAGAACGTTTTCGCGTCTTATGTTGCCTTACAGTGCTCTTGTGGAAATACATACAGTGCTCCCACGGGCAGTTCCTCCATACCGAAAGAGTTAAAAAAAACTCCCAAACAAAATAGAAGAATTTATAATAAAAACAAATTTCTCCTACAAATATTCAGGTATAAAAAAAACTTAGACAGTTTGTAATATTTGGTTTTGTAGGTTAAGATAAAAGAATAAACGGTTTTACATCTTGAAAAAAAAGCTTCACATAGAAATTTTGAAAATGAAACGTGTTCAATCAAGTGCTGAGAAGATCAGAGGATTAAACAAGATTGGTAGCTCAACCCATAATTTTTTCAGGAGAATTATTCAGTTAGGTGTCTCATGTATTACGTTGTCCGTCTTGTTGAGATAAAAAATTGAGGGTGTTGAGTTCCTTGCAATAGCATTACTTTTAAGGTTGTAAAAATCTGAGATATTCAATTCCGATTTAATGACAACTGCCTTTTTAATGAAATAACTATACATTAATTAAAATTTATTATTTGAATCAAAAATCTCATATAATATAAATCATTGTGTTATTTAGTTACAATGAAACTACAAAGGTTATTTCTTAATGTAAAGGTTATTTCTTAATGTAATCTATAATATTAAAATAACGCATGCAATAATAATTGTATCACACAACAAAATTTATAATTTTTGAACAATATAACCCTGAACATCAAGAAATATGAACAACATTAACAGAACTCTAAAAACTCTCATCCAATTTCAATTCAATTCACATTCCATGAGCAAAATATGAATTAAAAATAAAGTATGTATTATTATAATAAATATAAATAAAACACTCACGAAACACAAACCTCTCCTTTGCAGGAATAGCGAGATAATTTTAAAAATTGTAAAAAGAGTATATTGTAATTTTAAAAAATTAGATTTAAGTTTTTGAAACTGTATAAAATAAATAATTCAATTTGTGCGTCATGCTACCCTAATGCTTCATGTTAACTGTTATGTTTAAAATATTTAGACTTTGTTTGCAAAGTGTAAATTAACTTAATTTTTGTTGTGCATTAAGAAAAGTATTATTGAGTAAGGTCTTTTGGACAGAATATACGATATTAAACTTCTGATTATTTTTTACTCATTTATTTAAACAAATAATAACGAGCCACCTTTGGCGACCAGATTGGTCACCAATCAAATCTATCTTATACAACATATGAATTTGTACTACTGTAATTTGAATATTCTAATTTTTCAAACCTTCCATCAATTCTAACACCTTAATTAGTTTTAAACCATACACTAAGCAAAAATGTTTCGCCTTCTAGGAGTTGCCCACGTAGAAATTCTATTTTCAAAATATGTCTGCGACATTGTCTAAGTTCTTTATGTTTTGAATTTTAGTAATAATTTAAAATTTAACCTGCAGCCATTAAATCCCACAAATCATCGTAAGCATGAGTTCAGGACATTTCAGCATAGTAGACGGCTGAAGTATTACAATTATTTCCATCACTATTGCTTTTAAATATACTGTTCCATAAATATTAAACAATTGATTATTGAACTTCCTATTTTATTTGTTCTTTAAAAGTTATTTTCTACTTTATAATACAACTTTTAAGAAGAAGAAAAATTCTTTTTAGTATTAATGTTGACGAAATTGTAGCAGTATTGAGAAAAATTCAGTTAGCTGCGGGCTCTAGGCGAAATAACCCCTTGAGAGAAATGAGTTTATTATTATTTTTAACTGATAGGGAAAAATAGTAAACTAGTTACCGATGTTGACTCTGGCTATCTTAATAAAAATAAAATTAATCAAAAATATCGACGAATTAAAAATTAAAGGGTATTAAGAAATTACAGCTTTAAATAGCAGTAATAGTCTGAAAGCTATTATTGCATTGGTTCTCTACTATAGCTAAGTAATTTAAACAAGAACAATAACTAATTTATGTTGAGTTCTGTTACCTAACTGAACTAATTACTCTCATGAGTTATAAGTAAAGTATCTTGTTATTTTTATAGCTTATTTCTTTGGACAGTTTTAAAGTGAAACTGATAATATCCCCAAGCAGAAAACAAATCCTACTTATAAAGTAATTTTAAACCAGAAACTTGAAGCCTTTGGTTAACAACCCCTATAAACATTACTTTATAAGCAAGCATACACCTTCCTTCATTTAACGATAATTCAATAGTGTTTAAAATTTTAAACATTTACGCCAAACTTATAACTTTGCTTGAGTTGTTAAGATTCTTAATGGTTAACAATCCCTTTTGTAAATTGTTCTCATAAACAGCGCTCGTGGGAGTTTGTAACTATCTAATAGCTCAACTTAGACAGTGTTCAAAGAGAATGTGCAATGTCCCGAGGAATTGAATTGGAGTTCCTTCATGGCGCTGAATCCGTTTCCAATTATCAAGGTGCGAACATTCCGATCGGAGAACGGTTTTCTGCATTCAGTTGAAATAATTTAAACGGTTTAAATCGTTTTGCTTACTCGTGATAAGAAAAGTTATTTGCGAATGATAAACTGTTTGCGTTAATTAAGACATCGGAATAGTCTAGTATCGCGTGTCAAAACGCTTTAAGGTATTCCAGATAAACGTGCATGCATTTAAAGATATAAATCTTCTTTAAGGAGCCTTTCAATTTGAAGTAAATTATTTATTGGCAGAATTAAACATGAATGAGAGTTTAATTAAAAGGATTTTTGGAAGTAAATTTACTTTTATGAAACAAGCTTGCTTTAGCAGTATATTCTAAGTCGATATCAACAATACTTAGATTTAGGTTGGGAAATTTTGAAAACTTATTTTTATAAAATAATTTTTATTTGTCATTGATTTAAAATTGAATCTCTACATAAATCTATAACTACATTTCTAACAGTAAGTACATGTATTTCGAGTATAAAATAAATAGAAAATTTATGCGTTAGCATGATTAGTATAATTGGGGGAATATTTAGTTAATGAGATTAAAATTATGTAGTTTTACTTGTGATTAGGAAGAAAATAACAACTATCTCAGAAAATTTTTAAATATTTAAATTTTTTGTGTTAAAAGTTTTGACTGAATATAATCCTTTAAATAAAACCAGTGAAACATTTATGTTTTACTTTCATAACTTTTTTGACCTAAAAATATGGAAATATTCCGCTTTCAGTATTTAACTTCTACAAAATCTTTAAATCTTTATCTTTCCTCTGGCTTTTAATTTTTTTGTTAAGTGTATAACAAAAAGCAATTATTTCTATAAAAAAATTGTAGTTTTAAGAAAGTCTTAAAAACGACTATTTCCTCTTTAAAAAACTTTTTTTCACCGTGATTATTTTACTTAAAAGGTTACATGATATTAAAGAATGAAACGACATAAATAAAGCACACATAAAGAACAGAAATGAACATACTTTAGCTTTGGTATTTTAAATAAGAAACTTCATCAGTATCTAACCCCCAGTGCCTAAACAAGTCATTTTAGTGTTTAGATACTAAAGAAGGTTCTTGTTTAGAGAACCGAAACTATAGTAAGTCCATTTCTGCATTTTATTTGTCCTTTATTACGTTGTTTTATGATTCAGTTTAAGTAGCACTAAGTAGACTTTATTCCTTTAGATCCATGATATGTCGGGGTATATAACTGTTACCGTGAGTAACCGAAATAAAAAAGAGTGTCGAATTTCATCGGAAAATGTCAACAATCACATAGGCGCTTTGATGAATTTCTGAAATATTTGTTACTTCCGATTTCATATTTGTTTATTCGTTGATATTATTATATTTATTTGATAATTTAATAACTATGTGGATAGATTAGGAGAAACAGTGTTCGGAGTACTGGTTAAATGCATACTGTTAGTGACAAGGTTTCATCCAAGTTGTCTGAACAATCTGCCGATTACGAAGAAAAGATGTAGCGAAAAGAAGAGTGCATACTTTGAAGAATGAAACAGTTCCTTAGATATACTTAGCCTTTTTTCCACAAATTCCAAATTAAAAGACGTAATTATGAGAAAATACAAATAATTATAATTCCATATAAATAGAAAAATGGAAAAAAAACATGAATAATTACTTTTACAGTGCATTTTTTTCCATTCGCTTTTAGCCATTCAAACAGATTTAGCGTTCAGCTTTAAGGGTTTAAGACCGTTTAAAACGAATTAGTTTGACAATGAGCGTAGTTTTTGACGTAACTTTTGTTATGAGTTAAAATTGCTATGAGCTAAAATTGAGGTATAAGCACGAAAAAAATGATTCATATTGATGATTTTAAGTTTATACTCATCAGTTTTGAACTTTGGTAAAATTTCAACTCGAAAATTTAAGTCAAAAGTTAATTAAGTCAAAGTTAAGTTAAGTAGGAAAGACAGCATTTTGGTCCAAAGAAAGGTTGATATATATATATATATATATATATATATATATATATATATATATATATATATATATATATATATATATAACGTCGTTGCCGAGTGGAAGGATAAAAACAGGTCTTTGGTAGGGAAGGAGAGTACAGTATTTATTTATTAATTACTAGACAGAGAACGTTTATCAAAGTGGTCCCGAAACTGTTGTGCTCCTCAATATAAGTTAGGGAAAATCTTGCAAAGTAAATCCGTAAAATGTTTCCTTTTAGGGAATAAGGGAAATTTTAGTAATTGTAATTGGTTTATTAAAGAGGTCGCGTGATTCCCTCAAAGAGAAAAGGGGAAAATGTCTTACTTTTAGTTAATGCATACTTGAGGCAAAAATAAATTAAAATACAGGATGTGAATTTAAAAGTGTTAGAAAGCGTTTCGTTTACAATAATAAATTAAGAAAAAGATTTGTAGAAAAGGAATAACATAAAAAGATTAACTGAATCTTTTTATGTTATATATTTATATTTAACATTTTTACATTACCCTCTTTTAACATTTTTACTTAAATATTAAAGGGGTAGCAAAATGTAAGCCTCGGTTTTAAATATCGAAATGAAAATGTTGAATAGAAACTATAATGAAACTTTAACTATTTAAAATGAAAGCAAAAATTATTGCGTGGACTTAGAAAGTAAAAGCGCCATTTTCTGCAAATTTTTAATTATTTTTTTGATTTTTCGGTAAATTTTATAAGCAAATATATCTGTAAAAAATACTTTTTTATTCACTTTATTTTGACTTTTAAGTATCTTACCAATTTCTATTCAGTTAAGGTTCAAAAGATTTATCAGACTTCAAATATTTTAAATAAATTGTAAGTAACTGCTAAATATAAATGAACATCATTAACATGCAAGAAGCCTCTCTTTTCGGCAAACTATTCTAAAAGAGTACATATTTGGCAATCCACTCAAGCATACTTAAAGGAGATTACGAACGAAGAAAAATCATTTCAAATAAACCGAACTTATTTTTTAACTTAACCTAAAATTTGTTCAAGAATTTATATGTATTTATTATCACTCAAGTTATCATGAGAAATGAGAAGTAATGAAATACTCAATCATACTGAAAACTCGTCCAAAATTGTTTTTTTATTTATTTGTGACTGTAATGACCTCCAGTTTCCTTATCATTAATCAAACTTTATTTAAAGTTTCCTAAATCGCACTTTTTTGGCTACTTTTAGTAATTGTTGTTGCTCATACACAGGAAAATAAATTGAAGCTTAAAAGTTTTTCTGCAACGTAAGCATTAATGAATATATTTTGAGCAAACTAGAATTTCAAAATTGCATGCCATTTACTTACTTTTTTTTTAAGCCACACTTGACAAAAATATATATGATGAGTTATTTTCCTTCTTACAGAAATGAGCAGAGCATAATTTATTTTTAAAGTAAGCTATATCAAAATGTTTTTAATTTTTTTTTTTTTTATGAAATAAAAATTTTTCGAAAATATTACATTTCAAATCTATGTATGCATACATTTTTATAAAAGCATGTAGTGATTTTTTTTATTATTTTAGTTAAATAAACATTCCTTTCTTTAATAACTAAATTTGATAAACATCTTTCAACTAGCCGAATAAATCCCTTAATAATCGGAAATTTAATAATTTACAACAAACTTTAGCGGTGCAAGAAAATTAAACTAGAAAAAGTGCATTGTTTCGTAAACAATGTTACTTTTCGTAAAAATCAATCGGAATGCAACAAAAACTAATGAAATTAAGCAACGATATGAATTGATAAAATGAACTTTAAACATTACTTTAATTCAATCGAAAAAAAAGTACTCGATGCAGATAAAATTAAATTTTGCCAAGATCATTATAAGATAATTCCTTAACTTTATACATCTTGTAATGTATTTATATCTATTTGATTATCTTTATTTCAAAATCATTCATTTTAAATTCATTTATTTCAAATGATTCCAGCATTTTTATTTTAAAATCATCCAGTTTCTAAAGTTTGTAAAATTTTAAATTATTGATTGTTTTTCTCATTTCGAGTAAAATATTGATTACTAGCTGAATACCCGTCCTTTGTGTGGGGTAAAACAGGAAAATAATAAATAAATCAGCATTGATGAACAACACTACGAAATTATGCACAAAACTGATAGGCCATATACCAAAACAATTAATAAAGCTAAAGTGATTCCATTAATTTTATTTTCATTTAATTTAATTTTTATTTTATTTTATTTTATTTTTTATTTTACATCGGTGGTTTCACGTTATAAAATTAAGCAAAACACGTTTTATTTGTTTATTCCATCAGAATAGATATTAACTGTATTCAGCATCGCTTAGCATGATGCTATTGCACGAAGCTAAATCATGATAGTCGAAATTTAAAACTAACAAGTACTTTTTTCCAGAACACATCGTTTTCGAAGGGCAGTAATAAACTTATTTCCACAGTATCTGCAATGAAACTGCTCAGTATAGGCGCAGTTTTGATAAATATCAAATATATCCCAAACCAAAATAATTGAACTATGAAAAATCCGTTGTAAATTTCCACATTAAAACTGCACCAATTACCTTAATACCATTAGTAAGCATTACCAAAGTTAATAGTCATCTGATTCAATAATAGTATGGCGATTTCTTACGATTCTCCAAAACGAATAAGCATCTCTTCTTTTCAAAAACTTTACTTTTAAGTACATTGCTTATTTTATATTTCAATTAATACATATTACCAGATTCGTGGTGGCTTAGGAAATAGAGCGATCGAATCCTAATGAAGAGAACCGGGTTCGAATCCCAGCGATGGCTGGTGGACACGAATTCCGCAGTCGGCGCACACCGACCACAGTGCTGACGTAAAATATTCTAAGTGGTAGAAAGATCATGGGTTAGAGTTCCCTTACCGACAGACTGACCGTGGGTGGATTTTGTAGTCTTCCTCACCACATAATTCAAATGCAGGTTAGTTTCATCAAAAAGTCCTCCACGAAGGCAAAGTTTCTCCCAATGATCCAAGAGTTCCCTTTTCTTCTGTATTCTAAATTACGAGACTACGGAGTTGTTGTAGTCGTAAACTCAAAATTATGTCAGCTGTTCAGCGATTGTTATGAAATAAAATAAAATGCATATTACCAGCATTAACAAACCGTCACTGGCGTCTATAATACAGATCTTTTCTTCCTTGCACATTTTTACTTATTGTTGTTGTTGTCGTAGATAATTAAGGCAAAGAGTGCGATTATTCTTGTTTTCCAGTGGCGCTCTCAATGGACAAGAATTCAACTTCTGCCACACCAATACGTCACATCCGTTTATAGGAAGACTCATTCATACATCCATTAATTCATCCACACATCGTAGTTTTGACCCGAACCAGAGAACGATCTATCTCCAATTCAGTACCCGCAGAGGTATAATTTGTTATGGGGACATGGAGGATTTTGTGATCCGATAAATTTAACTTGCACCAGTCACTACTTACATTTGTCTTCGACTAGCTGGATTCGAACTCCCATTCTCACGAACGAGTGTTCAGTCCCTGCCAACCAGGCTATCCCTGCAAAGTTAGAACTTATTACCAAGATTAATTAATCATCATTGGCGTTAATAATATTTTGGCGATTTGTTACGTTTCTCCTAGATGAATTAGTATCATCACTTTTTCGTTAATTTTGCTTTCCCGAAAATAACTTTTTTTTCTTTTCAGTTACAGTTAATTTTAAATTATTTAGTTTTATAGAAACACGTTTTAAAAGTATAATTCTAAACAAAATAATCACATGGTATCAAGTGATTTATTATATTTTTACGGTGACATAGTCCGCCCTTCCAACCACGTTCAAATTAGTCATTTGGTTTATCTGGCATAACGAATAAAAAATTATTAAATATAAAAGAACATGCAATAAACTTTTTTTTTCATTAAATAGAGCTATAAAATCTCAAACATCAATCACACAAAAAATTGAATAATCTATAATTTAATTTAAAATAGTGGCTAATGCTTAAATAATGAGAAAATTCCTTTTTTCGAGCAGCTTCACTAAACGAACTATACTTGAAAACTTCGAAGGAATTTTGGGATCGATAGCTAAATTTGCCCTTTGTAGCCGCTATTCAAATTTCAGAATAAAAAAAAATCAAAGGTTCTTGAGTTTTGAGAGAGACAAATACACAGACAGACAAAGACAAATTTATTTTATTATTATTACAATTATTACTTACTAAAAAATTTTTATCTGACAAATAAAAATTCAATTATAATTAACTATAAATTCATTTTTATTTCATTGCAAACAGTTTGTCCTAAACTTTTCGCAGAGTCTTTACACTATTTTTGAGACATTAAACACAAGAGTTTAAATTATAATAGCGAGGAAATATGCTTAGAAATTGACAAAAAGTAGTCAATCATATTTCAGAACAATGCCAAACTGTGAAAATAATCTTTTCTTGTTTTCTGTATGTAGGCAATTAGTCGTCAAAACCAGTCAGAAATTATAATTTGTATACATTTATATATATAAAAATTAATGTCTGTATGCATATCTGTCTTTTTTGCATGTCCTTCATTAACTCCTAAACCATCCGATTGAGAACTATGAAATTTGATCTACTGATAGTTCAAAGCAAGGTAACTTTTGACATTAGCATATTCTACTGCAAAAATTCAGAGCCGGATGAGAGAAAAACGAAATGGAATTTTCTTATTGGTTTTCCAATTGTTGCAAATATTAATATTTTAATGAATTAGTATTAAAAGAACCAATTAAAGAATTTTTTTTTACCACAACTTATAAACTTTAAAGGCTAGATAGAGAAATGATCATGCTCTAAAGAAGAATTTTATTTGTTTTTAAAATTTCAGCTTTAGTTTGCTATCACTAATAAGTGTATTCCGCAAACAAACTCAAATGTTGAAGGGTTATACAATAGATATTAAATATACTAATTCAAATATAAAGTATTGTATTTTATTTTATTTTATAACCGTCGTTGAACAGCCGACCCAAATTCATGGGTTTACGACTACTAATGCTCAATTCCGTTGCCTTGTAATTTTGAACCAATCCAGAAGACAAGGAAACTCCTGTATCAGTACCCCCAGAGGTATTGATTTGTTATGGGAACATGGAGGACTTTGAGACTCGACAGATTTAACGTGCATCAGTCACCATTTACTACACGGGGAGTCTTCGGCTGGCGAGGATCGAACCCACGACCTCTTGGACATGGGCCCAGCACCCTACCTACAAGGCTATCCCGGCCTTAAGTTAACTAAAAGTATTGTATTTTATTTTATAACCGTCGTTGAACAGCCGACCCAAATTCATGGATTTACGACTACTAATGCTCAACTCCGTTGCCTTGTAATTTTGAACCAATCCAGAAGACAAGGAAACTCCTGGATCAGTACCCCCAGAGGTATTGATTTGTTATGGGAACATGGAGGACTTTGAGACTCGACAGATTTAACGTGCATCAGTCACCATTTACTACACGGGGAGTCTTCGGCCGGCGAGGATCGAACCCACGACCTCTTGGACATGGACCCAGCGCCCTACCGACCAGGCTATCCCGGCCCTTAAAGTATTGTATTTTATTTTATTTTATAACCGTCGTTGAACAGCCGACCCAACTTAATGGGTTTACGGCTACTAATGTTCAACTCCGTAGCCTTGTAATTTTGAACCCAATCCAGAAGACAAGGGAACTCCTGGATCGAGTATTGGGAGAAATTTGCCTTCGTGGAGGACTTTTTGATGGAGCTAACCCGTATTTGCGTTACATGGAGAGGAAGACCACGAGAACCTCCCACGGTTAGCCTGACGGCAAGGGGACTATAACCCATGATCCGTCTACCACTGAGGATATTTCACGTCAGCACTGTGGTCAGTGCAAGCCGGATGCGGAATTCGTATCGACTGGGATTCGAACCCGGTTCGCCTCATTGGAAGGCGAACGCTCTATCCCCTGAGCCATCGCGGCTCAAAGTATTGTATTGATATATTTGTTAATTATGCCGGCTAGGTAGCCGGAGCTGTTAGCGTGCTTGACTGTGAAGCCAATGGCTACGGGTTCGTATCCCGCTCAGGGCGTGGATGTTTCTCTCTGTGTTTGGTCCCCTGTAGAGTGTTATGTGTGAATGTAGGTCCAAAACAGGTATGTGTAGCAGTGCAGCAAGGGTAATAATGCTCTCCTCTGTGACTTTGATCGATAAGTTCAGTTCTATTTTTTAAAAAAAAACTTGTTATTTATTAAAACTGCGCCATTACTGATAATTTTTAATACAATTGATTTGGGAATAAGCGTTGCTTTACGGCCCCTCAAAAGGGATATGTACTGAAGGAATTATTCTATTCTGATCAATTTCGACTATTATCAGTTGGTATCATCATCATGTCAAGTAATGCTGAATACAGTTAATCTCTTTTCTAATGGGATTATTAAAAACGAGTTTCTCTTAATATAATAACGTAAAGCCACCCGGATGAGCATGAAATAATATTAATGAATAAAAAATTTTCATTATTTTAGATTTATTAATTGTATATCTTTTAGTTATGTGCATGATTTCGTAGAGTTGTTTAGTACTGATTTATTGATTATTTTCGTTTTTTTCCAACCCATACAGAAAATAGGTATTCAGCTAGTTTTATATAAAATATGAATTTGATATTTATGCATTCTCATATTGTGCAAAAATATTTCAATCCTAGATGAATATTTACAATATATTTAAGATATTTAAATCTTAGATGAATATTTACAATATGTTTTTATCAACAAAAAAATTTTTTTTATTTGCATGCATTCGTTATTTTATTATAAAACTTATTCTGTGCAATATTTTGTATTAAGTAATTCCATATTTATTTCTTCATTTAGTGTCATTTTTGTTTTAAGTATAAACAAAAGCAATTTTCTACACTGGAAATTTTTTTTTTAAAAAAATCGTCGAACAAAAAATTTAGTTTGAAAGAATACATCTAAGTTATGTATATTTCGAATTCACAATCGATATAAAAAGAATTAAAAGGATAGTTCTAAAGCAACAAAAAATAAACTGAAACTGACAGATTTTTCCAAGTCCTGTTAATTCTAGATTAAGTTAAAGCAGATTTTTCAAAGCTTATTTTTCGATTAAAATCAAAATAAAAGTAAGCAACAAACCAAATTAAAAGAAATGCAATGCATTTTTTGTCGTTTTGCTTTTTCACTCAGTGTTATTTGAAATTAAAAACAAACATTAAAATACTTTAATTTTCAGAAAACCTAGCGTTGTTTTGTTTCAACTATCTATTTAAATATTATTAAAATCATTGCTCCTTTAAGAAAATTTTCTAACTATTGTTAACGAACATATATTCATACAAATTAGAAACTTTAAGTGCTCAAACAAATTCACATTTAATTTAATTTATTGAACTGAAATTATCTATTTGCATGGTCTGAACAGTGGAAACATTCCCGATAAATAATTATATTCTAATTATGACATTTATATACGTTAATTACCTAATTACTAAAAGCGGTTTGCCACTTATTGTTTTGAAGCTAAATGCAAAATCAGAATTATGTCTCCATTATTGTAACCATTAATATAAATTTAAGCTAGTGTATGGTTGCATAGTTAATATAATTTATCGGTGATAGTCAGGAATATAGTATTAAGCTAAATTACTTTTACACTAATTATTAATTAATATAATTAATTTTATAATGATTTTGAAGAATCGTTTTGTTTAAGAATTGACAAAGGAAATGTCAACATTTAACTGCTAAAGCACTTATTCAAAAGTTTGAAATCGGGCTTATAATAATAAATTTTACTAATCCAAAAACCTTTTACACTAATCTGCTCATAAAATTCTAAACAAAATCAATTTTCAAGTATTAATTAAAAAAAAACAACTATTTAATTTTAACTAACTATTTTTTTCACTTTTCATACCTAATAGCTAATTAAAAATTTCAGAAACTTAAAACAATGTTAAATAATTGTAAAAGTACGCACAAAACTATAAAATGCAAATAAAATTTTAATAACAATTTTGTAAATGTTTGTTTATAACATATTGATCTCCTTTGTTTTTTATAACTTCATTCAACCTTTTATGAATAGATTTCTTACACATAAACATTCTTTATGAAGCGATTACATCTCACAATCTGACACATTCTAAATTACGGTAATGTGTAAAAATGAAAACGTACACCTGTATTTTCTTCGAATCATAATTAAGGATTAATTTTACTTCGTCACAACTAGCCAGTTAGCATAGCTATAGTGGGGTTTCAGCAACCAAACCAACCCAATAAATTATATATCCTTATATCATAGTGTTTCAACACAAGTAAAAAAAAAGTTAATTTAGTTTTTGAACAATAGTTTGGATTTTTTATAATTCTTTAATATTTTGAATTTATTGCTATTATTTTCGTTGTCCACTGTTTTCTACCCAGTGCATGTTTCAATAGACTTTTTTTAAAAATAATTAGATGCCTGCAAGTGACGTCATCGGTGGTCAAACATGGCATTTGTCGATTCAGAAACCGATCAGGTTAGACATACGCGCGTGCCCCTTACGGGGATCCAATTAAATCTGATTTAAATTGCATGCTTAGGCATAATCATTTCATATCTTCTTATCTTCATTCTTTCTTGCGTGTACCCAACTGAAACCAGTAGAGACAATATTTAATAATTAATGACTAAAGTTCATTAATTATTGGTTACTTGCAACTCGAGATGAAGTGAAGTAATTATGCCTAACCATGTGATTTAAATCAGATATAACTGGATACCTATAAGTGACATCACGCGTATGCGTTAAACCTGATTGAATTCTGACTCAAAAAATGCCACTATTTACCTACATTGAAGTCCCTTACAATTATCCAATTCCAACATTTTGACGACTAGATTGAAAAAGTTCCAACAATGACATCATTTATAGGCATCTATCTTTATCAATTAGAATATTTAACGTTTCTCAACTTTTTTACAGCTTTCAAAATCTGGTAGAAGCACAGTCTATCTAAGAAACGTTAGTTTGGAAACTGAAGGCCGCTTCACATGCCAGGTCTCTGCTGACGAGCCATTTTTTGGTTGTGTTCAAGTACATAGAGATATTTCTGTTTATGGTTCGTAAATTTTTAAAAATTATCTTATTTCAAACTCTTTTTTAAATTGAACGGATTAGTTTTAACCTATGTAATAATATGTGAAACTAAATGAGAGATACAAAATGAGAATTTCGTTTATAAGAAATGAGATCAAGAACGCAAAAGTAGTTTAAAATTAATAGAAAGGGCTATACTTTGCCCCAATTTTAACTTTTTTTACACAGTAATAATCCAAATAATTCAAGCATTTTCTGAGAAACACAATTTACATTTGTTTGGTAATATTTTTTTTTGAAAATAAACTTCAGCAAAAAAAAAAGTAAAAAAAATTGGTCAGTGGTGTTGCTCCTTAGGCCAGTGGATGCTGCGCATTGAATAGCACTCATTTTCAGACTTGAAAGACTCTTTTAGACTTTATTGAAAAGGGATAGACACGAATTAAAACTTATTTTTAGCAATATTTCCAAGTTGCATGCATTATCATAATTAAACTAAAAGAATCAGAAGCTTTTTACCAAATAATGTTTTAAGGTAATATTTGAATAAGAAAAATATGTAAGCTCTAAGAAAATAGACATTTTTTACGTATTGCATGTTGCTAAATCCAAAAGGAATTATATTTGTACTTACTAGCGTACAAAAGCACCTATTGCACATACTTAGCCTGTCCAACGTACAATTATGACATTGATTTAAAGCATAACAAGCACACTTTTTTTATGTTTCATTAGACTTCGAAAAAATAAGTTATTTCTCTAAAAAATGGTTTATTCTTTAACAAAGTTCTAAATTTTTCTATTTATTTACCTTAATTTTGTTTTCCAATGTAAGTGCTTCCGTGTTTTGCATTTCCTTAGTCTTAAAAACTAATTCATTTTTTTTCAATCCCCTTCGATTCATTTTCGAATGCTAACGAGGGTGAATAAAAATAAAATCTTCATAACAAATAACAAAGGCACAGAAATGACATTACTTTCCTCTCCCCCTAACACATGTCAGAGGCTTAATTTTATCTTCACCATTGATACAAACTCACTAATAACATCATAATTTTAATAATTTTATTAACATCACTAATTTGATTTTTAAATGGTGAAAACATTTTTCATGTCAATTTGTAAACACATATATTATTCTTAACTCATTTTCAACTATTAGTTATTAAGACTGATAATGTTTCTAAACTATATAAATGTCGTACATTTTTTCCTGACCTACAAATCTAATTATAATCGTGAGGTGTATTTAAAAAATTAAAAAGGTACCCCATCGTAGCCAATTTAGGCAAAAATAACTTATATCGCATAATGTCAAGCGTTGTTAATAATTTATCTACTTTTAAACTAGATTGTTTAACATTTTACAGATAAGTTAATAGGAAAATGTCTTAATAGGTATTGCTTGAAAATGTGTATTTATCTAATGCATATCGCAAGCTACATTTTTTTAGATGACACTTTTAAGGCAAGAGAGTATTTTTTTGCATAAATATCACATTTATTATGCTATTAAAGAATCATTATTGTCCAACTCCGATTTCAAGAGAAGTATAGCTAGATTATAAAATAATTAAAATTGAGAGACGATGAAAATAGTATTAATTGCTTTAAAGGAAATTAGAAAAAATAATAAATAATGACAAGTTTTCTTCCTAAGTTTATGACGAAACTATCAAACAATACTCAAGTTCTCCATGACTAATTTCTAAAAATAATCAATTTATTCATATGATGTATTTTTCAATTTTAGTTTTTTTTCTCAATAGTATTAATGTTAGTAAAATGTAAAAAGTGTTTCTTTTACACAGCATTTAAAATATTCAAAGACCTAAATATTTATTAATAAATCAAAGATATTAAGAAATATTAAATTAATTATTATTATCTCTTAAAAGATAATATTTCCTTATGGAAGTTTGAAAGAAAAAATTTAAATATAAGCATAAATGTACTCACTAAATCTTGTTTTTTATTTCACATTTTTTTAACTAAAGTACATTCATAAATTTGCCAGTCATTATTTAAATCATTTTTATAATTTTGTGTATGACGTGTGCAGAAAAATTGAACATAAGGCTCTATTTGAAAAATATAAAAAATATGGTGAATTTAAACGAAGTCCCTAAATCAAAAAATACGATAAAAATAAAGCTTAATGAAATTTCATTCACCTTGAGTTTCGTTAGTTTTCAATATATTTCCCCCTTTAAAACGCAAACCCCTTTAAAAATCAGAGTCCTTCCATGAAACTATAGTCTCACAATAGATAATTGTTTTATATCAATTTTTACTTTAAGTTACGTCTAAAATTGCATTACCTTGGCTTTGAGTAAAAAATGAAATTCAATTTGACATATATTCAACTAATAGAATTTATCTCCTTTTATTCATGTTAGGTGTCTCAAATTTCTGACATGGTTTTGTAGAAATGGATTTTTAACGAATCTTAAAAAAATTTCGCAAAGACACTTGTCGAACTAAACTGTCTTAATCATTTTTTCACAATCCTAAGATTTGGTGATGGAATTAAGTGGTTCATTTTGTTATTAAATGAGTATTTAATCACTTTTTGTTTGATCCTTGATAAACCATGAATAAAATCCAGTTTTCCAAAATCTTTTTCAAAGAAATCTGAATAAGTTCATATGTTATCTTGAAGTTGTTCAAAGATTCTTGAAAGGATTATTTTTTAAACTTAAATGCGATACAAAGTTTTCTTTTGTTTTAAAAAGTACCATTAAGCTACCATAAAAAAACCATCAAACTTCCTTACACGAATTTTTTGTTTATAATGTACTAGCCGCTTAAGGCGGCCAGCTGTCCGCCAGAGTTTTCCTTGTCTTGCCACAAATGCAATCGAGCTTGGGATGTTGAAGCACGATTTTCTTCTAGCCTTCTTCGACGTTCCTGGGATGTTTCTCGGGTGCTTGCATTTCTGATTGAGACACGATTATTTTCTAATCTTCTTTGACGTTCCTCAGGTGTTTCTCGGGCCCTAGCACTGCTAGTAGAGACACGATCCTCTTCCAATCTTCTTTGACGTTCCTCAGGTGTTTCTCGGGCCCTAACACTGCTAGTTGAGACACGATCCTCTTCCAATCTTCTTTGACGTTCCTGAGGTGTTTCTCGGGCCCTAGCACTGCTAGTTAAGACACGATCCTCTTCTAATCTTCTTTGACGTTTCTCTGATACTTCTTGGGCTCTAGAATTGCTTGTCGAAATTCGGTCATGTTCCATCCTACTTTGACGTTTCACAGACGTTTCTTGGGCCCTTCTTCTTTGAGAATCTCTTAATATCTTTTTATTTGACAAAATACAAAGTTTTTTGGAAGGCGGTTCTGCCATGTCAGTAATCGGGTTTTTAAGAAGTCAACGAATACTTTAGAACAACAATTACTATGAAAGCAAATCATGAAACTTCAATATTAAAATCTAAGTGCTTACCTGCAAACTGAAACTTTCTGAAAATAACTAATTACATTTGATAAAAACTGTTAAAATAAAGAATAGAAAAACCAAAGAGATCCAAGGTAAGTGTGATCGTTCCTTCAAAAACAATTAAATTCCTATTTTATATATTATATAGCTACAACGCTTAAGAACAAAAAACTAAAATGCTAAAGACATGAAAAGAACACGAAAACGAATTAATTTTTTATGGTATCAATTTCTATTTCTATATATTTTTTTATGGTATCAATTTCTATTTCTATATCGCTACAAAAATTATCGTCTTCGCTTAAGAAAAAAAAATAGAGCGTGGAAAGAAGAAGAAGAACTTATTATAACAATTATGAACAGCGACAAATATATTAAAGCGAAGCGTTCTATTTACGTATCGAATATGTTGCCACATTTTTAATACAAAAGTTAAACTTTTCTCCACTTTGATAAATGTAAACTAATGCGAACCTTACAATTAAATTATTAATTCCTTCGTATATTTTTGTTTAAGTTGTCGAAAATTAATATTTCAATTGTAAGGTTCGCATTAGCATACATTTATAAGAGTGGAGAAAAGTTATATGCATTTTTTAATAGTTTTTTGAATATGGCTCTTTGAAGACGAAAAAGCATAGATTTTCTTACAAAATGACTGATAACTAAAAAACTAATCCAAATTTTTGAAAAAGAAAAGAAAAATACTTCTTCATTATGTCAAAACACAATTATGTGTCAAGTTTCGTGCCTGGGCGAGGCTTCTGGGGCCATATATTGTGATTACAGACACACACACAGCCGCGTTTATTATTATGTATAGATTAGGCTCCCATTGAAATCCATGCTATTATGGACCATAACAGCCAAATTCATCAATATTTCGCTTTACTTTGTTACTCTACATAGTTTGTTTTTTTTATCGTGGACAATTAAATGGCCTCGTGTGCCTTCAAAACTGCATCCGCAAGCTCCAATACATCATAACTGTAGAGGATCTCACGAAGTTCTGAAACCAGTTGCACCATACCCAGTTGTAAAACATATGGGGTAAGGGCTGGGCACTCGAAAATGTGAACCGGGGTAAGCTGGATATCGGTGCAGTTCTTGCAGGGAACATAAGTTCTAATTTTGTCGGGAAGAATTTTCATCCCTTTTAAAGTGGGTTGTTCTTAGTCTTGTAATTGTTGATGTTAAGATTCTGAAACAATCAAAGTCAGTAATGAGGGGTTTCCTGAAGGAATGGGGCAGAAGTCTGTGTCTTGCAACTGCATTTGCGTCTGCAAGGGAAGGATATCTGAAAGTTCGGCACACTTTCTCTGAGTGCCGTTGATATTTTGTTGAGGAAAGTTAACTGTCCACGTAGCATATTTCTCGACGCAACCCCGGACTGCAGGTTGTATCGCGTCGGCTGCCCCGGACGCGGTAGCTTGATGACTAGAGATCAAAATCCACATAGTTTAAATTATTTTTAAGACAAAAAAAAAAAGCCTGCAACAGAAAGTAAAATTACTAAATTTATCTTTTAATGAACTTTGCTTTTTATTGTAAACACTTATAAAATATTTTTGCAGGCGATTTTTACACGTTTCAACGTCTTAGATGAAATGAAATTCAGCAAAATTTACATTAAGGTTTATTTTAATTTTTAAAACTTACTTATGCTGATTCATAATATTAATCACAACACAATCACTTACATGATACCAAGGAATAAGTGCCATTTGAACAGCTAAATACTGGTTATTAATAAGCTTTAGTTTGCATTCAGAAGTTTTATTTATTACTTTATCTTCACAGTTTCTAAAATTATTGTTGAATTATTATCGCTAATTTAAAATATGCAAAGTTTTCTTCTTCTACAATATGCTAAATCTAAATGTTATGATGTTTCCATTCATTATTTTTCGTAATAAATAGCATCTTAAAAAAAATAGGCATTTAAGTCACACTTTTGTGTCACTATTTTTTAAGTATTTTAATTCATTAATTATTATTAGTTTTATGTATCGTTTCAATTAGAAAATGACATGTAATAAAAAATTCTCGCCGCTTTCTGCATTAATAATTACTTACGCTTTCCTTAAATTTTATTAATTTCTCTAAAAACTTAAGAAAATCGTAGTGAGGTTATAGCTTCAAATAATTTTTGTTTTGATTTATTAAAATATTAAATTTAAAAAATCCAACAAAATTTCAG
This sequence comes from Parasteatoda lunata, assembly GCA_949128135.1. Taxonomy (NCBI): domain Eukaryota; kingdom Metazoa; phylum Arthropoda; class Arachnida; order Araneae; family Theridiidae; genus Parasteatoda; species Parasteatoda lunata. Next base: position 75,723,141 of record OX421975.1, read on the forward strand.
ATAAAATTGGGGTGGGTTTGGTGAACCCGAATGATGAACCCAATTTTAGATTAAATAACAAATCTTTGCAATAAATATAAAAGTAAAGAAAAGTGTGCTCAGTTTTTTCAACTGTAAAAGAAGAGAAAGAAGAAACTTATGTCGTTCATTTCAAAATAGTCTCTTAGAAGTTGGGGTTGGACGGTCAAAATTTATCAGGGTAGCATTTTGTTAATTGAATTCAGATATATCACTATTTGCCGATAAATAAAGATTTAAAATCTTTTAAATAACATAAAAATTTGTAAAACATTTTAATTGTTTTCCCCTCTTTGCTTCAAGAGGGTAAAGCGAATTTTATTTGAATTTCATTTTCGAAACCATTTAAGACAATCGTTATTTTATTTTAAAGAATTGTATTTAGGTAACTGTACACCTTTTATATTAACTTTCGTGTGTATGTAAATATTGCAGTTCCTAGCTTAAATTTACGTAATTTTCAATGGTATATTGACTTTACTCAATAATCATCTTAGTAGAATAGTGAATCAAATATACGAAAAGACGATTTTACCTTAACTTTTATAGTTTTTTCAGAGCCTAAAAAAACTGCTAATCCTAGATACAATTCTTTGTTATTTGGATAATATTTACTCCATAACATTTATAACTGAAACCAAATAATTTATCCTGTTATTACCTTGATATTATTATATTAAGTTCTCTAATGGTTTGAATACTTAAATAAAATAATAGAATAAAAACAAAGTAGTAAATATTTCTAAAATTTTATTAAATCCCACATAGGATCCATAAAGATAGTCTATTTTAATGACAAAATGACAAAATTCGATGCAGTTTCCTGTGAAATTACTAAAATAATTTTTTCTTCTTCTTCACATGTTATGGTACATATTGAAACATAGAGAAACATAAAGTTTCGAGAAATGTCTAGTTGTTGATTTTTTTTTCTGTTCAAAGCTGGGTATGGAGTTTGGCTTTTAGCGCTTTTCTTATTGTTTATGTAAGAAAAACTATTTAAGTTTAGTCAAGAAGGATCTAAAAATATTTTGCTCTGTTTGTTACAGTGCACTATTTAATATGGGTTATTTTTATTTTCAAGCTTTTATTTTTTAATAATATTTAAAGCCAGTCTTCGGCAAAAAAAACTCTAAAACTTTAAATTAAATTAAAAGTCTTTTTTTTTCTAATTTTAGAATGGAAATAAAATCATGAAGTCAAATTCCTAAAACAGCTTTCTAGAGATATAAAAGTAGTATATCAAACTTTTATATAGTTTTCCAAAACACTACTGAAGTGGTTTTTAATTTTTTTTCCAGAAAGTTCGATACGACACCATTGGCTTCAGAATTCAAACGATTCCTTAACATGAATGCATAATAAATATTATTACTTTAATCATCTTTCATCGATTTAAGATGATTAAGTAAAATAGTGAATTCATGTTTGTGATTCAAACTACGTTTGAATCACAAAACTTAACAATTCTGAGGAAAATATTTTCTTTATTTTTTTTTCATTTTTCTAAAAAAACTATGAGAGTAATAATTAAATTTTTGAAAAAAAATAGTTTAACTTAGTTATGCTAAATAATTCTACTTTCCAGTTACAAGGATTTCATTTCGGAATGTAAAAGACCTATAAATTAAGAATTGCGAATAAAAATATTTTCAAAAGACATTTCCTTGTTAATCCTAGTTCAAATAAATTCAACAAATTATAGTTCAAATGAAAAAAGTTACATCGAAGTCAATTCTTAAAATTATATATCAATATTCACATAGTTTGCTCTAATATCGTAAAAACAATGTATGAAAAATGTTTATCTAACTTTCCATCTAATCTACACCTAACTCTTAATTGATTAAATTTAGATAGTTGAAGAAAAAGAAATAAATGGAATATTTTATAACGGAAATTCTATTTATACGTCTAGAAAGTTCTGGAAGGGCTTAGAGCTTACACGAAGACAAAATAAGTAGATTAGTGTATAGCTTGCATAGAAGGGCAAATAAGAAATTAATCTATAACTTGAAATATGAACTAAAATTAAAATAAAGGTGCTAAAATGATTAATAAATAATGAGTAAAAAGGTACAGAGAGAAAATGTGTGATGAGCAACACCACATTTCTCTCAAATATTTATTTCACATTCAGAAAGAAAATAATTCTTTCTAATCATTTTTTGAGTTGATGTTTACTTCTCTTTTCCCATTAAAAGTTCTTTAAGAATTCTAAACTTCTTCTAAGACATGCAGCTTAAAATTTGCTTTCTCGAGAACGATCCATAGCTCTTCTCTGAAAACGATCCTAATGAATTCTTTCCTTGAAGCAATGAAAGAGAGAGTTATGAGGTTCAAAATGAATGCTTATGGTGCTTTTTCCCAACAAATGGGGCTATCTTGTGGCTATAGAAGTCCAGAAAAATTTCAAGTCAATTTAAAGAATGTGTATCTGGTTTGAAAGTGTGTAAGAAAATTTAAGGAATATTGAAAACTATGCATTCTAAAAAGGTACAAGAAAAAAAGAATAAAAAAAAGTATTAAGCATTTTAAATATAAAAAAAAGATTAATTAAAAATTGATTAAAATTACTGCATTTTTTATTTTTCCCATAATATAGTTAATAATACCCATGGTTTTTCTAGCATTGATCTGTCTAATAATGATCTTATCAGCTACTGGTTTATTCAACTTAACATTTTCAGAATATTATCTGAAATTATCTTTTAAACATACCATATATTATCATTTTAAACATACCATATTTTATACAACTCGAATTTTATTTATTTAAAAATGATTTTAAAAGTATTTAAAGAACCAAATCAAAATTGCATAACAAACAAAGTGCATTGAAAAATGTACACAAAATGCAAGAAATAGAAAATAATTGATACAAAGAATAAGGAATGCACGAGATTTACAAATAAACTTTAAACTCTCTTATTTTTTACAATTAGAATTACGCTCATAGTGTATAAAATTTATGTTGCCCACATTTAAGCCCAGCACCCATTAATTTCAGACAGGTTATTGTTGCAATTATTGTAGAAATGTTGCCAACGTTTAACTAAGGGGTTTTTATTAGATAAGCAATGAGCCAGTGCTCAATGTCATCTTTTATCTAGACTCGATACAGTTAAAAATGTAACTTGGCTATTGTCAAATAATTATAACTGCAGATTTAAAAAGGAACTAAAGGGAAAGAGTAGGAACTACTTTTCCTAATTTTTTTGCGGGGGGGGGGGGTCCACAATGTTAAGACAATCCACGCGTACATCTTATTCTCTCTATTCTGTGCATTAAAAGACTAAATTATTTTATTCTTTGTTCAGTACTTACGAATAAGTATAGACATTTAATTTAAAATTCAGGGGGCTAAACTCATACCCACGATTCCTGAAGGACGATAATTATGATTAACAATAATATTGCATAAAGTACCATCTAATAATTACATTCAAAAAATTTTTCAAAAAATTTTAAAAAAATATAAATAAATTTTTAAAAAAAAACGTTTTTCCGTTGCAGGGCAGTTTAAACTGTTGTTTTCATAAAAATAAATATGAAAACTGTAAGGACTCATTTTAAGAATTTTTTGCAAGACAATCTCTAGAAAAATATTCAAAATCATGCGTATCTCACGTGTTCCATGCTCAGCATTAATATGCACTAGAGTGTATTCTTTTACAAATTGATATACGTAATCTATCATTTTCTCTCATTATTTACGTGATACAAAACAATATTACAAAATTTACCCAGTATCTAAACGGCAGTTGGTTTACCTAATATTAGAAAAAAATAAAAAAAAAATTTATGGCGAAAGGAACAGTTAGGACCCATTAACGTGATTCTGTTATTTTGAATTCGAAATCATAAGTTTCAGTAGTTAAAAAATTTATTAAAAACTTTCAAATATTAATTAGTTTTATTCCATTAGCAGCTGTTTGAGGTCCAGTTAAGATTGTTCTAAACATTTAAGCTACAGATACAGACATTATGATCAATTTAACATTTTATTTAATACATAAATTTACATTAAACTAATAATAGATTTTCGCATTTAAATAAGCACAGAAAAGTTATGATTTTGATGGAGAAAAAAAGTTTTTTTTAAATATTTTCCTATCGAAACTTTAAAAATAATGGCATTTTCTATTAGATTGAGAATTTTCTATACTCAATTAGTTTTCTCATTTTCTATGGTATTTTATTCTCTTTTATTTAAATATAATTCGAAAATTATTTTTTGAATATTTTTAGATAGATAAAATAGAATTATAATTGGCAAGATATTGATTAAACATTATATTAAAACATTGTATAAAAAGTATTCTTAGCAATGAATAGTGTTTTTTTAATATTTTAATCCCTTCAATATTAACAATGGTTAATAATAAATTTGAGGGATTCTAATGTGATAAATAAATAAGAAATTAAAACGGAATAAAAGGTTCTTCAACTCGATGGTTTAATAAAAAGAATTAAAAAGTTTAAACAAGCTTAAGAAAATATTTTCTTAGCTTTTAAATACATACAGTTGAAATAATTATTTCGTTTACGAACCCTTACCTTAATTGAGACAAGAAAAGAAAAGTATAGCTTCGCTCGAAAAAGAAAAAAAATATTTTTCAATAGAACAATAGCTAAAAAGAAAATGAACATTCGGGAAAACCTGGAGCACAAAGGAAGCTAATTATCTTCCAAAAATGAATTACCAAGTTATTTTCAGTAAAAACTTCAAACGAACAATTTATTTTAGTACTTTCGCTTCTAAAATCCTCAAACAAATCCTCACTAATCCTCACAAAAGACATTATTTTGTTATGTTCACTGATCTTATTTGTGAAAGCACGAACTTCTTTAAGTTATGAAAAGCTTTTTGTTGCCTAAATTTTGATCATGAAGCAACAAAAGTAAAAGGAAAGTACTTTTTAAAGAGTTATTGCTTTCCAAAAATAATGAAAGAATAACGATTCAAATAAGGTTTTAAAAGTTGTGAGTTATTCGATCTGTGTTTCAGCCTTTTTTTTCTTCTTTTTTTTAGTACCTCCTGAACAATCACCAGAAATCAGCGGAGGTTTTACTGATTATGGTGAGAACCTGACTTTACGATGTTCTTCATCGAAATCAAGACCTGCTGCCAATCTAAGTTGGTATATCAATGATGTTATGGTATGTTAATTTTTAAGGCTATAAAATAGAAAATTTAAAAATAAAATATTAGCTACTGAATATTATTTTAAGCGTACAATATTAGCTATTAAAAACTATTTTAAACTTACAATAATAACCACTGAATACGATTTTAAAAATTATATGTTAGCAATTTAATCCCAATTTAAAAGTAAAATATTTTCTTATTAAATCCACGTTTAAAAGTATGCCTAAAAAGCATTCTACTTTAAATGAAGTGATTTTAAATTTTGATATCTTTTAAATTTTTGATTATAAGTAACTACGATTGAAAAAACAGGAAAATGAAAATGAAATGAGACATATTTAATAAATTCCCTGAAAAGTTTATGCCTTTTCACCCTTAAGTTTTCAATTGGATCTATGAGCTTTTTACTCTCATCTAACCACTTTAACAATCTCAAAACAGTTCGCGTCATAGTGTTCGCTCTCTTAACGTTCTCGCATAAGCATGAAAATTAAGCTTTATACCGTTATAAGTTTCTATATGCACTTGAAACAGTTTTCCACCTTTATCCCGTCGATCTACAAAATTTAAATGTGGCAAAATAAATCCCTCCTCAAAAAAGAGAATTTTTTTTTTTTTTCAAAAATGTTTCTGAGAAACTTCTTCCGGGACACTCTTCAATTGTTAGCTGATTTTATTTACTTTGCGGTGCATCGATTTCAATGTGAACTATTTTACGCAATGCATTTTAATCGTGTGCTAACCCAAATTTATAATACTTTACCTTCTGCTCTATCAGGTTGTTCAGAGAGTGCTTTCGTTGTTTTCTTTATGCAAATGAAAGTCTATTTTTATATTGAACAAATATTTTATCATATATTTAAATCATGTTTCGGTGTTTTCGACACTAGGAAGCGCTGCAAGCTGTATGCCGCTCATCCTTCCGGTTGCTGTTTCCGGTGTATTTTAGAGCCATTTGACTCACAACGTGATCATTGTGTTTTAAGATTCCTGCAAACGTGGTATTTGAAAACTTATTACTAAACTTAATCTTGCTCATCGAACAATATGCTAACACTCACGTAAGATGGTGCACAGCTTGCAACACGAACAAACAGTAATAAACAAATGGAAAGAGGCCAAATCAAGACTGCCAAAAAAGCGAGTTATTCAAAATCTAGCGACCATGTCACCTTTTTTAACAGTATATCTCTAAATAACTAAAACAAATTTTCACTTCAAACTCACCAGAATTACATAATAACATTAATATCTTATGAAATACGGCAGATTTGAGCTCAGAAATTATCTAATTTATTTCTTTTATTGAAAACAAAATTATCCGTTTAAAAATATCGCCTCGCAGAATAACATGTAGTAAGCATCTGCAAACTTTCTAACCGGAACTAGAGCACGCATACAGCTCGGTATTGTTATTGTTTACATTTCTACTGAAAACACCATCCATACATCGGGTAATTTTTTCTTGCTAGAACCTACTTGCCTTTTCGATAGGACAAAAAAAAAAAAAAAAAATATGAAGAAAATTTTGCTTTACATATTCCATATTTGAAAGGGCACCAAAGAAAAAAAACTACTGCGCAGAATCAATCGAACTTATTCACAATCAAGCGTTGTTATATCAGCTGCCAAAATATATAATGATTAAACGGAACGTCCTAAGTGTACCGTTGGCTGTGAAAATATGTACTGTTTGTCTAAGATAGGTACTCTGACCGCCACTAAGTCTGCGGCAGTCTGGTGCTATGGAAACAAGAAGAGGGCATTTTAGGGAGGGTAGCTTCGATGAAGAGGTCTCCTTTTCTCTTGCCGAAACCAGTCCTAAAGAAGGAACCCGCACCCCTGCTTGAAATAATCATACCTCGTTACCATAGTCACCGCCACAGCTCCAGGCGAATGTCTGGCAGAGTACCTATCTTAGACAAACAGTAACAATCGAAAGAAGCGAAATTACTTTCCGAACAACCCAATATTTCAAAACCCATTGTTCTGTGCAGCATCATGCTCCATTTAAATCTTTCAGATCTTTAATATTACAATCCATTAATATTCATATTAATAAAATCTAAAATAAATCAATCTAATAGCATGGATAAATAAAGTCACTTTAATTTATAGATGGTGCCAGAGGGTTCAGTGGCATCACACAAGATTATCTTGCACGATGATCAGCTTGAATCTGCTTCAGCCCAGTTAGACATACCAATGGACTCAAGCTCACTTCCAGACGGAATTCTGAGACTCGCATGTGAAGCTTCCATTTCAAATTTTGTCACATCCATATCGAAAGAATTGCTCATATCGAGGGAGCACAATGATCAGCCTCAACATCATAAGACTTTTGATCCACAAGAATCCATTCAGTCACGCTCTTTCATGATTTTCACATTTTTTTATTGCAAGACATTCACGTTGTTGGTGTGGTTCATGTTGTGTTGGGTACTTTAACATTTTTTTTTTAAATTTCCATAAATGTTGTTGTGTCATTATCGTGTAGATAAATTTAAAACGGTTACGAAAATGTAACTACATAATGATTAATTAAATATAAACTGTCTTTTTTAATAAAATACAGTAGTGCTGATGAAATGGACTGCAGAACAAATTTCAAAATATTTTTAGAGTTAATTAAATTTATACGAAATCTATATCGTCGACTGGGAATACTTTGACCAATTTTAAACTCTTAGTAAACATTTCGTGTATTTTCTATCAGTTAGAGAGTGGGCATATTTTCTGAACTCGGTTTTGGGCTTAAAGGTTTCTTTCATATATAATGCATTCATTCGCCTTTAAGTGAAAATTTAAAAACCTAGTTGGCTAAGTTACTTCGATAACCAGGGTAACTTTGCCGTGGTTATAGGCTATTTTGTAGCTTTGGTGGACAAATTTTGAAATTTTGGTAGCTAATTATTATACATTGGTGTGCAAAGTTACCCTTATAACCAAGGAAAACTTTGCATAGCAGATTTTTCTTCTATTGAAAACTGCCTCTGAAATTAACTTTTCGGAAATGTTTGAACAAATATATAGCAGATGAAAATGTAATTTATCATTATTCATTCTTTTTATAAATTATATTTATACTAGTTATTAGTTAAATTGTCCGATTCTTGTTAAAAGATATGAGTAACGGAAATTATCTTTAAAAAATAGAAAGAAAGCATATGTGTTGGTACACAACGTGACTCACGCTATAGGACTTAATTTTTATAAATCTTCTTCAAAAATTTGTCTAATCTTTTTTTTACGTGGAGGAGAAGGAGATATGTCACTCAGAGAAAAGCTAAATACAATACAACAAAAAGGTTTTTATAACACAAATTATTAAAAATTTTTTCAGTCAATAATTCGAAGAGTTACATCTTGCCGAATTTCGCAATCACGAAATTTCTTGCTTGCAAGTTAAGCGATCTTTTACCAATTTTAATGTTTACTTTCATATTTATCGTTCATTTTTCCTTTGAAATAGTTAAATCATAAATACACTGTAAAAAAATTTTTACAATTTACAGAAAACTATCAACCGGTATGTCAGCAGCACGCCCTTTAATTTTAAGAAAAAATACTGTTATTTAAAAACGGATGCCTGTTTTTTAAGCAAATAAATATTTTTATTTTAATGAAAGACTGTTATTTTAACAAAAAAAACTCTATAAAATAACTAGGATAGCATTGTGGTCGGTTCGAGTCAAGAGCAAAATTCACATGACCTGTCAACGCCAGAATTAACCACCCTAGACACTTCATTGAGAGGAAAGCTCTCTGACCCCTGAGTCGCGACAACTCTAGTGTTTGGTTATGAAGAAAAATCTTAAATTGTTTTCAGCCTAAAATTCTTGTATACTGAAATCATATTTAAGTGTATAAATGTTTAAAACTATATTGGCCCACCCTTACAAAAATGTTTAGGAATTCAACTTACAAATTTAAACTTACATGTTTAGCAATACAAATGCGAAAAATTATATCTAAAAAGAGATAATTATCAGATAAATTTGACACTGAAGTCAAATTGATATTTTGAATTTCAGAGTAATTTTGTTTATACGATATTTAATGCTATGAAATGATTTCTGATTTGTAAAAGCAAGCATAGAAAATAATCGTGAGATGATCTTACGGTAATATTCTGATGAAGTTATCTTACGTTAAACAAAACAGCATGTAAGAACTAGAATTTGATTTGATAGTTTTAATCCGTTTTTTATTAGGGTAAAAACAAATAAAACTGTTTGTGAAAAACAGCTTTGTAGCTTTTTATTTACAATCAAGTACGGAAAAAATCTGTATAAAAATAGGAATTTTTGGCAGCGCGGGTATCAATGAAAAACAGAAAAAATATCTGTGTTTATCTTTAAACATTATTTTACTTAAAAGAAATTTTTTTTGTGGATTTTACAGTTATTTTTTACAGTGTATAAATGTCAGTATCATCTTCACTGCTCAAGCTCAAAACTCAGTCGAATCGTTTTGCAGCTAGAGAAAGGAAAGGAAAGCAAATTAACTCCAATTTTCTGATAGATCATCAGGTAACATAGCTTAATTAAGAGATTGCGAGAAAGCTAAAGTATGCAAATGCTCCTTCAATGATTTTTATGTGCAGCATAAAAAAGTGATAATATGAAGTAGATTTTGTTATGAGCTTCTCGGATCAATGTTGCTAAGGTATTCAAATTGGTTTCTCAACAATCAGTTTTCAAACTGATAAATTGTAACTAAATAAAAACACTTCTGTCTCTATCTTGCTAACATTACAACTGACATTTCTGATTTTTTAATATGCCCAAAGACCAATAAAAAGTAGTTTTTTCCCAGTTCTTTTATAGAATGGAAAAAGTTACTCCGATTTGCAAAGTATTCCCAGTTGACGATATCCTGAAATAATAAAACGTATCTTGGCTAATTATTAAATTTAATTTTTTTCAAAATTTCTTTTAAAAAAGATTTAAAAATAATATTTATTTAAAAAAAATATTTATTTTAAATATCTGTTTTCTTACAAATAATTATTTTTTAACTATGTCCTTTTATTAGTAAAAGAAATTAGTTTTTATTGTTAATTTAAAAGCATACGAAAAGTCCGAGCAATAAAAATGCTGCTTGTTTTTGAAAAAAAATACAAAACTTAAAAAGTGGGAAAACAAAAATAGGATGAAAATTTCATAATAATCCTCAACAGCGAATTATAGTTTTAAAAAAGTACTTATAAATAATATTTGCTTGTATCAACATTTTAGATATTTGTTTATTTAAAAAATAGTTCATCGAATTTAAAATTTCGATTGCATTTTTTATTAATAGGTAAGAAACTAAAATTTCAAGATGTAAAAATAATATAATTATCAATTTAACTGAAAAATCCCATCATGTCGTGTTTTGAATCAACAATACCCCTTTTTATTTTTGGAATTCTTTTAATAAAGTTTTTGATCTGCATTTCTTATGCATCTGAGACAGAATCTAGTCTTATAAAAAACTGTTTCCAAAAATATCCAACTCATATCCTTCTTCTGAATATTTCAAAAGACGTGAGTCGCTTTGGTTGCCAAAAAGTAATGCATTAACATCAATCACAATATACCAGTGGAAATAAAAAATTTGAAGAATTTTCTGAATTTGAAGAAATTCTAGATCAAAATATACGGGCCCAATACTAACTCGAAACCTATATGAAGCAAAAATAGCGTGAAAATTCCATTTATAGTGGTGAATTTCAATCTACTTTAAAAAAATAAAAAAAAAAAATTAGAAAATCGAAATTTTTGCTCAGAGCATTTAAACTAATGACTTAAACTAGTGACGACATAAAAAGTAACAAAAGAATTATTTTGGGCAATAAATCTAAAATAAAATTTCTAGAATTTGCAATTAATATATGTGCCGGTTTAAAATTGTACAAATGACAATAAAAGTGCTGTGATTCTAGTTTGGAGATCTTTGTTTCTTTTTTCACATTAAGTTTTCCAAATGATTTGATTTAAATTTTTTTTTTTTTTTAAATTACCTTCAATATTTAAACAAAAATATTTCTTGAAATGTATAATATTTTTTCAGATTTTTAATTTTTTTTAATAGCCTATATATAGGCTGACATTTCACTAAGTTGAAGTTTGACTAAGGTGAATTATTAGTGGGATAAAATAAATTAAAAAATATATAGATTTTTTCTATCAGACTTTGACCAATTTTCTCAAATTTGTTAGAAATTAATCATACTTTAAAAACATTGTTGAATAGTGTATTATGTATTTAAACCGTTTTTTAATAAAATATTTAAAAATTTGTTTCACTTTTAAATTTTCTGTGCTTTTAAAAATTAAATTGTGTATGTAATGTACATTTTTCCAAAATTCAAAAGCTTGCCGACTTCACTCAAAATTCTAAACTACATGGGAGAAGTTCGGATGATTGCAAATGTTAGCCCTCATTCTGATTTACATAAAAATATGGTGATTGGTATAAAAATAAAGTGATGCGCAGAGAAACTGACTAACAAACAGTTGTTGTGAAAAACAGTGAGTAACCCATTTAATTTAATGATTAAATCCAAGTAAGATTGTTCACACACTGCCAAAAGCTTAACACGTAAAAAGGGATAATAAATTTTCCGCATTCTTCCTTCTTTGTCAATTCAGATTTTCATACATTCTGCTCTTAGAAAAATAATTTGAAAGGCAATAAAAATTTCTTCGGTGGCAATAATAATAAATTTTAAAAGAAACAACGTAATTAGTATAGAAATTAAAAACTCAAAAATGTGGAAAGCGTTAAGAGACAGCTAAAAATAATAGAAAATGCGTTATTGATAAATAAACAATTTTTTATTTATCAATAAGGCATTGACAGCATTTTACCGAAAATTTATCGCATTCCACATTGTGATGGGACAATTTTTTTCCTAACCAGTTACGGAAAAGAAACTGCTTAAGTTTTTATTTTAAGAATAGCATAGCATGTTTGTTTCAAAAATAAATACTTATTTTTATAAAACTATTTTTTAAGAGTAAACAAAATATTTTTCAGATGTATCCTTGTACCCGATTTTTTCTTTCCTAATCAGATAATATCGAGTAGACAAATATTAAAAAAAATATTTTTCATACTAAAATATTTATTTTCAACACAGTGAAACATATGGAAGTATAAAAACCAAAGAGCATAAGTTAGTTTTGTAACATGCAGGGTAATTGTAGTTAAAGTGAGCCTCAAGAAACCGTTCTACTTATTGAAGTTTTATGAAACTTGGTAAATACGTTATATGGACCATAGGGAAATGATTTCTGAAATAAAAAAATTCAAATTTTTACCAGCAAAACAATTAATGCAATTTAGTTAAACCTATAAACAAATTTGCAGTTAGTACCATAAAATTATTCTGCGTGCCTTTATCATCGTTGATTAGGCCTTTACAGAATAAAAAATCGAGCTTTGCGAGTAAATATATTTTATCAGAACAGCAGCAATAGCTTAGTTGCGCAAAGTGACTATCTTCTTTTAAAGGTCTTGCAAAAAATTTCGAAGAATAGTTTGAAGAAGATGATTACGAAATTCGAGATTATAGACTTGGGTGTACTGTCAGGAGGAGGGCAGAAACTCGTTGTGAATTTGAATTCCAGCTATTCTTCAGCAAATATTCGATCAGTTGCATATTAGAGGATTCCTCTAGGATCTATTTTAAAATGGTATCCGTACAAGATCCAAGTGCTGCAAATGTTGCAACCTTCAGACCACCAAACACTCCCTGAGTTTGCTTGCCGATTTTTAGCCTTAGCAAATGGAAGTGGCCTTGGCAAATTCTGTAGTCAGACAAAACAAGTTTTCTTTTTAGATGGAGCTATGATGAATCAAAATTGATACATATGGGGTGATTCACCTCCTAATTTCCTGCACCAACAACCACTACATTCTGATTACTTAACTATATGGTGTATGAACCTTTCCTCTTTGAAAGTCTCACTTCTCAAGATCCTAAAACGTGCTCTTACAAGAATGCATGGAGCAGTGAACCTTTTCGACAACAGGTCAGGAACGGCAACGTATGTCTTCATGCAAGATAAAGCAACTGGGTGCCAAGTCAAAGGACTTCTTTGTGTTAACTTTGACAAGGAGGGTCAAATATTTAAAGCATTCCTGGCCTGGTCATCCGACTTGAATCCCCATGATTTCCCGTTGTGGGGATTCTTAAACGACCGCATTTATGTACGTGGAACTAAGACTTTACCTGATTTGGAATTCAGCATTACACGCCATGTTGCTGAAATCCCTCGAGAATTTCTTCACTATATGCACTTTCAACACGTAATTGATTTCAATGGAGCATACGTTGAGAATTTGAATACGTTTTATGTTTATGAAAGTTTTTTACCCTTCCTTAGGCGTCACAATTCTACATAGATGTCAAATTTTGAACTATTTGAATTGTATAAATCTTTTTTTATGACCCATGTAACTCAATCCGATATAAGGCAACTTGCTTCTAAATCTAGGATGCAAACTTTTGATAAAACTTTCAATCACGGGTGGACATAAATATGGATTCAACGCCAAATAGCCTCCTGTAAAACGTGGATGATTGTAAACTTGTTGACATAAGCTTTTGAGTTTAAGAACCAGCAACAAAAGTTAAATGGCTAATATATGTAGCCACAAAAAAAAGACTATATGAATATAGAATCGGAACAAAGTGGCCAAATAAAGCATCCAGATCAAAGTTCGTATAAGAAGTTGTGATGTGATCATGTGATCATCAGAATGTTTGTTTTTCTAAGTACCTACTGGGCTGTCTCCAACTGAAGCACCCTTTTTGTTGCATTTGCGAGATCTCGAGGGCTCGGCTCCTAGCACGTTGACTTTGGAGATTCTCGCAACCGCTAAGGAGGGGAAGCTATCTTTTGGAGATAGACCAGTATTCCCCGTGGAATGCTCAGCGTGGGTTGTTACCCTTTTCTGCATTTTTTTGCCCCTGTGTATTCCAAGATTGCGGATTTGTATTCAGTCCTTTCATTTATATTAATTGACAACTGTCTTTTAAATTATTTTATTCATCGTAAAATTTACTGCAATAGTTAACAACTTTATGATGCTTACTTAAATTGAATTTCTTCTCCCTTGAGCAAGCACATAGGGAGGATCCGGAGGACCTGGACCCACGTTCTTGGTTTAGGCACGATCCATTTTTCTTACATCTACCAAGTCATGAAAGATGATTTCGCATTTATTGTGGCTTAAAAAAAATAAAGGAAGAAATCCCCATGATGTCCTTGTTAAAGTCTTTTCCTTCAGTTCACCCGACCAGAGATTAGAACCAGGTACATTTTGTCCTACGTTGCTAATTATTGATTCGCTCCAACCATAGTTTGGATTTGTCTACTATTTAAATCGACTTCCCTGATCATATCGCCACCGACGAACTGAAAGATCCACGATCCACCTCATACCCACTAAAATCGACTGCCAACTACATGCAAGAAGTCGATATGGTGTCCCCTATTAGATTGCAACCTGTATCCTCTATCGTTATTCAGAAATTTGGTAATAACTTTAAAAATAAAACATAAAACTAATTATTTTTATTTTTTTGAGCATATTATGATTCTAGTTCTACCATCGTTTGCTCAGACTAAGTTTCAAAGCATATTTTAATTAGCTGCAACCATAGAATGGTACCGATTAGGACCATAGTATCATGCAAACTAAATCCTCTTTAACTTGATTTCAGGATGCTCTGGCTTAACCTAACAAGACGCATGATTCAATACCTTATTAAAGTTTCATAAATTTTTTTAATAATATAATTCAAGGTACTGATATTATGATTCAATATTGAATCGATTTCCAAAGCACACACTCATCCAACTATGCATCACCTTCGTTTTAAGGACTCTATCTTTTCACAGCCATGGCAGGAATGCCCCACAAATTCGATCTCGGTCAGACGACGTAGACAGTGATTGATCTGGACTCTCTCTAAACTTCCACATGACAACCAATGCCACTACAGATATAACATCCACCTTGCTGTTTATACAGGCCGATTATTTTATCGGTTAGTAGAATTGAACTCACGACAACCAGCGGAATGAGTCATATTGAGTACGCCTGATTTCTTAAGCATTTAGGTTAAGCATTTAAGAAACTATGCGTCAGCCTATAATGTTAAGAAACTATATGACACTATTACGAAACTATATGTTGGCATGAAACAATATACAAAAACAATAAATCAAGATCAGATTGTAAGTTTTTCATCAAATATTTATTTAACAAAGAATAGAGTATACTTTGAGATATGTAGACTAAAGCTAAAAACAACGTGAATAACTCACAAATGTCCATTTATGTACTTTCATTTGTGCTTTATTTACGTTTTTTTTTCACTTTATTTTAAATATTTATTTACTTTTCCAGCAGAAGTAAAAGTTTTTTTTCTTCTTATGGGTGAAATTATTTAAAATTTAAAGCATGCGTAAAAAATAACAAATACGCTCCAATTTCCTTCAACACGGAAAAAAATACAAAATTTAAAACAAAGCGAATATGTAAGTTAACTATAGGTTGAAATAAAAATTTCTGGTTCTAAATAACTAATAATAATCATAAAAACGATCTATCTCTTTATCAACTTGCAAACAAATAAATAAAAATTCTATTTTATTTTAAACTTTCTTTTGTAAAGCAAAACTTAATTTAATCATCAATATTTTCTTCAAAAAATTATTTCGTTACAGCTAACTGATGTTTATTTTTTTTTCTAGATACAAACGACGAAATTCTAGTTTTTTACACCTAATTCTTTTTTCCGTGATATGTTTAAGAAAAAGGTCGAATCATCTTCAGGGTAAATGCATCAAAATATTTTTACACATTTTAACTGATAAAAGAAACATTCTTTAAGTTTCAAAGTTTGTTCAGCTGTGTAACATATGATGCAATGTACTGTGAAGAAACAAAATATGTGCTAAAAATTTACGTTTAGATTCAAAAAACAAAATATTAACTTGAAATGTTTTGCTTTTTTTTCTTTGTTGAAAAACATCTTCTACAAAAATAAATTTCGAGAAAGCATATTTTAAATAAAAAGAATCCGTTGAAAAGTTTATGCAAGCATATGTACTGTGTTCTTTTATTGTGCTCTCGAAACACGACTTTTGAAATTTATTTTAACTTCTTTTTGTCAGAAATGGGGCTATCGAATATTTTTCGCAACGGGAGTGAAAAAACAAGCATTTAATGTCAAGTAATTAGAATCATTAAAAAATTGAACTTATATTTATTTTAAAAGCAAGTTTCATTTTAAAAAAATTAACTATAAAAAAATGGATACTTATATATCACGAAACTTTCTTCGTTTTTGACGAAACGGTTTCCTGGTATATTCTTCGAGCAAACATTTAGTCAAAGTGACGAAATGACACGCGTCACTTCTTCAAGGAAATGGATTTTATCAAAATTAAAGAAAGATTTCATCATTACGTTTTTTTCCACAAAAAAAACCTTGGAATGCTACTTGTATTTGACTTTTTTAATAATCGCTTTAACGTGGGCACTATAAAAAGGGCACAACTCAACAGAGCAGAAATATAAATTATACCAAACCTAGATCTTCCTGGTACGAGGCTAACTCCTTGACTACCACACAAATCGGTCGGTCTAATTCGCCACGTTATTTCTGATTGTCTAGTCTTTGTTATAATTTCGTCATCTAATGAACAGTCTCCCATGATGCACTACGATGAGAAAACATTTTCGCCATATATTTGAGAATTCACGTTTAGTCATAAATCACGGGAGAGTTAGTGACGAAATTATTCTCAAACTTAACGAAATACTGATCAAGGATGGCTGAACGTCAAAAGTAAGAACTTTATTTCTCAAAGTGTTTGAGTCTTAATTATTTGAACTATTAAAAAGAATCAATGTTCCATTTTTTTGCTTATTCAAACAAAATGAAACTGAAAGTACTATAATCGAAGTGATTTTAATGATTTATTTTGACTGATTTTGACGACAGACAATATTTTTACCAAATCAAAAGTAAAAACGTACATCTATACGAATGCTTAGCTTATGCGCGTAAGTTGCTGGATCTTAGATCCTGGTCATAATTAGTTTTTAGAATACAAATTAAATCTCCATTCTGTGTAGAGCTGTGAAATTTCTATTTTTTGTGGGATACGTTTGTTGCTCAGTTTATGCTGATAATGTTTTGTGAAGGCAAGTAAAGGTCCCTACTCGATGTCTATAAATAAATGGCATATTTTCAGATAAGATAAAAAACTAACTTTGCTAAATGTTTTTTAATGTTTTGAATAGGAAAACAAAATAATATACCATTTAGATTATGTGTGAATATAGCGTTAAAGTAATTAATCAAGAAGCAATTACGTTTTCATTAACAGGGATATGCCTTAGAAAATTCAATCAGCACAAATAAATGAGTTTAAAAGTCAGACAACCATTTCAATAATGTTGACATTACCATCATTACTGGAAGATACAGAAAAGGGAACTTAATTTATATTTTTAAAATAGTAGAATTTTAAGAAAACCGGATTCTTAAGAATTGTTTTTTTCTTAAGTAACTCCGCAAATATAATTTCTTAATTCTTTTTGTCAAATGATTAATAGGTCCTTGAGTTTCAAATATAAAAGTTATTTGCTGAAAAAAACAATAATTTGGATTAATTATTTTTAGGAAAAGTGCTGACACACGGTTTTATCCAACCAGGTTGGATAAAATAGGACGTATACACAAAAATATTGAAAAATACTGAAACATTAATTGCTAGCAAGAAATTATTACTATGACCGGCCTACACTGATCTCTGAAACACTTGCAGAGATTTAAAAATCAAGAAACAAGGAATATATATTTGGAATTTTTCGTAAGTACATTTTTTCGGATTTAAGAGCAAAAATCACAAATAAAACTTTGAACATCCATCTAGGCAATGCTACAAACATCATTTATCAATCGTTTACAATATCCAACCTTAAAGTAATTTTGACTTTGACTACCTGGTCATGTCCGACATACAAATACCCAAATATTAGCCGATAACGCCATCTATTTAATAGAAAAAGAACCTTGATAAATTTTAAATCTTATATAAAACCTCTTTTAGCAATTTATAACAATAGTTAAACTGAGACGTAACTAAATGTTGACCTAACCTAAAATAAATTTTCAAATAATTAGAAACGCCAGAATCAAATCGGTGAAATAAAAATTTTATCTTTTTTAATCAAACTTTTCTAAACATTGGTATTGACAAACAACTAACACTAT
The DNA here is from genome assembly GCA_949128135.1 of Parasteatoda lunata. Taxonomy (NCBI): domain Eukaryota; kingdom Metazoa; phylum Arthropoda; class Arachnida; order Araneae; family Theridiidae; genus Parasteatoda; species Parasteatoda lunata. The sequence goes on from OX421975.1 coordinate 75,741,602, forward strand.
TTTTAATTCATCTTCAAACAACAAGGATATTGTCGGCAACTAGTTTCATGTGATTTCAGGGAAATGGCAGAGGTTTATATGGAAAAAAATACCAAGTCCAAATTTTATCCCCTTACCCAAGAACCTACAATACTACTACAAGAGAAGAAAATTATTTTAAAAAATATATATTTCAAAAGTATTTAAAAAAAATATTTTTTATTTATCCATAAAATAAAAATAAAAATCCGGAAAACAAAATAAAGAAAAGATATAATATCTTCATCAGCTCACACGATTATATCCGCAAAAAGTAGTGCTTTCTAATATTGTATCATTATAGCCAAATATTCGGTAAAAATTACCGAGCTTTTTGGCTTTCCCAAGGAGCCAGAAACATGGTAAAATTTACCATATTCTGGTAGTTTTGACTATACATTTTTTCTCAGTGTACGAGCAGTAAAGATAACTTTCGGTTAAATCAAGTGCATTATTGATAAATGAAGAACTTTAAATTTAACTCTCTTAGGAACATTTAGAACGATACTTCGGCACTTGATGCCTTACATCTTAATTTGCCCATAAATGTATCTTTAGTAAAACAAGGTAAAAGGGTTAACAATTGCCACAAAGTATCTATATAATGCTGTGTCATTTCGTTAAATATCGCGTATTTCTCGACTTGGTTTTCTTAATTTACATTAAATATATTTTTTAAAATAACTTTCAGAAGCTTTGAGCGTCATTAACAAAAATGATGTTTAAGTGGGCAACTTATCTCCCAAATGACTGGTTTTAAAATCGAAAATTCTCCATCATCCGTTTCCAATATAAAAATCGCTTTCCACGTGCAAGCACACCATTAACCGAAATGGATGCTTAAATTCTGGCCTTAATTGTATCATTCAGTGAAAAATGGCGGCAGATATCCAAGATTCTGCAATCCTCAAGGCTTATCTGAAGGTTTTAATGATTCTCTCAAATAATGCAGATCCCTATCTATGAGAAATGATTATCTGTACCATCTACACTTTAAATAGTAATTTTACTTCCCCTACACAAATTAAAATAAGCTTTATTTAAAGCAATTTTCGCGGTAATTACAGTTAAATATTTATAAAAGTCAATTTTCTAGACAAGAAGGGTTTTATTTAAAAAGTACATAAACAAAATATGGCTTTTGAGAAATGCATGGGTTGGAAGAAAATTATGTCGTTTAAAAAACTTCAAATATTTTCAGAGCAATTGTGTTTATTAATCTATTTTTGTCTGAAAAAAAGAATAGTTCTTAAAAGTTTGTAAAAAGCTCACTAACTCTCTGTATAATAAGTAGACAAAGGAATAAATTTTCTACAAATTTAATAGTAAGATAACTGAATAAATTCTAGTTATTAAATAGAGGGTGTTTAGATATCAGCTGAAATGAAATTAAACAATTTCTAAAACCGAAAGATAATTCTTCTTTTTCGAGAAAAAAAATTTATTTATACATATAATAAAGTAAATAATGGGATACCTGCGAGTGACATAATATGGATATCTCGTTTGAATATCAGCTGAAATGAAATTCAACAAAATCTGAGACCGAAAGATAGTTCTTCTTTTTCGATAAGAAAAAATAATTTATACATATAATAAAGTAAATAATGGTATACCTGCAAGTGACGTAATATGGATATCTCGATCCTCATTGGTTACTGAAGAGTGGAATTTGTTTACGTTAGCAACTGTTCGAAAGATCTTTCCATTATATTTCAAGTAAGCCTCTATCAAATTCTCCTTAGTTTCGCATTATATATCCTTTCATAAAGATTTCAATTCTTTTAGTATACATTTCTTACTTAACACAAAAACAGGCATGGAGTCATCTTGAATATTAAAAAAAATTATGCATTGAATTTGCCAGGTACACAAAACAAAAATATATAACGATCACAATAAAATACGTAAAGAAATAATAAATCTAAGTTAAGTAAAAGACGTAGACGAGAAAGAATTATATTTTAGAAAATCCAATGTGCGATACGGCGTTGTATTTCACGTTAATTAATATTCTAACTGATGTTTTGAATTGAAAAGAAAATTTAATGGAGAAATGGTACTAATTCCTTGAGGATAAACGTAAAAAAATTATCATTAAAAAAAGATTTTACGTAAACAAATTATTATATTATTATTGACGCCAATAATAATTAATTTTGGTAATAGTTACTAATTGAAGTAATATAATAAGCTACCTACTAAAAGGCAAAATTAATGAAAAAATTGTACTAATTTGTTTAAGAGCGCGTGAAAAATCGGCAAACTATTATTGACGTCACTGATGATATTAATTTTGGTTATAGCTACCAACTGAAATAAAAACTAAATTATGTACTAAAAGGAAACATTAATGAAGAAAATATATTTATTTGTTATGGAGTGCCGTAAAAAGGCACCATACTATTATTGACATCAACGAAGCTCAATTTTGGAAGTAGGCACTATTAGCATTAAGGAAATTGATGCAGTTTTAATATGTACCGAATATACTCTTGTATACGTACAAAGTATTTCATAAGTAAATTTTGTGCCTATTACAGTTGTACCAATTCTGTACTTTATGATGGATACTGCAGAAATGGGTTTTTTACTGCTGCACGAAGATATAAGAACAGGAGAAAGTTGTTTGTGGTATATTTTAAATATGAGTTATAAGATGATACTGAATACAGTTAATCTTTATTTTAATGGATGAATTCTTTCAAGGATTAATCTATATTTTGATGGATAAATTCTTTCAAGGACGAATCTTTATTTTGATGGATGAATTCTTTCAAAGATGAATCTTTATTTTGATGGGTGAATTCTTTCAAGGATGAATCTTAATTTTGATGGATGAATTCTTTTAAGGATGAATCTTTACTTTGATGGATGAATTCTTTCAAGGATGAATCTTTATTTTGATGGCATTTTTTGCTTTAACTAATAATGTAAAGCCACCGAGAAAAGCAAAACATAATAATTCATAAATAAATAAAGACACTTTTAGCTTTATTATTTATGTAGGAGTCTTAAAGTTTTGTACACGATTTTGTACTGTTGTTTAGTATTGCTTAATTTACGTTTATTTTTTCACCCCGTGCAAAAAACGGTCTTGAAGTTTAGTTATTAATAAAATCTAAAAAACAAAACGAAAGTTAGATAATATATATATTCAGTGCATATATGAATTTAGTTTATATTTTCAATAAAAGCATATCTCTTAAAATTATATATTCAAAACTTAAGTTGTTGTAACTTATTTAATTTTTTGTATGACCTCTTTTTTATGAACGTGAGTTTTGAAATTGAAAAATTCAATAAACACATATTTCAAGGTATTTTTATATTTTGTAGGTATTTTGTAAAGGTATATCTAATGTCACTTAAATGGTCATCATTTGATTCATGACTGTTAATCCCTTTGAAGAATTCCGTAACAGTTAACGGTTCCTTTCCCCGAACGGTACATTTAAATGGCAATTCTCTGCACAAGATTGCAGAGCAATGCGACCGAAAGCAATAGCCAAGCAAACCAACATACAGAGAAGCAATAGCTTAATTAAGGGTTTAATTAATTCACCACGATAAACTAATTAAACCCGTAATTAGCCAATTGTTTCGATATAGTTAGTATCATTAGTAGGAAATCAATTGAAAGAGAAATATTGATATCAGAAAATATATATATATTATAACAGAATAAATAAACTTATTAGAGCAAAATAAAATAAAGAGACAAATGGAGAAAATAAATAGGTCATCACATAAAAATATTGTTAGTTATGCTCCAAATGCCACATTACAACTATATTGTTCTTTGAATGTCTGATTTTATGATTAATATACTCAATTGAGATAGCATGCTGTGATAAATTTTTTGTTGAAGTACTGTGCGAAAAATAAAAAACGGAACACCTTAATAACTTTTAATCTAATTATTTTATTGTTACATACTAAAATGCAATCGTAATGATTCGGGGCTCTTACCGTTTTATAAAAACGTTATGTGCAAACAATTATTTTATGTTTAGAAATCAGACATAAAAGCGTATTTTTCCTGAATAAATGTATCTTTTTTTCAACTGACTTGATCCTATAAGTTTAATTAAAAGATCAGTCAAAAGTTTGGGCCCCTTAATAATAATTTTACCTTTTACGTATATTATCATAGTTCTTAAAAGATTTAAACTAATTTAAAACTTTTTGTTCTTAACTTCGTAATTCATTTGCTCAAAGATGCATTAATGTTAATATAATTCTTTACTTTTTTTATTATTTATTGTTATTTAATTTATTAGTGATTGTATTGCAAAACATTTAAATTTTTAAGTCTTTATAAACTGCATTATTTAAGTCTACATCAGTCTTAGAGCAAAATTTATCGAACAGCTGTTGAGAAATACAAATTTAAAAATAATTTTTTTTTAAATTTTTTATTAAATTTAAATTCTATTTGACTGATTTTGTGCAAAGTTTATTTCGCCAGTTAAAATCACAAGGTTGAAATTGAATCATTTGTGAAAATGCCTCTTCAAACTATGTCAGTAATTAAAAAACTATAGGAAAAAGTGAATTCATACAAACACCAAAAGTAAAGCTTCAAACCCTAAATCTTTAAAAAAAATACGAATATGTTATAGCTATACTGTTTGTTATGTTAAGATAACCAAGATCAAGCCGTGAGAAATTAATCCTGCTATATTTAATGTTTTAAAACAAAATACAGCATTTAAAGTTTCATTAGTCGACTCATAGAATATCTGAACTCATTTACTTTTTTAAACTTTTAAATTTAATATACCAGTGAAGGTGAAACAAAATTTGCCATGAAAAACTTCTTCAACGGTGTTGCGTCCTCTTAAAGCTGTTTTTTGAGGCTTTGCCGTCACTTGAAATAAAGCTTCTTGTAAATAATATGCTATTTTTGTAACTGCTGTGAAATTATAACAGTTATTCATTGTCATTAGGTCAAGTTTAACCTGCCTTTAACCAATCGTCTATGCTAATTCTAAAAGTGACTCAAAATGCAGATAAATGCCACCGTTTTGAGAAAATAAAAAGCTTTTGTGATGTAATTTTTAAATATTAAAAAAGTTATTTTAAAGCATAAAATTTTGAAAAAATAAGAATTATTTGTTGGTTTTAATAATTTCTTTTTAGGAGGAAAAAACTCACCTAATTGACGGTTCTTAAAATATTAAAAGTTTTAAAATATTTAAGTTATTCCTAAAGACCAGATAATTCTTTATAGCAAGAAGGCATGTATAATTTAAAATTGTAGTCTTGCCTTAAATGCATTGCACTTAAACTGTGGAGGTTTTCTATTTTTCTTAGCAGAAGAACTTTGATAAACACTGTTAATGAGTATTCTAATTTGACTGGATATTTTCAAAATGACAGCAAAGCACCCAGAGCAATGCGACATGCGTCAGTCAGTACAGAAATAACTGAGTCAACCTTCAGTGAATCAATCAGCTTATTAATGTCAGCTCATTCGCTAAGGAAAGGACAAAATAAATGGCGTTATTATAGCAAAATAAAATGGAAAAGGCATAGTATACTATAAAAATTAAATTAAAAATGCTTTCGCCTCTCCAAATTAATTTTGTAAGTGGTTTATTTTATCTTTAATTAACTTGTTTGGATACATTGATTAGCATGCTAAATCAAAATTAAAAAGTAACAAAGAATTTCAAATTACTTTTAAGCATAACTTAAAATCTTACTTTTTTTTAAATATTTGTATAAAATAAATATAGAAAAAAAAACATTGTAATAAAAGATGTAAAAAGGATTTTCCTTTAATTAAAAAAACTATTCACGGCTAATTATAATTTAAGCTTAATGTGTTTCTCTAATTCCATCTTCTGTTTTAAAATAAATAAGCGAAAACTTTCTTCATAAGAAAACTGTCAAGAAATCTAACAAATTTTTCAATAAAACCTCTTTCCAAAATTAGATTACTTCCTCTAATTTTCTTTCAGATATTCTGAAATTACGTTTGAAAATAATTTTTAGAAGAATACAAGTAAGCGAGCGACTAATAATTTACAAGCAAATTTCTGTCAGCTTTTAAAATAAGACGAAAACAATTCGCAGACATGTCTCGAGAGTTTTAATATAGTAAAATTAATTATCTCCAGCACAAAAGAAACAAAGTTTGATGAGTTATTACCCTTGAAGTCATTGTCACTTTTAATAAATTATAAAACCTGTATTGATTACTTTATTTTTTTGTGAAAAAGAATCTAAAACTATAATTAACTAATTAGTATCAAGTTGCAAATTTGATGTCAAAACCAGATCTCCATTTGTCATTTAATGATTGGAATTTATCATTTAATGATTGGAAAAGCAAAGCTATTTCTTCTAAATTAACTAAGATCTTATTTCAAAATATAATTAGTCATATTTTATATCAAAGCAAGTACTTTTTCTTGAAGATAAAGCTTTGTGATTTTACGCGTAAAAATTCCATTACGTAACATTATTGTATTAAAAATTATGGTGTAAATTCAAGAAAGTGACATTAAATGATCTTGAGAAAATCGGTTGAAGAAGGTAAAGAAAGATCAGGAAACTGTTTTTAAAGCCCTTTTTCCATTTAAGCTGACCTTATAAAAAATTTGGAGAAAGCATGATGGAGAAATCTATTATTTCAAACAATATCTAATTTTCGAGTAAATAATAAAATTTTACAGCTATTTATGAAATTTTGAACAATTCTGAGTTTATGTCAAAACGAATCAAAGGCTTTGAGCTCTTTTTATATTTATGTACATACTAAATTTATGTACAAAGTTTTAGCGATACATTTTCTTTTAAAGATACTAAATTTATATACAAATTTTAGATCTACGCATTTTTTAAATGCTAATTTTATGCACTATTATAAAGAAATCTTTATTTTTAAATTGTTACATTTGAGCGGAAAAGTTTAGAGCAATACTTTAATTTTTAAAGTATTGAATTTACGCGCAACTATTAAGAGTTACAAATTTATTTTCATAGTACTAAATTTATATGATAAATTTTAGTGCTTTATTTTTATTTTTAAAATAGTGACACTAACTTTTCAACTGACAGGTGCCAAAAGATCCATGGCAAATGGAAGCAAAACCCACAATATATAATTTTATGAAATTTAAAAGCAAAGTTAATTAATTACAGTAAAACCTCTTTCTGTGCGGTCCTTTTTTATGCGATTTTGTTTTTGTGCGATTGGTTTTGTGCGATTTTATTTTTGTGCGATTTGTTTTTGTGCGATTTTTTTATGCGGTATATGAATCTTAGCGGCGTTAGCACCAGTTTATGTTTACTATCAATGTACATATACATGTTGTGGACGAACTCTGATTACGTGGCCTCCTTGACAACGATGTATCTGGACTTCGCGATGCTCTGTTCATTTATTTTAAACAATCTCCTGACAAGGCAGAGTCAGTTACGTACATATTGTCGCTCGACGCGAGAACAGTATACGCTTCGTATTCAGAGTTTTATACACGATTCACGTGATTAAGGATTCATTTTATAGTGAGATTAAAGATAAATAAATTAGTGACTTTTGTTTCTATTTATATGTAGTTTTAATGATTTTTATTTTGTTTTTACACATAAGTACTCCCTTAAAATGAATAATTATATCCAAAAGAAAGTAAAAAGGCAGACAATTCCACTATTTAATGCATAATTTGAAAACTTCTCCAGGTATATGTACAATGAAGAATTAAATATTTTTACAATTTCTTTAGTTCTAATTTAATTATTTCATTGAATTGAAAGCATTCTCTCATCTATTTCATAAATCATTGATGTATTTTTTAAGTCCGACTTTTTTTATGCGGTCCCTATCAACCGCATAAAAAAAGTTTTAGGTAGTATATCGTACAAACTTGTTGATTACATGTAAGAATTTATAACATTTTCGAATTTCTTTTTGTGCGATTTCTTTTATGCGGTCCCTATTCACCGCACAAAAAAAGGTTTTACTGTATATGTGACAGAATTATCCAAATAGCAAGCAAAAATTAGTAGAAAAATTATTAACGATCTAAATAAACTGATATTTGAAACGCATTATATTACTTTTAATTATCTCAAATATAGAGATTAAATAAAGATAAAGATAAAGATTAGAGATAAAGATAAAGATTAAAGATAAAGATGAAGATTAAAGATAAAGATAAAGATTAAATATAAAAATTTGAATACTTAGGTGAGTATTCTATAGAATAAGATAAATAGAAGTTTGTATGGAATAAAATTCGCGATTAGTATTAATAATTATCATGTCGGGTGGTTTTAGTGATTGTACATTGTTTTTGCACTGAAACAAAGAAATTGCTGCAATGTGATGATCTAATAAAAAAAATCCTTTTTCTTCTTTAAGCAACATTTTTAAAATTAACAAACATGGCCACATTTACAACGAGGGCAGGAAAATCTTCGTCACCTGCACCAAGTGCCAAATTCATCAGGCTTCTCCTGAGCACCTCTTGGATTGCATGGGACTCTCTAAGGAGGATCTCTTTGACAATCCTCTCATAGTCTACGATTTCTTTTCAGTCAACGAACTCGTGGATCTTGTCTGATTCCGTCAGACAGTGAGGATAAGTAACAATAACAACAACAAAAAATATTATGTTAACAAAACAAAATATCAGACCATCTCTTTCCAGAGACAAGGACGGTTTTTTTAGACATCAATTTTTGTATGATAATTTTATAAAACTTTCAATGGTTGGGCTGAGGAGCCATCGGATACCCAAAAACCTAGCCAAGAAGTTCAATTTTCCTATTAATGCATAGTTACAAACGGAGACTCAAAAGCATGGGAGGAGCTGCAAACTTTAGCGAAGTAGTAATTGATAATGTAGCTAAAAATAAAGCCAACCTCGCGTTATTAATATTAAATTTTTAATAATCTGGCTACAATTGAATCACATCATATTACCCGGTAACTGAATCATTTTTGTGGTTATAGAAAGCAACTTAAAGAAAAAAATAATAAGTTAAAAATAGATTTTAGTATTCAATTGACACTGAATTAATTAGTTATACACTTGTATTGAAGACATTGTTAACATTGTTAGACATTGTTAACTTATTGTTAATAAATGTATTTATATTCGCTTTTATAAAATGTGATAAAAAATTAAATTATTTATTCAATTGAATTATAGCAAGATAAAGAATTATTAGAAAATTATATTTATGAAATTGAAGACATTTAAAAAGCTAGGAAATACGCAATGCCTATAATAGTGACATCAAAGAAATAGTTTTATTTTATAACCGCTTATAATTATTATAATTATTCAGAAAATCAAAAAAAATTGCTTTTAACAAAATTTTATTATTTTGGATAATTTTTTTAAATAACAATTCTTAAACTTGTTTAATACATTAATACAGCGATTTCATCCTAATATAATAAAAAAAATTAGTAAATAGCGATAGTTAGAAAATTATTAACTGGTGTATATCAAACACACAAAAATTAGAAGAGAATTTTCTCTTGGAAATAAATTGGTAAAACCCGCATGGGAATATTAACTATGATTTACTCTACTATGAACATTTTACGAAGTTAATGGTTGAGATATATTTTCTTCCAGCTCCATAACTTATTTTGCACTAAAAGAAGTTTGGAATCATGGTTACATGGGAATTGGTTGAAGTATGTCTTTCTTAAAATTAGCTTGTGAACTGAATTTTGTTTATTTTTCTATGGACTAGCATTTTCAATTTTTGAATTTTACGAGTAGATAAATGCGACTTGTTTTAATATTTTTAATTCAAAGCTTTAAACTAAAATAAATTTGTAACTACTTTTAAAATGATACTTTTATATGATGGTAAAATGGCAAGTTTGGCAAAACTTTGCTCCATGGAAGTGGCGCAAAGCATTTTGCTTCAATTGATTCACCTATGAATCCCAATCCCGCAAACTTCAGCAACTTTTCTTAAAAGTAGCAAAACAGTTAACTACGGTTTTACAGCAATTAAAAAATCAACAACAATTCTCGTTATTACAACAAAATTTTGATATTATATAACATTAATCGTTGTAACAACTTTCTTAAAACAACTTTCAGAATCTAATCGAATAGTATCTTTTTGATAAATCAATGCTTTTACATGTCTCCTATTTTTAGGTAAATACGACTGCTGACAATTTTTTTTTTTTTTTTACAATTATATATTTTAACTGAAACGATGACGACCCATAATCAGTCACTATCAAATTCTTCTTTCAAATCTTCTAAAAAATGAAAAATGCTTTGATTGACTTATTTCTTTGACCGACTGCAGTTTCATTTATAATTATCTAAGGAGCTCTAGAATAATTATATATTTGCCAATAAAAGTGTAAAACTTAGGTTAACAACGGGGGTGCTATATTTCTCCAGTGGGTGTTGACTACTTCTAGGGGTAAGATTCGTTAGGACTTTCTACGTATGAGTAACAACTTACAGAAAAACTTTTTTTAAAAATTCGATTATATTTTAAAATTAATAATTTTATTTTAAATAACATATTTTATGTGTTATTAAAACAGCTATTATTTTAGCAATTTATCGATAAAAAGGGATTTTAACCGTCTGCATAGTAAAAACAAAACATCGCATGCTGTTCTACTCAAATAGAATTTCAACGCTAGGAGGTTTGAGGTAACGTTTTGTTTCTCTTTCAAAAATTTAAGTCATCCTTTTTTCGACATATTACTTTCTTATTTTTTATCCGTCATGAACTTAGTGTTACAGATTGGAATTTTTAAAATAATTTGTTTAACAGCTAATTACCGCTCAACTTGGAAATTTGCAGTGAATGAACCTTTGCATTTGTAAAGTATAGTACCTTTATCAAATTTTCATGTAATGATGAATCTTGTTAATAAATGCATCGCTGTATACATTATAAGAAAAAGCTCTTGTAACAAAATCCTTTGTGTGTTAATTTTTTTTTTTACTTGAAATGTCTTTTAAGGTCACCATGTCTTATGGACAGTGTTCAGTGAAAACGTATACAGTAGGTAAACGTATTCAGAGAAACGCATATAATCTAAGATGTTAGTTGATAAAATGTCCATAAATGATACTTTTCAGATTATAACTACTGTATACATACTTTCAATATAGACGTTACATATAAATTAGACAATAATTACTCAACATTTGATTTTGTACAACTAGACAAATTTATGTCTGGACATTTCTTTCTTTTAACTTCCAATAATTATATAAAATGCAACTCTTTGAAGAATTCTCATTCCACTAAACTTTAATGTGCTTTTATGGAAACCAATTTTTCAGTTTTTTCAGTAAAAAATGTGCTAAAGCAATTTGATTTAAACTTGAGCTATTCATAATTTAAAATTATACAATATCCAGTTGAGAATTTTTCAGTATCTACACAACATGTTTTATCAGTGATATTTTTACGAAATAAAAAATTATTTTAATTTGACTTCATTATAAACATGAGGTTCAATTTCACCTAAACAGCTGTAATCTATAATTTAATTTAGAAATTTTTTAAAAGAAATCAAAATTTGTTTCTCTAGGGTTTGTATTTAAACTTTCTTCAAATTTTTGTCTCTCTATGAACTTCGAATTTCTTACATTCACAGATTAAAACTGCTTGTGAAATAATTTTCAAATATATTCCACTTAGTACTGAAAGGGCTGAAAATATTCCGGACCCATGTAAAATATCTAATTAAATATTCAAACTAATAATGTTTAATGATTATTTAATTTAGACTGAAAGATAATATACTGATTCATTTCCATGCAAGCACAAAAAATTTTGGCGTGAAGGCTACATTCATGAAACTTTTGCTAGAGAAATTTAAAATATAAAAGTAGGAATTCAGTAGGTCATTAGGAATTTTCAATAAATTAACGGTATGATTAAAATTCGCATATTACCGGATATAAGATTTTTAAAAAGTTTTTTTATAATATTTTAATAGATTTAAGATAATATTTTAATAGATAATAGATTAATTAACCTTAATCTTATTTTAATAGATTAATAGATAATATTTTAATAGATAGTGTCAATTATTTTTTTAAGAAGCTATAAAAAGTTGAGCAGGTGGTGACCCAGAAAAGGTTGAGAATCTAATGTCCAGAACCTCAAGCGTTAATTATTTTGTTTCAAAGCAGTTAAAAATTATTATGTTTCTAGGCTAAAATCACCATTAGTAAATATTTTATTACAATCATTGAAAATCGTCCGCAAAAGTGAAGTTTATTGCTACCCAAGAATCCTTAATATTCTTATGGAAAATGATTGCATGTGGGTCATAAGAAGAACACATAGCAGGAAGAAAAAAAAAGGAAAAAAACATAGAAAAAAGAAAAATTTCACTCATACTACTTATTATATACACTTTTCAATATTCAGGATAATTATGAAATTAATTTGCCTATATATGGCTCTAAAGAGTGCATGCCATTTGAGTGAAGGAGAATTTTGCACATATTTTATTTCCAATGGCGAGGTGAAAAGTATAAATATTCAAAAACATAAAAAAAAAAGCATGCGAGGACAAAACATGACCGAAGTCATTGCCCTAAAAGTTCGCTTGCTTCCCAATACCCTGAGGACTCGGTGTGTTCACTCAAGGCGCCACATCCGAGCAAGTGGTCCCTGCCCATTTCTTATTCAGTATCAGAAAGTGGACAAAAAGGCATGGCGGAAAGATGTAGATGAGCAGAAAAACAATCATGGTCGGTAGATAAACGGAAGGCCGCAACTGCATCACGTATAAGTTCGTTGATTATAGAAGAAGGGCTTTCCCTTCCTCCAACTTTTTAGGGCTGTGCGAGTCCGAAGATCCCGCAATGAATTAGTTTTACATAAGTCTTTCAGAAATAGTTTAATTTTCCAAAAAGAAATTGCTATATTTGGATGTTGTAATAAATTTGCATCTCTTTTGTAACTAAATCTGCCTGCTCATTACCCCTTGCACATCATGATGGGCAGGTACCCATTGGAGAACGATTTGTTTTCTCTCCAAATTCAGAATTCTCAAGAGTTCTTGACATCGGGAGATCTCAGGTGTGAATGGGAGTTCAAATGAGCTAATTGTTTGAATAGCTGCTTGTGAGTACAAAGAAAGGACTGCTTTTTGAAATTTGGGTTGGTGAGCCAGTAGCTTCTAAAAGGCCACACTCAGCGCCACCACTACACCACCAAAGGCGATATCAATGCAGCCTTCTGGGGCGTATAAAGAGAAAGGTGTAAAGATAAAGGTCCGAAAAGCCCCCAACATTAGAATGGCAGTCAAATTGAGATCCAACATAGCTACATGGACAAAATTTTGCGCATAGGCATTATGATCTATGCGCTCAAGAATCGTGTCAAAAACGATTGCGTAACTCTCACTGTTAAATTTTTATTAGCAAAATTTAAAAATTTTCAATTATCAACGTCTGCTTTTATTGATCGAAATAAATCTTGCTGCAAAAAAAACCTAAAATGGAGTTGGAAAGTTTTTTTTAGCACTAGGCTTTCGCCTGGTGTCACCCTTTCTCGTGACTGATAACGATCATAGAATGTGATAAAAACCTTTGAAAATAGAGGGGAAAAACTATGGGCAAGTCAGAAAAGTTTTCTTTGTAATTTTTTCCTCTGTTTTTGAATGTTTTAGGTTAAAACAATTTATCGTTAGTGGTCACGAAGAATCGTGACACTTGGCAACAGCCTAATATAACAATTTATTTTGCTAAAAATATCATTTAAGTTTCTTACTGCAAGAATTAGGTTTCAATCAAAAAAAGCAGGTGTTTTAATTTGAAAATTTCGAAATTTTGTCACTATAACCAATGTAACCGTGAGAACTACGCTATCGCTATATATATATATATATATATATATATATATATATATATATATATATATATATTAATTCAATTATTATATAATATATAATATAGTAATTGCGCAAGTCTCAGTCAAAATAAGGTACTAAATATTCTATGTTTTTCAAGCAACAATAAAAAGGAAAGAAATTTTTCTTATTCCTTATTTTATATGGTCTTATTATTCGGTGAAGTTTTTTTCATTTTCAATGTGTTTTTTATACATTAGTCTCTCAAATAAAGCCAAAAGTTATGATAAAAACTTACGCACTGAACGAAAATACACTTGTCCAACTTTATTACAAAATTACGGAGTTTTGTCCATCTACACGAAAAATTATTAATTACAAGAATAAATTTCATGTCATTTATAAATTTTTCATAAAACGATGAAGCAGCATTAAAGAGCAGTGATTTTTTTAAATAAAAAATCGAAATGAAATATTCTGCTCAGATTTTTTTTTTTTTTTTTTTAAAAAAGGACGTATATCTAAACATAAAAAAAAGTTTTCTTAATCCTCTCCTATTAATATTATAATTGGACCTCTCCGGAGAAAAGTTTTAATAAGATACTTTTCTTTTTACTTGACAAAGAAAACAAATGAAAATAGTGCTTAAAATTGCATCATAAAAGTGAAATTTTAGTAAAACATAAAAGTTAAAAGCGAAAAAGTAAAAAGAGAAGAAGCAATTTCATGGTATGAAAGTGCAGTGAAACTTAATTCTCAAGCTTTTATGGTTTTATTGAAGCTATTTCCTTGAAGTGAAAAGGATAAAGTGAAAAAAAGATTGTTTTAGATAGTTTGAAAAGTATTTTATATGCTAGCCAAATTATTGTGTCATAATTTTAGAATATATTTTAAGATTTAGCATAGTGTAAGTTTAAGAAACATTTTAAAATTAAGTATGATTTAATTTAAAAGGCACCTTAAAGCTTAGCGTGATGAATCCTAGAAGATACCTCTGAATTTAATAAAATGCAACTTTGAATTATTAGTATTATGTCGCTTTAGAAGTTACCTTAAAATTTATTATAATTTTGTTTAGAAAATACCTGGACATTTAGATAATTTCTGGACATTCTGATTATAACTGGTCATTTAGAATGGTTTGTTTTGAAAGATACTTTCAGATTTTGTATGATGTATTTTTGAAGATAATTTAGAATTTATTCAAAAGTAATTTTAAATTATTACTGTCTATTCAGAATAGCTTGTTTTAAAAGATACCTTTATAGTTTGTATGATGTATTTTAAAAGATACCTTATATAGTTTGTATGATGTATTTTAAAAGATACCTTATAATTTAGTAATATTTAATTTTGAATTATAACTGGCCATTTAGAAGGGCTTGTTTTAGGAGATATCTTTGAATTTAGTAAAATTTAATTTGAATTATAAGTAGACATTTAGAATGGTTACGTGTTTGGAAGTATCTTAAAATTTCGTATGACGTCACTTAGAATTTAGTTAAATGTAATTTTATTTTAAACTTGAAAATTTAGTAAAATAACACTTTGAGGATACCTTCAATTTAATTAAATGTAATTTTAGTTTATACCTTAAAATTTAGTATGATGTAACTTTGAATATATCTTGGAATTTAATTAAATGTAATTTCAGCTTATACCTTCAAATTTAATAAACTGTTGTTTTAGAGAAAGCCATAAAATTTCTTACTTTAGTTAGGCAAAGGATTTTCTACTTAAAATTCTTTGATTTAGAGCTAATTAGAGTAAAATGAGATTTTAGTTATCATGTAAAATAGTGCAAAAATAAAAATTATTATTTTATTTTCTCTAACAATTGTGAAAAATAGATATTTTTTGGAAGCTTATGAAATTTTGCATATGAATAAAACAAAACATCTGAAGGATAAATAAATTCATGGAAATAGTAGAACAAATTGTTTGATTTTAAAGAAAAGTATAATTGAACAAACGCTGAAATAAAATTTTTAAAAAATAATAATTATATTTAAAAAACATTTATATTGATTCTCATTTACAATATAAATCTGAAAAAATGCCAACCTGAGCGTTGTATATATTTTTTATAAGAAAATAAAGTTTTTCAAGTCGTTCTGCTCTATTTACAGTTTCAAACTTCTTGATTAAATTATTATTTTAATTATTTATTTCATACCTTGTTTTTTTTCCTTAAAAGTTACAAATTATTATTTGTCCTCTTACACGTATTTATCAAGTTCCCATTTGGATACTTTTTTTAATTTATAACCGTGGTTGAACAGCCAACACAATTCTGTGTTTACGACTATCAATGTTGAACTCTGTGACCTTTTAATTTCGGCACTTATTCAGAAAACTAGAGAACTCCTAAATCAAGCATTGGGACAAATTAGAATTCGTGGAAGATATTTTGATACTACTAAACCGCATTTGCGTAACATGGAGACGAATACTACGAAAATCTTCCACGGTTAGCCAGACTGCAAGGGGAATCCAACCCATGATCCGTCTATCACCGTGGATATTTTACTTTAATACTGTGATCAATGAGATCAGTCTGAGAGTAGAATTTGCATCAACTAGCCACCGGTTGGGATTCAAACCTGAGTTACCTGTTGGGGCGACCACTTTATCTCCTGAGCCGAGCTGCTGAGACTCAGAATTGGATACTTACTAACCATATGACTGTATCTAACCACATTATTTTATTGGAGGATTATTGGAGACATGATTTTATTGGAGGTCAGAATTGGGATTATTATCACGCTGAATCCATTTTTTTAAATCAGATTTAATTAGATACCTGCAAGCGGGGTGTATGTGGAACCTGATTGGCTGACCCATGCGTAACACCATATACAAGAATTCAGCTGATGACATGTTGCAAAAATAAAACTTCATTTATTTTCATTTGTTTCAAATTTCATATGTATTTCATAAAGTGCACATTTGTAGTCAATATAAGTTTAAGCTAAAATATGAACAACGATGTCAATACATGCTTAAAGCAAATAAAACTGATTAAATAGAAGTGTTATAGTTACTTACCGAAATGTGTGTTTTTTTTTCTTTTTTTTTATTACCGTACCTAGTTGAACAGTCGACCCAATTTTATGAGTTTACGACTACTAATGCTCAACTCCGTAGCCTTGTAATTTTGAACCTAATCCAGAAGACACCGGAACTCCTGGATCGAGTATAGGGAGACATTTCCCTTCGTGGAGGACTTTTTGATGAAGCTAACCCGCATTTGCGTTGCATTTAGAGGAAGACCACGAGAACCTCCCACGGTTAGCCAGACAGCAAGGGGAATCTAACCCATGATCCGTCTATCACTGAGAATAATTCATGTCAGCAGTGTGGTCGGTGCAAGCCGGATGCGGAATTCGTATCGACCAACCATCGCCGGGATCGAACCCCGGTTCACCTCATTGGAAGGCGAACGCTCTATCCTCTGAGCCATGGCGGCTCAATGTGTTTTATTTGTCATCGAGTCTCAAACGATGATTTCAAATATTTGTGAACAGTATTAAGATTAATAGAAGTTTTTGTTTTACATCGATTTATTGTGCCAATTTATTTATAAAATCTCTTCGATAGATTTGGCTTTATCAACTCTCTTTATTATGCCTTTAAATAATAAAATCTGCATTTAATGTAATTATTGTAATATAAATATTGTATCTAAAAATATTTAATTCAAAATATTTCTTTATACTGGGTAAAATTGTACAATTTTGCTTGTTGTAAATAAAAGGGATAGAAAAAAGATAATAATCGCCTAAATTTTGTTATATTGCGCTTTAACTTTAATTGAAGGGCGATTCCATGCCAGAAGGACAATCAGAAGTTGTTATTTGCGCGAATACAGTGTGCAGAAGGGGAAAAAAACGAATCATTTTCAATAATTTTGGACCTAATGATCGGATTTTTACGTACTAGAGCTCAATCTTAATCTTTAGAGAAAGTAACCTCTAATATACTAATTAGTTAGTGTAGGAAATATTCAAATTATGAAATTAAGCGCAAGAACGAACTTTTCCTGAATAAAAAAGTTTTCGGCGGATTTGGATTCCTTACCCTCAAAATACAGGGGATATCCGCCATCTGGGAAATATAGTCCCAATAGTTTGGACAAGAAGGCTATCGAAAGTTTGGACTCCTTAATGTTAATTTTACTTTTTACGTATTTCGCTATATCTCGGGTATTTTTTAAGCAAATCAACAAAAAAAAATTCACACAATTTAAAATTTGTTTTCCCGAAGAAAATTCCATGCTGAAACTAATTATTATAATTATTTATTACTTTTTATTATTTTATTTAATAATAGTCAAAAAAATTGAATAATAAATTATACGAATTTTTACATCGTTTTAAAAAAAGTAGTTTGATAAGGCAAAATACAAAATTTTAATGAATCCGTCGAATAGTTTCTAATCAAATCAATTTATCATCAATAATCAAGTTTTAAAATTACAATTTCTTCAACAACAAAAAATAAATAAATAATATTTTTTTAAAAAATTAAGGAGAAGACTTGACAATATAGGGTAGGGTACAAATTTTCCGCAGCAATGACCTCTAAGTAAAAATGTGATCCCTCAAAGTTATAATTTATTAATTATTAAAATTAAAAATGCGAGTGAAAGATTGGCATGCATGGCCGAATGGTTAAGAAATCCGTCTCAGATCTATCAGTGAGGTGGTTCTTTTTCAGTTCATGACACTCTTTCCTTTCTTAATGCTGAACAAAAAATTTATTTAGAGTGTATTTATTAAAAAAATCTTCTCATTAAATTTAACTACTATTTAAAGATTTATTAATCAATTTTAAATGTTGTTTTTTTTCTCTTCGCTAAAACTAAATTGGAGTTTGTTTTTTAATAATAGTAACTATTATAAAATTAAATTGTTTTAAAGTCAAAATTCTTACTAAACTAAAAATAGTATTTTTAATTTCAAAAAATTTGATCAAAAATTATTTTTTTTTTCTAATTTACTTTTAATAAAAATATCATCTTCAATTATTTATTCTTTTAAATGAATACGTTTATCCTCCTTGAAGAAACTTAAAAACAACTACTTGAACTTCAGCATTTTAAAAAATGTAGTAGTTTGTTTTTTAATTTTTATTTCAAAGTAAAAACTATACGAAATTTAAAGGTTTATTTTCACAAATCTCGATTAGAAAATACGAATATAGAGTTTTCTTAAAAATTTAGTTTTCAAACTTAATATTAAGTAATTGATTTTCCTTCGTCAATACATATTAATCAGTGTCTGCTCATGAAATTAGTAACAATAATTTCCCTTTCTTTCTTTCTTAGAATTACTACTTTAATTTAGATACATTTTTATATATTATGCTACTCCATGAAACATACACGTATTTTTTTTTAATTAATCTACAAAATACTACGTACAGTCTTTTGAGTATTAGTATTTTTTTTTTTAAAAAAATCGAGTGACGTTTAAAAAAAAAGCAAGGTATTTTCTTAATACAAACACAAAACTTAACGATTTATAGTTTTTATATTTATTTATTTTTTGTCGATTTCAACATCTTAAAATAATAAGCTTATTTAAAACAGTAATCAATAATTAAAATTGAATTCATGTGTTCCAATTTTATATTTATTTATTTGTAGCGCTATATTAATGTTTAATATCAAGTTTGTTTCCTTTTTTATTATGATTAAAAAAAATAATTTCAATATTTTCCTTTCAAACTACACAAATGCAAGTATGTTTCCTCTAAAGAGTTCTGTATGCAAGCAGTATTGTTTTCAGTCGTTTTCTGAGTAAGGTTCAAAACGACGAGATTACTTTACGAAACATCTTAAAATCCCACACTTTTTGAGCAAATTAATTCTTTTCTGTTTATTTCTTAGTATATCCTTATAGAAATATTTAAAAAAAAGTTTCAATTCCATAAGAGAAACATTAACCCTTTTTGTCTTTCTGCTAAAAATCATTTCAGATAAAAATCTTATTATTCACGGGAAAATAAAAAAATATTAAAAAGTAAAAATCAAGTTTCACTTTAAAATATCAAAAGAGTCATTTATTCCGAGAAAGTTTTAAATTAAACAATGGTGTTTCTTGAAGCTGGCAATTTCTTTTTATCGCTCAATCTAAAATGACGCGTCACAATTCCAGTTAATTTATTCCAGTTTGATTTCCTTAAACACAGGATTTCTATCCATGAAAAGATTTTCTTTTGCAATTTAGACTCCAACCGAAGAGAACAAGCTATCGATTTTCGATAAACATTTCCAAGAAATTCTTCTGCTCGCACTTCTGAAGCGAAAGAAAAAGAAAAGAAGAAGAAAAAAAAGAAGAAGAAAAATCCAAACCTGAGGACCTTTAAGATCGAACCTTAAACTTCAGTTTCTTGCTGATCAAAAAAGCTCTTCATTCCTAACATTATAAATTTTTAGAAACTTAAACCATAGTTGAAAATTTACCGCGCCATGAGAGCTTGTTAGGTGGAGAAAAAAGGAAATAAGTAAATAAAGAGGAGAGAAAACAAACCGAAAACCATTGCGGTTGCGATCATCCATCAAAACTTGTCAAAATGGGGGTGGAGAAAGTCCATGAGGGAGAACTGATTTGACACTGACAGAAGAGGTTATCAGAAATCATCATTTAATACTTAACCAGAAGCAGTGATCGAAATTTGGTTTTCAGCCCAATGATCACTGAAAGAATTAATAACCACAAAACGATTAATATCCTATATTCCTCAATTGTTGATTGATATCTAATATTTTCTATAAATTTCTTTACTTAATGTTCAAATATCAATAAACTATAAATGAAATAGATTTGTAATAAATTTTGTGAATAATGACTAAATTAAACAGTCATCGAAATTTGGTTTTCAGTCCAATGATCACTGAAAGAATTAATGACCACAAAACGATTAATATCCTATATTCCTCAATTATTGATTGATATCTAATATTTTCTATAAATTTCTTTACTTAATGTTCAAATATCAATAAACTATAAATGAAATAGATTTGTAATAAATTCTGGGAATAATGACTAAATTAAACAGTGATCGAAATTTGATTTTCAGTCCAATGATCACTGAAAAAAGTAATGACCACAAAACGATTAATATCCTATATTCCTCAATTATTGATTGATATCTAATATTTTCTATAAATTTCTTTACTTAATGTTCAAATATCAATAAACTATAAATGAAATAGATTTGTAATAAATTCTGGGAATAATGACTAAATTAAACAGTGATCGAAATTTGATTTTCAGTCCAATGATCACTGAAAAAAGTAATGACCACAAAACGATTAATATCCTATATTCCTCAATTATTGATTGATATCTAATATTTTCTATAAATTTCTTTACTTAATGTTCAAATATCAATAAACTATAAATGAAATAGATTTGTAATAAATTCTGGGAATAATGACTAAATTAAACAGTGATCGAAATTTGATTTTCAGTTCAATGATCACTGAAAAAAGTAATGACCACAAAACGATTAATATCCAATATTCCTCAATTATTGATTGATATCTAATATTTTCTATAAATTTCTTTACTTAATGTTCAAATATCAATAAACTATAAATGAAATAGATTTGTAATAAATTCTGGGAATAATGACTAAATTAAACAGTGATCGAAATTTGATTTTCAGTCCAATGATCACTGAAAAAAGTAATGACCACAAAACGATTAATATCCTATATTCCTCAATTATTGATTGATATCTAATATTTTCTATAAATTTCTTTACTTAATGTTCAAATATCAATAAACTATAAATGAAATAGATTTGTAATAAATTCTGGGAATAATGACTAAATTAAACAGTGATCGAAATTTGATTTTCAGTCCAATGATCACTGAAAAAAGTAATGACCACAAAACGATTAATATCCTATATTCCTCAATTATTGATTGATATCTAATATTTTCTATAAATTTCTTTACTTAATGTTCAAATATCAATAAACTATAAATGAAATAGATTTGTAATAAATTCTGGGAATAATGACTAAATTAAACAGTGATCGAAATTTGATTTTCAGTCCAATGATCACTGAAAAAAGTAATGACCACAAAACAATTAATATCCTATATTCCTCAATTATTGATTGATATCTAATATTTTCTATAAATTTCTTTACTTAATGTTCAAATATCAATAAAGTATATAAATGAAATAGATTTGTAATAAATTCTGGGAATAATGACTAAATTAAACAGTGATCGAAATTTGATTTTCAGTCCAATGATCACTGAAAAAAGTAATGACCACAAAACGATTAATATCCTATATTCCTCAATTATTGATTGATATCTAATATTTTCTATAAATTTCTTTACTTAATGTTCAAATATCAATAAACTATAAATGAAATAGATTTGTAATAAATTCTGGGAATAATGACTAAATTAAACAGTGATCGAAATTTGATTTTCAGTCCAATGATCACTGAAAAAAGTAATGACCACAAAACGATTAATATCCTATATTCCTCAATTATTGATTGATATCTAATATTTTCTATAAATTTCTTTACTTAATGTTCAAATATCAATAAACTATAAATGAAATAGATTTGTAATAAATTCTGGGAATAATGACTAAATTAAACAGTGATCGAAATTTGATTTTCAGTCCAATGATCACTGAAAAAAGTAATGACCACAAAACGATTAATATCCTATATTCCTCAATTATTGATTGATATCTAATATTTTCTATAAATTTCTTTACTTAATGTTCAAATATCAATAAACTATAAATGAAATAGATTTGTTATAAATTCTGTGAATAATGACTAAATTAAACAGTGATCGAAATTTGATTTTCAGCCCAATGATCACTGAAGGATTAATGACCACAAAACGATTAATATCCTATATTCCTCAATTGTTGATTGATATCTAATATTTTCTATAAATTTCTTTACTTAATGTTCAAATATCAATAAACTATAAATGAAATAGATTTGTAATAAATTCTGTGAATAATGACTAAATTAAACAGTGATCGAAATTTGATTTTCAGTCCAATGATCACTGAAAAAAGTAATGACCACAAAACGATTAATATCCTATATTCCTCAATTATTGATTGATATCTAATATTTTCTATAAATTTCTTTACTTAATGTTCAATTATCAATAAACTATAAATGAAATAGATTTGTAATAAATTTTGTGAATAATGATTAAATTAAACAGTGATCGAAACTTGATTTTCAGCCCAATGATCACTGAAAAAAGTAATGACCACAAAACAATTAATATCCTATGCTCCTCAACTATTGTTTGATATCTAATATTTCCTGTAAATTTCTTTATTGATAGTTGCGTATAAAGTAAACAATAAATAAAATATATAACTAAAGTATTAATAAAATATAACTAAGTAAACTATAAATAAAATATATTTGCAATAAGTTCTTTGTAGTGACTTTAAGTGAAGCAGTGATTGAAATTTGATTTTCAACGCAATGATCACTAAAGGAAGTAATGTCTACTAAACGATTAATAGCCTATATTCCTCAAATATTAATTTATCTCAAAATTTTCTGTATATTTCTTTACTTTTTATACAAGCACCAATAAATTATATGTAACTATGTTTAAAAGAATTTCTATGTATATAATTATTAAATACTGATTGTTATTTAAAATATTATTTAAATTTCTTTAATATGCAAATATCAAGAAATTATGTATAAAATAAGGTCTGTGGATAGTAACTTTAAAAAAATTAAGCATTGATCGAGTAGAAGCATTGAGCAATTTTGAGACAAATGATCACTGAAGTTAATGTCTAGAAAGCGATTAATAGCCAATATTCCTCGAATATAGATTTGTATATAGTTCTTTAATTCCTTTACTGAATATGCGAGTATCAAAACATTATATTTAAAATAACTGTTTTTTGTCTACGTTTAAAATAACTTCTGCTTATTGTGTCTTAAAAAATGAAGCAACACAATCGAAAACTGGTTTTTTAGCCCAATTATCAAAATTAATAGCCTATATCCTTTACCTACTGAGTGATATCTAATTTTTTCTGAAGATTTCTTTACTTGATACGAAAATATCAATTAATTATTCCATAATATGCTTAAAATAAGCAACGTGCACTGTGCATATTGGCTTAAAAAATAAAGCAGTCAAAATTTATTACAAATAATTTTTAAAAAACAATGAATTAAATTTTCTCACGTAACATTTTTTTCATTGATTATGAAATAAAATAACTGAAAAAAAATTTCTTGGTCATGAGATTTTCATACATGAACCGTAATTTTCATTTAAAAAGAAGCTAATTTTTCTGAAAATAGGGGATATTGAAATATGAAATATTAGAAGAAACGCAACGCAAATATTACGTTAAAAAATAATACTTTAAAAAAAAGTTGTAATTTAAAAAGTATGAGAGATGCTTTTATATCTAGGAAAGGGGACCTTTCCTTTTTTAAACTTAAAATTTTTTAGAACACATGGAAAATAAAATTCTGGTTTAAATTACCGTACTAAATACCGTACCTTAATTACCGTTACTGGTTTAAATTACCGTAATACCGTAATTACCGTACTGGTAATAAGAACTAAGAATTTACTAAGTATTTAAATTTTTCTGTTTATATGGTAACGATTTATAGGAAATTCTAGTTTTCAAAACTATAGTTCTTATAGTACAAAATACAAGACTGAAAGGTAAATTTAACCAAATAAATGGTTTTTGTGCCTTGCTATAAGGTATAATGAAAAAAGTTCCAAATTTTTCCACATTTATCAAATTTTATCACATATTATAAAGCCATATTCTATTGTTAATTTTACCAAAGTTATTACCAAACGGCTTCGGTAAAAGTTATCAAGCTTTTAGTGTTCGCATAGACTAGATCTTTCAATTAAAAACATTAAATTGTTTATTTTTTCCCAAAATATATTGGTTAGGAATATTATAAGGAATGAGAAAATCATTATTCCTCACATATAACATGTAAAATTAACACTCATATATAGTAATTTTAAAGTTTAACCCATGCAATTAAAAAAAAATTTTTAATTGCTTAAAAGTTGTGCTACATTAAAATACTAATTGATCTCAGTAGATAAGAGTGTTCGCCTACACTGAAGTAACCCAGGTTCGATTCTAAGCGATGGCTGGTTTATACGAGCTCTGCTTTCGGCTCGTACCACCCACAGTACAAACTTAAAATATCCTCAATAGTAGATGAATCATGCGTTAGAATCCCCTTGCCCTCAGATTAACCGAGAAGGGTTCTCGTGGTTTTCTTTCTCATGT
Organism: Parasteatoda lunata; assembly: GCA_949128135.1. NCBI lineage: Eukaryota > Metazoa > Arthropoda > Arachnida > Araneae > Theridiidae > Parasteatoda > Parasteatoda lunata. Next base: position 75,766,773 of record OX421975.1, read on the forward strand.
AACGCAAATACAAGTTAGTTCCATCAAAGGGTCCTCCACGAAGACTGGTTTGTTCCAATGCTTGATCTAAGAGTTCTCTTGTCTTATGGGTTGGGCTCAAAGTTACAAGATTACAGAGTTGAACATAGATTGTCGTAAACTCAGAATCGGGTCAGCTGCTCAACGCCGGTTATAAAATAAAATATTAATGCATTTGACTTCTTTTCTTCTTTCAAATGTGAGGCGTGAATTCTTTAGCTAATACTTTTCTAATCTAAAAATTACATTATGAGAAATTTAGTTTTCAAATAAACTTGTTTATACACTTTACCTATTTTATTTTAATATTTTTAACAAAATTATTAGTATTGTAACTCATAGTTAAATTTTCATAACTGCACATTGAAAGCTTATTTAGCCCAGATACTTTTCGAATCAATTAAAAAAAAAATTTTTTTTTGTTTTATGAAGTGAAAAAAAAACTGGAAACAATTCAGATAACTAGCAAGCATGTTAACATGGAAATTAAATGATAGCTTTCAGAGTGCTGATCGAAATTCTATTGTCGCTGAAGTAAATAATCAAACAAAGCTATTTGTAAATAGCAAGTTTCCTACATTAAGCTGATTTATTTCTGAGTAAATACTGATAGCGTTAAATTCTAGGTTGAGAATTGTGATAAACAAGTTTACCAGTCCAATATTTTCATTAAATGCGTAATGCCTTTAATAATTTTATGTTTTTAGTAAATTGCATGTTAAAAATTTGATAAGCTGATCTCAATGGATAATTTTTATGCATAAATAACTTGTTTCGGTTTGGAAATTGTACTAAAACAAATTTATGGAACAATTTGCTAACTTATTTGTGCATTAAAGAGTAACATATTTATTACCGTTTGTACTTTCATGCTAAGCGTGATGAGACATGGCCGCTGAATATAAAAGAAAAAGCCACTGAGTATAAATCTCAAAAATTTCATCACAGAAGCTTTAGCAAACATATATATCTGAAACAGTTAGACTTTATGGGAAATGTAAATGAAAAGTTGAAGATATTCTTTTGATGTTTGAATAGTTACAAGCAATTTTCGCGGGTAATTTAAAATTAAACGGAATGCAAATGGTTGAATTTTAAGAAGGAATTCTAATTTTCATGCAGTTTATAAAATGTTATCATGATTAATTTTAACTACACTGTAAAAAATTCCAACGATAAAAAAGTGACGGTACTTTTTTCAGTAAAATCCATTTTTACTGGAACATACTGTAAAAATTAACGTATAATATCTTATGGTAAAGAATTTACGGTAACTTAGATACTTACATGGCTAATAAAATTAGAATAAACTTACATGGGTGGGAAAAATTTTCAGGGTGACTTAAATATTTCCTTAATAAAATTGCCCGATTAATCCGGCAATTTTATTACAAAAAATTTAAAGCCATTCTTAAAAATTTTTCTCGTCCTTGTAAGTTTATTTGAATAGGCAACTTGCTTTATAGATTTCGTTTTATGTCTTGTTCTGTTTTTTCTTTACATTTTATTTTCCGTTTTTTACTTGATATTTATTGTGTTCTATTCTATTTTATTTCAAAAAAATTTGAGTGCTCTTCACACTATTGCATTGATGTATTTTGCTTTGGTTATACCGATGCAATATTAGAAAGCACTCCTTTTTGCTGATATAAACGTGTGAGCTAATGAAGTGTTTTAATTTTTTTTCAAGATTTTTATTCATTTTTTTTAAATATATTTTTTTTAATAATTTTATTCTTCTCTTTTTTTATTATTCTGTAATTTTTTCCATGTTTTCTCTACATTTTGAACTTATTTTATGAGTTCTATATACCTACAGCTTATGCGCAGTAAATAAAACTTATTGATTTTCTTAATTTTCTTCGTTTTTTTTTTTTCTTTTTGTCTTTATTTATTGTGAATTGCCTTCAAAAATCCCGCAATATATATTTGCGGGACAAGCAAAAATGTGTGACTTTCCTGATTCTAATTTTTAAAGTCTCCACACCTCCACCTTTCGTTGTAAATCCCAGCTATGCTTCCAATAAAAGTCAGTGATGAAAACGACCATGAACAAGACGATCTGATGAAAATAGATAAGATAATATATTAGATAAGATAATAGATAAATAGAAGATAGATAATGAGGAAAATAGACAAGCGTCATCTACTACAGCAGCAGATCAATATTTTGTGAAAAATTTGGAGTAGACCTTTTTCCAGTAGGGCTTGGTAATAGTTGATGATGATATCTTGAAATGTTAAGTAATTTAATAAATACTACTTTAAAGCAATACCAACGCCTTTTTGGGCCTTTTGTAGTTTAACTTTTTCCCTTTTTTACATACAATACAATAAATAGTTTTGTGAATTTATTGAGTCCACAAAATACTTATATTAGAGGTTCATGTTCATCCCTTCTAGGCTTAAGTAACAAACTAATAAATGAACTAAAATAAATCTTATTCGACATTATTTTGTCAAAAAGCATAGATTTATATGAAATATACAAAGCAATAGCCTATTTAACTATGGAAAAATCAGATATTTCGATTTATAATAACAACCTTTAGGAAACAAAATTTTCAAGACCTAGAAAACTGGATGAATTACCCACTAAAATAGCTCTAGTGCCCTCTGGAGAAATTTCATTTATAACATGTCTAAGATACATAAAATGGGTGAAATTTCTCATCAGAAGAGGTAATTTTCCTCTTCTCTAGGGAAATTTCAACTAAACGGAATAAAATTGTTTAGATGTGATATTATAGAAGAGAAACAGTATATACAATATGATTTCTGATCATTTTTCCTTAAAGTAATTTTAGTTAATTTATTACTTATTTCACTTAAATACATGAACCAATTTCTAATAATAGTTTTTATGCAATTTCTTCTCATACGAGCTTCACAGTAATTTGTAAATTACATTAGTATTGTAATCTAAAAATACAAGTAATTTTTTTTCTGGCTCTGGAACTGGATTCAAATTAAGTTAATGGGTAAAACAACTTAGAGACTGCTTCAACAGAAGATTGTAACAAAATAGATCTATTACAATTTATAACAAAACAATTTATAACAAACTAATAACAATTTTTGATACTAATTGGCTGAAACATTAACTCCAGAACTATAGTTCGTTTAAAACATATGTTTAGAGATGGAGTGGTAACTGCACTGTAAAAAACTTCCGGATCAAATTACGGGAAAATGTACCAGCACCCAGTGTGTCGATACTTTTTACCACAAAATCCATTTTGACCATACAATTTTATGGAATAGAAAATCTGATGTACCATATTTGTTGCAGTAATATTTATTGCAAAATCACTAAATCACTCTAGTTATCTAAATATTTCTGTAAAATATACTGTATAAAATTTCTCGTAAAATTAATTTCACGTGTGATGCACCCAGAGTTCCACTACTTTAACTGCGATTTGATCTAGAATTTCTTACATTTTAGTTAAGTTAACTCTCTAAATTAGTAACAAGTTTTAAGCTACTTTTTCTTTCTTACAAACATTCATATAAAATTTTTATTAAATCGATTATTTTTAATGCTACAGCGTAATGAAAAAATAAACAAAACATTCTTATTATTTAATAATTAAACTTATATTTAATTGAATCTACTTCTCAATATATCGATTAATTAAAACTTTTTTTTCAATAACTACAGTTGAACGAAAATCGTTAATTCTATCAATAGTTAGTTTGTTTGCTTTTCTTAACCGAATCCATTTACATAAATATTCGACACCGTTGAACGCCAATAATAAATAGCTTCTCCGTAATATGCAATTAAAAAAATTCCGTCATTAATTTCTCATCGTTAAAACATTTTAAATTCTGAATCTTATATTAAATGAGAATTATTCAAGAATAAATAGCTACCAGTCCGGATTATGAATTTACTCATAGTTATAAATTATTTTTTAACTTCTAATTACCAAATATCTAATATATATAATTCTCTTTCGTGGCTCCCAAATTTTGGCTGTATTTCTTTTCCGCCGGTGGCAGCGTTTGCTTTGTTTTGTTTACAGGTTTGTTTTAAATTCTGAATCTTATATTAAATGAGAATTATTCAACAATCAATAGCTACCTGTCCAGATTATGAATTTACTCATAGTTATAAAATATTTTTTAACTTCTAATTACCAAATATCTAATATATATAAATCTCTTTCGTGGCTCCAAAATTTTTGCTGTATTTCTTTTCCGCCGGTGGCAGCGTTTGCTTTGTTTTGTTTACGTTTTGAAAACACCAAAGCATTCTGCCTTTTAATGATGTGTTTCTGATCTAATATATATAATTGTCTTACGTGGCTCCCAAATTTTGGCTGAAGTACTTTGTACAACTAAATAAGATTCTTTTCACAACACTTAAATATTTACCTTATTTTCTTCATTTATAGAGAAAGCAGCCGGCAAAGAATTCTGTTAGGTTAAAAAACATTTCGCTAAAAAAAGAACGAATTCTAAAAGAAATAAAAATAAACAACTTAAAAATTAAAAATGCTGTTGCCAGCCATAGAATTTTTTGAAAGTTAACTTAGCAACATAAATCAAAATGACATAGAAGCGCAACTAGATCAAAATTAAGATACCTGAGCGCTTGACGTAACAAATCCTTCAATTCTATAAGTGTTGTATCGCTAAATGCCCAAATTAACAATTATGTTTTTAAAGAAATTCTCTCTCTCTCTCTCTCTCTCTCTCTCTACTATTCAGACTACTATTTCATATTGTTTTACAACACATGGCTTTAACACTCTGGTGGGAAAGACTTTAAAATAAAACTTACAACAGTTACTTTTCTCAACAACTGAAATTTAGAATAGTGTGATTAAGAAAAATATGTGAACTGTTTGCAATTTCAAATGTTTAGAATTTTCTGCAGTGAAAAGCTTTCGAAACTTCAGTATTCAAAAAAGTATACAAAAGCTAGACGTTAAGAACGTATCCAATGAGCAAGCAAAGCGAGCAATCCGAAATGAACTACGAAAGCAGTTCCGGGGGTTGGCGAGCGCCAGCGAGCAGGGGGCGAAGCCTCCTAGTTTTTTATATTTTCTTACTGAAAGAAGTTACACTGTTGGTGTTTAACACTTTTTAGAATTATCCTTACATCCGTTAACTAAATTTTTTATTTTCAAGTATAATATCAAATATAATTGCCCATCGGCATACAAAACTCCTCAATATTTTTCAAGAACAAAAAATTAATCTCTATATAAAGTTATTCTTTGCACGGAGAAAGAAATTCTGGTAAAATTACAGTAATGTATGGTTATCACATTTCTTTTTGAAAACAAAAACTTTAACACAAGTTAATAAAAGCAAAATATACGCTATTTGAAACATTCATTCGGTAATTTTGCTATTCATATATTAACAGTTTACCGGAAATTCTGGTTTTCAAAATTAAAATTCTTATTACCCCACATTTAGTGGAAAATACAAAACTTAAAAGTAAATTTTACCGAATAAATGCTTTTTATGTCATGCTCTAAGATACCATGATAAAAGTCCCAAATTTTACCAAATCTACTAAATTTTATCACATATTATAAAATATTTCACTGTTAATTTTATCAAAATCATTTCCAAAGTTCTTCGGCCAAAATTACCGAGCTCTTTGGTCTTCCCATAAAGCCAGAAACAAGATTAATTTTACCTCATTCAAGTGGTTTAAAAACTACTTCTTTTCATAGAGTAACAATATAATTTAGCCTGTTCGATTTATCTGGATTTAGAAACCATCAGTAACTAAGAAAAAATCTGAACTTGGACTTATTTTTCTTTAAAAATTATATTTTTACCTGAATTCTTTTTCACAAAAACTTAGCACTCAAACACCATTTTAAATTTAAATTAAATGTTTTTGCGCACTCACTTCTTGAGAATGCATTAATGTGTATTTCACAAATTCACTAATATGTAAAATATTACCAATATGGCAACGCAGATTTTTTTTGTTACTATCCATAAAATACTGACTATTTCTATAAACATATTTAAAACATCTAGTAAAAATCATTCAAGTATTCAAATATTTTTCCATATTTTCTAATATTTTTTTCTTCAATCTACTTCTTAATATTCTTTTAAGAAGCAAATCACTTTTTAATGTTTGCCTTAATGCTCAATTTGTTCAGTCGAAGTTAAAAGAAGTCTTCTTGTATCTGAACCATTAGAAACATCTTCAAAAACCGATCATCGAAGTTTTTACGTCGAACACACTTTCTTTGCGAGCAGACTTCATTTCACACCAGGAAGCATTTCAAAGATGCTTTTCTTTAAGAACTTAACATCCATCTTTACTATTACTTTTAAGTTTTAAATTATTTTGAGAAACTGACAGTCGTCATTTCTCAATGTGAAGTGTTTTAATTAATGATACTCAAAACTTTTATTAGTTCTTTTTATAATGTGAGTTTATGAAAAAATGTGTCCTTAAAAACAATTATGTTAAATATAGTCAGATTTACTTAGAATTGAATAAAATAGTCAGATTTACTTAGTTACACCAGGAGAAACTTCTTTAGAAAAAATGGCTAAATAACAATTTATTTAATTGTTATCTTAATATATTGAACCAAAACAATCACATACGCACAAAAAAGATGGTAATCAAACTATTAGCTGTGAGAAAAATTGCTTATTGACGACTTTAACCTAATACGGTTGAACAATCAGAATTGTATAACACCAACTAGGCCCACCTAATGAAGGCACTTATTTCCTTGCAGCTGGGTGTATGTTATAGCCGAGAGAGCTAATCTGTCAATCACGTGATCGATAGAACGGGGGTTCGAGTCGTTGCATTGACACTACAATTATTCCTCCACTCCGCGTTCACTAGGCAGCTGAGTACTTATTGTAACCGAAAAGGCTACGCTGTGGGATCTCATGGCCGACTGAATGGGAGCTCGAATTTAACATTAATTCTAATCCTTCTGCATATGGCTAAGGGGGTAGAGCGTTCGCCTTCCAATGAGGTGAACCGGGCATTCTAGATTGTGTTACAAAATTACAAGGCTACGTAGCTGAACATTAGTAGTCGTAAACCCAAAAATTGTGTCGACTGTTCAACGACAGTGATAAAATAAGAAAAAATATATAAATTTGTGACCCTGGAGCCGTGGTGGCTTAGGGGATAGAGCACTTGCCTTACAATAAGATGAACTGGGTTAGAATTACAGTGATGGCTGATCGATTCGAATTCCGCACCCGGCTCTCCCCGACCACAGTGCTTACGTAAATATCCTCAGTGGTAGACGGATCATGGGTTAGAATCCGCTTGCCGTCACGATAACCGTTTGAGGTTTTTCTCTCCATGTAACGCAAATGCGTTTTAGTTCCATCAAAATGTCCTCGCCGAAGGCAAATTTCTCTCCATACATAATCCAGGAGTTCCAACTTAATCCAACTGTAAACTTTACGGTTTGTTGGATAGACAGTCTGCTACCGGTTATTTTACTGTAATTTTGGAATGAAAATTCTAACAGTGTATTTTTATTATAACATAAGGTAATGAAAAAATATTAATTGCTTTAAATAGTAGCATTAATAAAGTATCCATATTATTGAAGTATCATATACTTCTAAGCAAAATCATGATCAAAGCATTAATTGTTCAAAAAATCATTTATTGACTATTTTTACCTAATACGGTTAAATAACCCGAATTTCATCAGAGCTAAGTAGGCCCACAATATGAAGCCACTTACAATATGAAGTCACTTATTCGGCTGACTATTTACTGTAGCCGAAAGGGTTTAGCTATCGATCTCATGACCGACAGTACGGGAGTTTAAATCCCAGCGTTAACATAACTTCCAATGCTTCAACCTATGAAAAGTACCCAGTGTCCTGCTCTCCCCAATAGGTGACCCTGGACTATTAGAAAAGGAAACTATCATTCACGCATGATAGCAGTACCACAGAATTGCTTAACACAAAAAGTATAGTATTTCCTAACTCTCACGATTTATAGCACAATCAGAAAAACTAATTAAGCTATATTCCACGGCTTATTTGGCGAAACACAACTCAACCACAACTTAACTCTGAAACCAGGCATAAACTAACACTAATTCAGTTTTACGGTTTTTTAACCACATCAGTTATTAGCGCTTTCGAAATCCTAGAGGTAAGAAATGTTCCTAACAGTAAACTTTACGATTATTGTTACCGGTTATTTTATCGTAATTTTAGAATGAAAATTCTAACAGTGTGCTTTTATATTTTTATTACATTATAGTAAAATGAGTAGTAACATAATATAATGGAAAAACAATAATTGCCTTATATAATAGCTTAATAAAGTATCTATATTATTAAAGGATCAAAATATGCTTGTAAACAAAATTTGAAATAAGTCGTTTAAAAAATAATAATAAATTATTTAATTGATTTAAGTGGATTATTTTTATTTAAATCAGTTTTTTTTATACATTTATTATCCAAATTAGCTGATAAAAAATATTAATAATACTTAATGTTATTTAAGAATAATAATATAGCAAAAATAGTTAATATCACTAGCTAAAATATTCCAAAAATTATTATTACAAACTAATCTAATGAATAAATGTATTCACGGTAATTTTTGTTCAAGCTAAATATCCTAAACCTTTAAATAAAGACAAGCAATCTATCAGTTAGATATCCAATAAAAAGTAAATCAGTTTAAATCAGCACACATTATATAAAAAAATATTTTAAGTTTCTTTGGGGAAAACAAGTCTCTCTTTCATGGTACATATTTAATCAGTTTTAAAAGCACCTGTAATCAAATAAACATAAAAAAAATAGGTATTGTTGAAAAATATTAATTACCGGCAAATTATGTTATATGGGGAGAGTGGGGTCAATTGTAACAGGGTACGATTGTAACAGAGCAAAAATTTCGAGTGTCGGGTTCTAGATTTGGTTCCTAGGTGGCGCACAAGGTATATTTAATAAATCTACATTAACACCCCTGCTGGCAACCATTTTTATGTACTTTTGAAAGAGTTACATCACATTAGTAGTCTTAAAACTCTTTTTCCATATGGATTAAATAGTAAGTTTAATGGGGAAGGTATTGTTAATGCTGGAGATTATTGTATTTATGACAGATTTAAAGTTTTTGATTTTCCTGGGGTTTTTAATTCAAAATATAGGAATAAAAGAGGTAGTGGGAAAGGTAAAGATAAAGTTGTTGCTTTTGATGAATTTTCGAATTTTTGCAATTTACCTGTTAATTTGAATAATATTTTCAATATTAGGAAATATATTTTTGGTTTTAAAAATAAAGTTCTTAAAAATTTTCTTATTAATTTTGGTTCTAAAATTAAATATGATACTGAACTTGTTAAATTTATTGTTTTGGATTTAATTAAATCAAAACTTGGTGTTAGTAAGACAGATTTGCTTTTTAATATGGTTTATAATTTTGAAAAGGTTTTTTGTACGATTAATTTTCATGATAAAAAATTTGAAAATGCTAAATTGCCTCAGATTATACATGAACTTTCGGATTTTTTTCCTTTAAAGCATATTAATGTTTCTGTTGCTAAAAAGTATTCTTCTACACTTAGGAAAAAGGTCTGCAATTATAATTTTTTAAGTCAAAATTTAAAATGTATTTCTAAATTTGATTGTTATTGTAATGAAAAGGAATTTTCACAATATATTGATAATGATTATGGACATATTATTACGGGAAATTTGGAGATTGTTGGTAATGAAGATTTAATTAATATTTTAAGCAAAGGTTCAAAATTTAGGACAAGATTTAGAATGAATAAAGAAGGTTTTATTTTGTCCATTAAAAAAGATCTTGATTTATTTATAGCAAAAATTTCCTGAAAATATCATTGGCCCGTTGAGGGTTTTTCAGAGTGGAAAGCTAAAATTATTGAAAAGGTTAATTTTAATTTAATTAATACCAGTTTTGGTTCTTTTCCTAGTGGTACTATTATTGATTATGATCTGTCTAGTAAAATTAAAAATCTTAAAGATTAATTTATTGTTACGGTAGTGGATAAAGCTTCAAATAATTTTTGTATTATGTGTAAATATTTTTTTAAAAATTTGATTATTGGAGAATATAACGCAAATAATACTTATTTAAAATTAAAAGTAGATAGGAAGTTTGTTGAAAAAAGAATTATTGCGTTTAGTAAAAAATTAAAATTTAGGTTAAATAGGATTAAATTTCCATATTTATTTCCTATTGTTAAATTTCATAAAAATCCTGTTAAATTTAGGTTTATAGCGTGTGGTACTAATTGTTACAATTCTGTTGTTAGTAAAAAGTTTTTTAGTTTTCTAAAAATTTTTTTGCTTAAAATTAAAAAAGAAAAAAATATTGTTATTAATAGTAATGTTGATGTTTTGGATTATATTAATAATAATGAAATATCCAACATTAATACTTTTGATTTTGAAAATTTGTATACAAGTATACCACACGAAAAGATTATTGATATCTGTAATAGCATTTTTGATAAATATTTATTTAATGAGAAAATTGATAAGTCTAATTGGTTGGATTTATGTAGGTTTAATCTTTTTGAGAATGTTCTTTTTAATGGTTTAGATTTTTATAAACAAATTATTGGAATTCCACAAGGTAATTCCTTTTCTGGTGCTTTTGCTAATATTTTTTTGCATGTTTTTGAAGCTAAATTTCTTGAATATAATGATTTTAAAGCTTTTAGATGATCTGATTTTGTTTAATTGCAATAATTATAATTTTATTTATAATATTTATCCTAAAGATTTGGTTTTGAAGAAAACTAATGAGGATTGTTTTAATGTTGAGTATTTAGATTTTAAAATTGTTATTGTGGACAAAATTATTAAAATTGGTGTTTTTGATAAAAGAAAAGCTTTTAAATTTAAAGTTATAGTTTTCTGCAACTTTTATACTAATTTGTGTAATAAAATTTTTAAAAATTTAGTTTTTTCACAATTGGTTAGGATTAAAAATATTTGCAATAATGTTGAAAGTTTTCAAGAAACTGTGAATAATGTTTTGAATAATTTGAGTAATAATGATTTTCCTTATAATTTTTGTAATGTTAATTTTTTAATTAAGAAAATGATTGAAGAATATTAGTTTTTTTATTTCTTTTAACAGGGCGCAATTCAAGACTTAACTGAGCAGCCCCAGTTAAGCATTCTATTAATATGTGACGTAATTTTTCTTTGACAACTTCTTCCTATCATTTTCTCATTCTGCGTATTTTAAAAGAGGGCGTTGTTTTTCTTTTGGTTTAAGTGATTCCTTTTCATTTGGTTTGCTTTAGAGTTCGCTGTCTGACCTTGTTTATGTGAGTTTTTATTTTCTGTTGATTTTTATTTTCTGAAGAATTTGAGTTTCCGATGAGTTGTATGAGTTTCTTTTCTGTCTTGCATGTTTTTTTCTCCTGGACTTTTAAACAAAACCTTCGGGGTACTGAGGAAGGCTTTTAGGCTTTTGCCTTCTTCCTCAATAGAAAAGGTTTTGTTTTTTGGCCACTAGGTACCCCCTGAAGACGTCGGCTTCAGTGGTCATATTTTTAATTTTGTTTTACTTCCTTTGCTACATTTATTTCTATTTTTATTCTCTCTTTTTTTGAAAATTCTGCTGCTTTTTAGCGCATTTTTTTAAAAGAAGTTTTGTTTATTTTGTTTAGATATTAATTGTATTCTTTTAGTATTACATCACAAAAGATATTTTCACGCTACGTAAGTACTTTTTTTGATATTAGAATATTATATTGTAACAAAGTTATTTTGTTTAAACAAATAAAAATTATTAACTGAATATGTAAGTGGACACCTTAATTAACATTTCAAAAAAAAGATTAGTTTTGTTTATTAACTAGCATTGTTTTTAACAAATGAAGCTGAAATGGCGTCTTGGGCACGATTGTAACAGTAAGTAAAGGGACGAATGTAACAGCTGAAAATAAATAATCTTATGTTTACAAACCATTACTTAACTCTTTAAGAATCACCAATAGCTTCCAATATCATTTATATTATGTTGCATATGCATTATTTTATTTGATACATAGGTACGATACATCCTCTTTTCATTATTTCCATTGATAACGCCTTCATTATCAATGAAATCAGAATTTTTAAAAAATCACAACCTACAGAATATATTTATGAACATCATCATCGTCATAGTTATTCTTGTTCATCACAATTCTTGTTCCAGTGGATCTAAAAAGTAATATCTTTTTTATTGCATTATATCAATTACATCAATATGATCAGCATATGCAAATAGTTGTACTGATCTAAAAAAAAATCTGATCACTGGTATTGATGTTTTAATCACGATTATCTCCTCTCTTAAGTGTAATATTAAACAAAGTCAGGAGAAAGAATCTCCCCGTCGAACACTTTTAAATGTGTCGAGATTTTCTGACAGAGATCCCAGAAACTTAATCTTACGCTTTGTTTCTTATAATATAAGTCTTGACAGTATAATGAGTTTTGAAAGTATTTTAAAATCATTCACTATTTCAAGAAGATAATTTCTATTGATACTATCAAAAGCAGCCTTCAAATAGATTATGCGTCTCAATATGAATTTCCATTGACTTCTCTAAACTCTGACGGAGACAAAATATCTGATCTTTAGTTGATTTCGCGGCACGGAATCCACATTGATATTTTAATATTTGTGAATCAGCGAATGGTATCTGCCTGAGAAATAAAATTCTAGATAGAATTTTATAGTTATACAAGGCAGACTAGTGCCACGATAGTTTACAGACACCATAGGATCTCCTTTCTTGTGAATTGAACACAAAATGCTAATATTCCAATCCGTTGGCATAATCTCAAAGACTAGATGTCAGTAATAAGTTCAGATAAATTCCTCAATAATGTAGATTCACCATTTTTTTTAAAAATAAGATCATGTCCTGAAGCTTTCTTAATCTTTAAGTTTTTAATTGCAACTCTGATCTCTTCATTAGTTGGAGCCTTAATTTCTGAATCATTACTGGATTCAGGCACGATTATATCAGCATCTTCACATTGAAATGTTTATGCCATCGTTTTAAAAGTTTTGTTATTTCTACTAAACGTGCGGTAACAAGAATTATAATTCTGAAAACCAGAATTTCCAGTAAACAGTTAACATATAAACGGAAAAATTACCAAATAAATGGTTTAAATATCGTATATTTTGATTTCATTAACCAATATCCATATTCCAGAACTTTTTCACAGAGTATACCACTAACTGTAAATAAAAGTTATTAAGCAGAAAAAGTGTTTGTATTACAAAAATCATTTCTTATTTATTTTACTTTTCCTAAAGGAAAATTCCTAATCTGCACCGTTTTAATAGATTTATTAATTCAACAATAAAAATATATATAAAAAAAATATAATATACAATCATCTGATATTTAATGCTTTTTGTCAGAAAATAGATAACTAAAACAGAATCAGGGATTAAAGTATTTTTTCTGCTCAGAAAAAACAAATCGAAAAATAAAAGTGAAAGTTTAGATTCTGTCTCATGATAACCCCGGTTTATCTTTCTTAATTCCTTTACAGAAAATCAGCAATAAAAGGTAAGTAAAGAGAAACAAAAAATTCAAACTTGCACTGAGAAAGAACGTATGGCCAAAAGAAAAACAGATCATGCTTAAATGTACCGTATTTTTGGATCTATAGAAATAACAAAAAGCTCGTTTATTTTTACCGAAGCATTTTGGCAAAAGATTTTGGTAAAATTAACAATAGAATATTATTTTACAATATGTGATAAATTTTGATAAATATATTAATAAATTTTGGTAAATATATTAATAAATTTTGATAAATATATTAATAAATTTTGGTAAATATATTAATAAATTTTGATAAATATATTAATACATTTTGGTAAATATATTAATAAATTTTGGTAAATATATTAATAAATTTTGGTAAATATATTAATAAATTTTGATAAATATATTAATAAATTTTGATAAATATATTAATAAATTTTGATAAATATATTAATAAATTTTGATAAATATATTAATAAATTTTGGTAAATATATTAATAAATTTTGATAAATATATTAATAAATTTTGGTAAATATATTAATAAATTTTGGTAAATATATTATAAAATTTTGGTAAATATATTAATAAATTTTGGTAAATATATTAATAAATTTTGGTAAATATATTAATAAATTTTGATAAATATATTAATAAATTTTGGTAAATATATTAATAAATTTTGGTAAATATATTAATAAATTTTGATAAATATATTAATAAATTTTGGTAAATATATTAATAAATTTTGGTAAATATATTAATAAATTTTGGTAAATATATTAATAAATTTTGGTAAATATATTAATAAATTTTGGTAAATTTATTAATAAATTTTGGTAAATATATTAATAAATTTTGGTAAATATATTAATAAATTTTGATAAATATATTAATAAATATTGGTAAATATATTAATAAATTTTGATAAATATATTAATAAATTTTGGTAAATATATTAATAAATTTTGGTAAATATATTAATAAATTTTGATAAATATATTAATAAATTTTGGTAAATATATTAATAAATTTTGGTAAATATATTAATAAATTTTGGTAAATATATTAAGTAATTTTAATTTTATTATGATATCTTAGAGCATGGCTCGGTTGATTAAAAAACTTCATTCGCTCCAAAGAAAGAAATTGGAAATAACTGTCAAAGTATTTCAAACGCTCAAAAATATGCGCCCATATTCAAGACGTGCCAAACGTGAATGAGAAGAAACAAAACTGGTTTGAAACATAAAACGTAAAATTACCAACTAAAATTTGCTATTGAGGATTATTTCTAGCTTTGTTTCTTACCTTAATTTTCCATTTTTCATTGGCAACTTAACGTTTTATATTTTAAATCATTTCTGTTTTTTCCCATTCGCGTTAGGCAAGTCTTGAAAATTGAGCTCCTATTTCTGAACACTTGAAACATGTCGACTGTTTTTTTAAATCTATATATTTTTGAAGCGTATGAAGTGTTTTTAATCAAGTAATATCTTACTGCTTCAGTTTTTATGAAATCATTTATTTAAATGTCTGGTAAGAAGAACTAATGGTAATAATGCGGTAATAATAAACTTTGAAAACCAAAATTTCCGATCAACCATACGAATAGAAAAATTATTATGATTATTACCATGATTATTATGATTATTAAAATTATTAAAATTATTACCATATGAATAGAAAAATTACAAAATAAATAGTTTAGATACTATATATTTCGGTTTTTACTACCAGATTTATAGCTTTTTTTTACCTGAAACATCATTACCAAACAATACATTAATTCTACCAGAATTTTTTTCTCCGTGTCCCTTCCCTTTAAGTTATATTAAAAATGAATTTTTTTTATAAATTTACTGACATTTTCAATAATGAAGTTCTTAATTTTTTACTATTTTATAACAAAACTTGTACTGTTTTTACAATTATTTTGTATTACATCTTATAACAAAAAGGCTTAAAATAAATAGTTGTAAGTTCACTTTTAAAACATTATAAACATATTGTTTGAAGGTATTTCTCAAAACGCTTCGACAAGGAAAATAAATAAAAACCTTCGATTAAATACCTTAAACTAGGAAAAACAAATATTTTAATTTAAATTATATATAAAAAGTCACCGAGAATAAATATCTGTACATTAAAATAAAATATTTAAACAACTTTTACTAGCTTTACTACTTTACTTTAACTAGCTTTTTTAAAAAAACAACAATTTGCTGAAAATTTTCTACTTGGATAAAAATAATAAAGCCATCTTTACATAAACAGTTCATCCGACAAAGGATGGGATATTCTTTGTGCTAAGTACACTAAATCAAAAAATAATAAAATGAATAAAGCACAAATCCATTTATGCTTTATTCCATCATGTAATTATCTTGATAATTACTTTCATTTGTGCTAAATATCTGTTGCTTATTTCTGTACCCAGTTCAGGTTTGAGTAACATTTCAAACATCATTAGATCTTAAACCCTACTCAGTTTCTTAAAACTATCACCTTTCTTTGTACTGACGTTTTGCCATTTTCATAATAAGATTGGAAAAAGCTGGCTAAAAATTGACAAAACGTAATCTAGCAGTCATGAGCATCCAAGAATAGAAACAATTTTATATAAAAACAGAGCTATCGAGAAATAGCCTTAATGTAGTTCAAATGTAACAAAGAGCTTTCTTATTTTCCGTCCTAAATTATCATTTAAAATGAATGAAAGTATATTTATCAGAATGAATTTTAATCACCTGTTTGACGAACATGTGAAAATTTCCAAGAACTATCTTAGAGCATAAAAAAATTTTAATCCAATATAATTAACCCATCAGGCGAGTTTAAGACATGCATTTTAATTTTCCGCTCTTTAATAATAGTTTTTTTAAATAATAGTTTTAATATTAAAAATAATTATTAATTAAAATCTTAAAAATAACAGTTTTTCATATTTGCATATTTACTATTTTAATTACGACATATTTTTTTTTTAGTACATTAAATATTTTTTATGGATAAACGCATAAAAAAAACACATAATGCAGTTTGTTCGGACTTTGGCCAAGATTAAACCAAAAAATATCAGCTGAAATTCACATTTTTTTCATAAAATTGAAAATTACCCTAAATTTTTATGGTATTCAGCCTCTACTTATTTTAAAATTTTATTTAACTTTCCTGAGTCAAAAAATATTTTTAAAAATTTATTATAATTATAATTTTTTGAAATTCTAGCAAATTTTTAGTTAACACTTTCGTCGTAACAGAAACTAATTTAAAATGCACAGTATTAACCATTTTGTCATAAGACACATTATAAATACACTACATTCCTAATACTAATAGAATATCTTACTTCCATTACTAATAGCCATTATTTAATAAATACTAGAATATGTTATGATAGTTTTCTTGTTGGACAAGTTTCAAACTATTATCATAACTATTTAGAAAGAAGCATATTTAATATATTTGATTCTGACAAGATGCTAGACAACGGTATGTCATGACAAAATATCAAAACTAATGATAGGTTATCATTTTCTTATTCAGATACTTTTTCCTTAAACGATGTAAATATACATGTTTGTATAAAAATATATCTTTCCAAATCCTGGCTAATATGTGTGCTTAATTAATTCACCCCTTTGCTTTTAATATTTAGGTGATTAAGCACATCTGATTATGGGAAGTAATATGAACGAATTTTATGAATACTTAGGCATTCCAACCAAGATGAAATATGTTGTTTAATTATAAATATACATCTATCAAACTATCAATATTGTTTCATTTTAATACAATACTAAAGTGACAGCTTAAAGAAACTATTTAATCTATAAAAAATTTTGAAAAATTCATCCAACTAAGCATTGGCATAAAAACAAACATAAATTGGAAACGCCTTTGATTATGTATTTATTGTTGTTAATTGCACTATAAATCAAATCATAGTCATAATTCTTTATAGATTAAAAAAAATGATTTATTTAAAATTGTCCGTTTAAGAAATGGCATAAAAATTGGAAACGGTTTCGATTCGGCAATTATTATTTTTAAGTGCTTCACAAATCAGTTCGTAAACAGTATTACTTTGATAAATATAATGTACACTGAGAAAAAAAAATATGGTTAAAACTACCAGAATGTGGTAAAATTTACCGTGTTTCTGGGTCTATGGGAGCACCAAAGGAACTCGGGAATTTTTACCAAAGCACTTTGGTAATGGTTTCTGTAAAATTAACAATAAGATATAGTTTTGTAATATGTGATAAAATTTGGTAAATGTGGTAAAATCTGGTAATTTAACCATGATACCTTAGAGCCTTAGAGCATGACATAAAAACTATTTATACGGCTAAATTTGTTTTCAACTTTATATTTTTTACTAAATGTGTGGTAATAAGAACTATAATTTTTAAAACCAGAATTTCCAGTACACGGTTACCATAGGAACTGGAAAAATTACTAAAAGAATGGTTTAAATACCGCATATTTTGATTTTATTAACAAAATTATGTTTTATTATCAGAAATGCCATTACCATACAGTACATTAATGTACCAGAACTTACTAAAATCTAAAAAAAGATACATCTATTTAATGCATTCTTATCTCGGCTTTGTTTACACAAATTTGGCTCTTGTTTCGCACAATTTTCAATAACTTTCTGACATAATTCTGGCTGTATTTCACATATACCTTTAGTTATATTCCTTATGGTTTCTGCAATGAGAAAAAAAGTATGGTAAAATTTACCGGAATATGATACATGCTTCTGACTTACCATGCTTTACAATGCTTCTGACTCTATGAGGACACGGAAAAGTTTATTAAATTTTACAGAAGCACTGTGGCAATGATTTTGTTAAAATTAGCAATAAAATATGGTTTTATTATATGTGATAAAATTTTATAAATGTGGTAAAATTTAGTAATCTTATCACAATTTCTTAGAGCATAATAAAAAAAATATGTATTCGGTTACGTTTACTTTTTAGTTTTGTATTTGTTCCTTAAATGTGTGATAATAATATCTATAATTTTGAAAACCAGAATTTCTAATAAACCGTTACTATATGAATCAAAAAGCTAGCAAATAAATGGTTTAAATACCGTACTATTTTGGTTTATATTACCAGAATTAAAAATCTCCGTGCACTGCAGTAAAGATCCGCAGTAAAGATTTTATTTCCTTTCTGTCTATAGGCTTAATTCAAAACAATATTTTACAAATTTTTTAAAGTGTACTAATGTTTCTCTTATTTAAAAAAATTTTTTTTATTATACTTCAAATTTTGTTTGTCCAATAAATAGCAAATTCTACTGAAAAGACAACTCAGTATAAAATTAATACAACTGCAAATAGTTAATGAATGAACAGATATAATGTATATATGTTTCAACAGGAAACGGAGTTGAAGGGGAATATGATAAAAGTTTATATCCCGAAGAAGTTAAGTTTTAGGTTGTGATATTGAAGTTTCTCTCATGAAAAAGCCAGGAAAGTTTTTGAAAATGGCCTCAATGAGAAATAAGATATTCTAAAACAATAATCTGATGCTCTTCTTATAAATGTTTATTGAGTTTTTGACTTTTCAAGTTTTTCGATAAATCTGTATAACACAAAAGGAGGGGAAACAAGTGCTGATTTTTAATCGAATAATAAACTTCAAGATTTCTTTACAATATAATTTGGCACGAAAAAAAATTATAATCTTTTCTGTTTTGACATAAAAATAAATGCTAAATCAAAAGAAGCATGTTTTATTTTTAAATAATCGGGTCATCCAAGCATAAAATTTGTCCATGTTTGATAAATTTTATTATGATGTTTATTATTTTACAGAGATACCTTTTATTAATTTTATTATGATCTTTTTTCGTAAGATATGGTTTCGTATGTTATCTTTTCGTAAGATATATAAAAAAAATTTGGGGATATAAAGAAACAATTGTGTACTTTACAGTCTAAGTTCAACTATAATAATGAAATAGTTGAGCAAGAATGTTCAACACATAAATTTTCATAAAAACATAACCGTCGCTGAATAAAAATTAATTTCATTACCAGTGTCAAACAGCCGAATCGATTCTCAGCGTGCGACTATCAATATTCAAATCCGTAACCTTGTAATTTTGAACCAAACATAGAAGACAAAGGAACTACTAGATCAAGCATTGGGAGAAACTAGCCTTCATAGAAGTCTTTTGATAAAACGAACCCACATTTGCGATAAACGGAGAGGAAAACCTCCCATGATGAACCAGAAGGTAAAAGGATTCTAATCTATGATTCGTCTACTATTGAGTTACATCAGTATTATGATAGTTGCACTCCGGGAGTTGACCACGTATCACTCAGCCACCGTTGGGATTTGAACCTGTTCACCTCATTGGGAGGAAAATGCTCTTATTGCTGAGCCACTGCTGCTCCCAATAAAAGTTTATAAAATAACAAATATAGCTGAATAAAGCTATAACTGAACATAATTATAGAGGAATATAGCTATAAATTAAAAGCTGAATTTACTTGCGCCCGGCAGAATGAAAAACACCGAAAATATTTTTAAATACCACAATATTTTCCAGATTAAGGAAAAACATGTAAATATTAATAAATTTTGTTAAAATAGGAAACATGTAAAAATAAAATCAAAATTTATAATGCTGATATAATATTATAAGCTCTAATGCTGAACAAATAAATAACAAATACATATGAGAAAAAAAATGGGGTTCAGATAGTTTAGAGCGGAAAATGGCCCAAATGCTTCTCACTGAATCTGGAAAATATCCAGAAACGTTTTTATTAAGTTCAGTTTTATTCAAACTGCTTCTCAGAAACATTGAGTAATGTCCTTGGATATATCTATCATTGCCTAATAGTTCTTTTTATAGGGACTATTTTTCCGAACTTATGATAGTTCTTAAGCATTTCGGTATTTTAGTTGACTCTTAAAGACTTTCAGTATTTTATATTTATAAATCATTCTTCCTCGTATAAATAGAATTTCAGTTTC
Organism: Parasteatoda lunata; assembly: GCA_949128135.1. NCBI lineage: Eukaryota > Metazoa > Arthropoda > Arachnida > Araneae > Theridiidae > Parasteatoda > Parasteatoda lunata. Next base: position 75,787,355 of record OX421975.1, read on the forward strand.
AAACAAATAGGAGCTAGATAAATAACCAACATGCAAGAGTGGTTTTAAAAAAAAAAACACGTTATTGTTAGTTTGTAAAATTAATTATTGCCTGTGTGTATTGTTTAAGAATACTAGACTATGTATCCTTTTTAATAATTGTTAAGTGAACGAAGTAAAAACAGGCTGCAAAGAGACTGCAAAAGTGGTTTGCGGGTTCGAGAGCTATAGCAGGCAAGGGTAAAAGCTCCCTAGTTTTAGATAAACTAATTCGATATATATAAGTACGTAAAATAATTTTATTATTCATTTTATTTTATTTATCATTTAATCTTTTTCTAAGTTTTAATAAAGATGATTGCCATATTGGTTGTGATAGTCAGTCAATTGCATCAAGACTTTTCAATTTTTAAAACCGAATGCTATGCTATTTTACTAGTTCTTAATTTTTTTTTTCTGATCAAACTTGCTGCAAGTGGGTCATTTATACTGACACGCGTAGTTTTATTTCAAGTGTTCCTCACATCGGGTGAAATCCCGCGATTTGTAAATTCCGAAATTGCTCACAGAATTATATGGCTAAGGATTCAACATTTATTTCTGTAGATAGCATCACATGTTAGCTTACGAGCTCGAGGAGTGGCGTACACTCGACTGCTAAAGGCAACACAGAACGACCATGATCTTAATACAGCTCTCATGACTAATGTTCAAAACCCGGTGACCTTAATCCAGCTCTCCCGGTCTTTCACAAGTACAGCAACTAGTGGTATCTGTTCATCGAATTATATCCCTGATAAAATTCTGGTGGGGGATTATTGGGGCGTAACTACCACGACGAAAATTAAACATCAATTCACTGGTATATAAGACATGCTAACTTGATTCAATCACGAGGTATAACTCCGCCCCCACAAAGGCATATAGCACTAGCCTCCAATGAGGGGAACCGGATTCGAATCCCAGCAATAGCTAGTTGATACAAATTCGCATCCGACTTGCACTGAGCACAATGCTGAAGTAAAATATCCTGAGTGGTAGACGGATCATGGGTTAGAGTCCCCACGCAGTCAGACTAACCGTGAGAGGTTTTTCTAGTTTCCCTCTCCATTTAACGCAAAGGCAGGTCAGTTCCATCAAAAAGACTTCCACGAAGGCAAATTTCACCAGATACTTGAACCAGGAGTTCCCTTGTCTTCTGGACTGGGTCAAAAATTACAAGTCTACGGAGTTGAACATTGGTCAACTGTTCAGAGACGGTTATGAAATAAACTAAAATGTTGTCCCACGAGAATGAACGTGCTGATATTGCAGCTAAGACCACTCAAACTATAAGCAGTAATTTCATAACACTTGCTTATTTTAAACGTATATGTAAATCTACAGTAAAGCGGAATTGGCAAGAGCATTGAAATAAGCACATTAATAATAAATTATATTAAATTTAACCTAATCGTGACAACTGTAGAACAATACACGTTGATCGCAAAACCCAAGTTGTAATCGTATTGTACTTCGTATTGGTCATTCCCTATTTATCCATATACATTCACTGAATAAACTTCAATCAACCAACCAAATTTTTATCTTACCGAAAAAAATATTGCATATCAAAATTTTGCCTCTGATTTATACAATTTATACATTCTTTTACGCTAAATAGAAAACTTCTAGCAACTGGAGAATAAAAAAGCAAAATCAGCAATCGTTTAAAAAACAATAAATTTTCAAGCATTTTGCAATTTTTAATTGTATAAATTATTATTTTTAATATTTTTTAATCAAATAACAAAATTCTATTTGTATGCAAAATATAACACTTTGCTTGACAAAAATTATGCCTTATGAGAAAAAATTAAAAGATATTATGTTGCCCCTGCACATTATAAAAAGTAGATATCTAAAAATAGTATGTTACACTTTAAAGATTGTATTCCGATAAATATAGATAGATTTCCATAAAATTATACGTATTTTTTCAAAAATCCTCTATTTTAAATCGGTTTTTATTGAGGCAAAAGTAAAAAAAATTAAACATTGGTATTTTTAAAAAAATTATGCTTTTTATACTTTACATAAGCTATAAATCTCTTAAAAAGGATGTTTTATAAATGATTTTTCTGCATTTTTTATGGAAACGTATTTTAAGTTAATTATTCATTATTGAATGTATTGATGTTATTTTTAAAATAAAAATCTAAAATTGTTTTGATTTGTTAAGAAAGGTGGAGTTATTGACAAAATTAAGCAAGTACTCAGACACTATATTCCCACAAGTAAAAAGAGATAATTATTAAGTAAAAAATTAATAAGCATAACGATTTATCAGCATTTTCCTTCAATTTTTTTTATAATCTATAAGTTTGGATAAGTCATTTTGTAAAGTTTGATAAGTTTAGATTAATGATTGATTACAAAAAATATAAGGACCCGTATACGGTCTCTCTATCTCTCTCAGCATATATATATATATATATATATATATATATATATATATATATATATATATATATATATATATATATATATATATATATATATATATATATATATATATATATATATATATATATATATATATATATATATATATATATATATATATATATATATATATATATATCATTACTTTCGACATGACATCAACTTAAGTGCGAGTTAATAAAATAAAGATCGAGAGATGAATTAAATGTCTTACAACAATAGATAAATGTAGTCATTATTTAAAAGAAAATAAAGTGAGATAAATACACAAAAAATCACCTATAATTTCAATAACTTTTGAACAAATTACAATTTTAATTAAATCTTATCTTACATTCATAAATAAAATGATCCTCTCTAAATTTCAAATCTGTAGTTACATCTCTGTAGGCTGCTGTGTGGACAGCATGGTTCTTTGAAAGTTAATGGTATATTCTTGAACTGATAAACAAATTATACATTTTTCATTATTCTATCATTAGTCCCTGCACTACATTTTTCTACCCACTTTTGTAATTTCAAGTTTCTAAGTGTTACAGTCGTTGAACAGCTGAACAAAATGTAAGGTAAAGGACATCTACAACAACGGTAGCGGTAGCGTAGCTTGTGATTTTTTAATATAAAAAGAAAATTCTTAAAATAAATCTATGTACTATTTAAATACAATTTATGAAACAATGCAACATAAAGATTATAAGTCCTTTACCCTTAGTATTCAAATTTACTGATTAGGAATAAATAATGCATCACAAAGCCATAACCGGTACAAATACAATATAACAGAATACAGAACGGTGTTATTGCTCTTTTTTAAATTTCAAAACAATATTTATACCTTTCTGAAGCTAAACACATTGAAAATATCTTTAAAAAATGTGATTACAAAATATTTTAATTAATTGGAATATTTTTGTTGAATTTTCATATGAATATTAATTGTACATTTATTAAATTCCTAATCTTCTAAATTTATGGTTTATGGCCATATAGAAATTTACTAATTTGCTTTGTTCTAAATTGCATTAAACTATACTATCAGCAACACAATACAAAATAGGTTTAAAGGCTTTTCAAAGAACCAATAAAAATATACACTGTGGAATTTCTAACGCTTTTAAATTACTTTTATAGACATAATTTATAGCTCAGATAGAAATTAACTCTTCGGTAAAGAGCATCCTAGTTACAAAAATGATAAACTCCGGCCACTTTATTCAGGTGGTTACTCTAATTACCCAAGACATCTGATAAAAGATCCCACAAGAAATCTCTAGTAATTCATTTAATTTTACCTAAACCAGATGAACTATAAAAACGAAAATAACAAAAAGAACGAAGCTAAAATCCAGGAGAGGTAATTTAAAGAGAGAAAAAACATTCTCTTCTATTCTTTTTCGAACCTAATCAAAAGAAGGATTAATTTCCTGTTCTCCCTCAGTAAATAAACTTATCAAGATCTTTTATTTCGAGAGGCCATTTTAAGATAAAACTCCCAGGTTTCGTTCACGTTTCATTAGGATTCCAGATTAAGACACCGGAGTGGCTGAATTTTAGATTTGAAGTTATTTATGCATTTACTTGATTGAAAGTTTCGTAAGCACTCTTGTAGTTGAATAAGTAATCTTTACGATTCAGAAATTCTTACCCCTAGGTGAAGTTTATTTACCAAGAAAACAACAAGCTGTAAAAAAATAATTTGAAAGTAGTTAAGTGTCAGTAGGTTTCTGCTACATGTTTCGATGCGTTGCTACATTGTTTTATTTGTGTATCCACTGTAATAACTCCTCAAGTTATTACATTAGACACACGAATTATTTTTTTACTGTAACACATACTTGATTGGTTAAATATATAAAATGCGATGTTCCATAATCACCAACCTTTATATATCTTTTTAGATTGTTTGTCAAAAAAAAAAGTCGAAAACAATGCACATTGGCTTTACAAATTATAATTTAGACAAAAAGAATTAAAAAGTTATCAAACTCTGACGAATAAATGTCGACAAAAGCGAAATTAAAAACTTATTTGGTCGTCTAAGAAAGATTATAGTTGACTGTTACCTTTTTTTTATCAACATCTTATCGAGCTCTTTTATATCGAACAGCTATTTTAAGATAAAACTCCCAGGTTTCGTTCCCGTTTCGTAAGCATTGAAGATTAAGTCAGCGGAGTGGCTGAATTTTAGATTTGGAGTTATTTATTTACTAGATTGAAAGTTTCGTAAGCACTCTTGTAGTTGAATAAGTAATCTTTACGATTCAGTAATTCTTACCTCTAGGTGAAATTTATTTGCTGAGAGAACAACATACTGATAAAAATCAAAGAATCTAGTTTAAGGTCAACAGTTTTCGGCTATGTGTTCTAAGTGCTTCCATTGTTTTATGTGTGTATCCAAAGTAGTAACTCCTAAACGAAGAAATAATAAAATATATATTAAATAATTTTTTTTAAATGAAACTGAACATATGCAGGATGTCAAACAATAAGCACCCATAATATGTATTTTCAGTATCCTTTTAAAAGAAAATAGTTAAAATATTATGATGACCAGAAACAAATTCCAATTTTATCCAACAACCAACACGCTTTGATCATTTTAAATCCAATTTCTCTGATAATTATTCAGTATATTTTGATTAATTTTATTTTTCACTTAAATATTAATTTTCTACTCTTGATACATGCAATTTGTATGCTGATTTTTTGGAAAAAATTCTAAAAATATAAATTAAGAGTGACTATTACGAAATGGCTATCATATTCTAAATAACTTAGCCAAATCAAATTTTTAATGCACGTATCAAATACTTTTTTTTCTTTTTGCTCATTTTTATAACCGCGTTCCGCTTTATTTTTCTTAGAGAAAACATGTTAGGTGAAGTGTGATGAACTTATTAAAATCAGCTTTGAAATGTATAGAAGTATCTGTAAATGACCTTTTTCTACGAAATTTCATTTTTCGGTGACGAAATTCATGCACTGAACTTAAAAATTATCATAAAAAAATTTTTAAACCTGAAAAACTTATAACAGTTTAAAAATCAACACGTGATCTTTCCCATTTTCTAACGTAAGATTTGATTTTACTGTTAATTAGCTTTTTCCATTTTTTAACATGCTACAACTTTTTGTAATAATTTTAATATTGCTAACCTGTTCTTACATTAGTCTCTATAATATCTTCTGAATTTTAATCAAGTTACTTGAAGTTAATCCCAGACCACGCCCAAGACATGACTAGTTTATTTAAAAAGCAAATCACTCAATCAATCACTTTGCTAAGTAAAAGAGTTAACTGATAGCCCAGCTTATATATATATATATATATATATATATATATATATATATATATATATATATATATATATATATATATATATATATATATATATATATATATATATTTATAATAACAGGGCTACATCCCTGTTATCAGTGGTGTATTTAGCTTTAATAATGCAGTCGTAAACCATGATACACTCCAAAAAGCTTTATTAATGGTAGTAGGCTGGTATCGATAACAATTCACATCCACACTCCGCAAGGGAGAGGGTGGACAAGACTTTGGACAATTCCGGAACAGCTTATCAGGATCACAACATGATGAAAAGGACATGCGAAAAGCATTGCTCTCGCTTTTATACTAACACATTTTGGAGTAAAAAGGCACAGTCTTTGAAATACTTGTATCCTTACGCATTAAGGAAAATCATTTCATGCTTCCTTATATGGAAGTGAAAGGGGGAGAGATTCTAAAAATAACTCAATCGTATGTTTATCAGCCTTGAATTCCCAAAATAGAATCTCTCTACGCTTATTCTTCAACAAATACATTTTATGAAAACGAAAGAGTTTTAATTCTTTTATTAATACAAAAGTATTATAATTTTTGTATTACATCCCCCCCAAAAAAAAATTTGGTAAGCCAAAATAAAAATAATTTAGACTCTTTTTCTTTTTTTTTTTTTTTTTTTTTTTTGAATTTAAAAAAATTAGGTTGGTACGACTGTTCCTTTTCACTACTACAAATAACATTTTTTCAATTATCTGTAAAAAAAACAACTATATACAATGATAACAATAAAAACATGATAATACAATTTATCTGTTTAGGCAACTAAACAGAAAGAAAAATGAAACATATTTTTATAACTAATCTACTAAAATTTTCAAAAATTTTTCACAAAAAAATATACATAATTTTTATGGAAACGAACTGGACAACAAGTGTCTTTAATCAGAATTTAAGATTCTGTATAGTTAAAAAAAATATTCACAATTTTTATGTGAAAGAGGTGGACAATTCATGATTTAATTTCAACATTTGTGGGTTGTGATATTTCCTAAGCTTTGATACATGAACTATTTCAAAATTTTGTTTACTTAAACAATTCTTTTTATTTATTTTGTAATTAGCTTCTTGGTCATTCTTTCTTTTTCCTATTTTTCCTGTTCTTTTTATTTTTGTTACCCCTCACATATTTTTTTTTTAAATGTTTACTTTTATTGAAACATCTTAAACTTCCATTTTTTCAAAATGTTTACTTTTATTGAAACATCTTAAACTTCTAATTTTTCAAAATGTTTACTTTTGTTGAAACATCTTAAACTTTTATTTTTTTTTTTTCACAATTTTTGACCTTAACATTATGAGAATTCTGTTGTCTAATGTGCAAAGATAAGTTGTCATTGTTAGAATTAGCAGAGCTGATCAATCTCTTACCAAATTGTGTAACAACTGGCCCGACACAATCAATAAACAAACAAAAATCTTTACAAGTCTGCAACCCTACTAAAGCCTATGATAAATCAGTATCAAGTATAAAAAACTTAGCTGAATTAACAATTTCGCCTATCGTAATAAGGGGAAACTCACACAATTTGTTAAGTGTGAAATGTCCTTTTGTTTGGGTAACATTTAATTTTTCACATTTTTAATAGGAATATTTAGTTTTGACCAAGTCTGAAAAAGAACAAGCATTAAAAATTTCTTTTAGGTTTTTTTTTTTTTTTTTTTTTTTTTTTTTTTTTTTTTTTTTTTTGAAATTCTGAAAAATTTTGAATTTTCTTTGCCGTCACAAATTTAATTGACGTTTGAAACACATTTATTTCCCTCAAAAACATTTTAAATGCATAAAAATACACTATTATATAATAAATTTTAAAAAAAGCAAGATAAATATACGAAATGCAATCAATTCTTAAATATTTTTCTGTATAAAATTATTCATAATAAGAAATTTAAAACACTACTCATCTCTAATATCACTAAAATAAGTAATCATAACAGTATCACTAATGATGAGAAAAAAGAAAAAAAAATTTATATCTACAGTAAATCCTTTCCTTTCGTCAGCACTTCGACCTTCATGATTTTTTATGAAGAGAGAAAAAAAATCATTCATTTTTTTTTTTTTTCAAACGCGCACATTAACTTTTGTTTTCTAATAAATCTTCGAGATTTCTCATTGAGCACTTTAACTAAATCACTTTCTTGGTCACTCGCTGCTGAATCACTACCATGGATGATGTTTCTTCTTTTCTCCACCAAGCAAATATCCTGCAAGACTTATAATAACAGGGCTACATCCCTGTTATCAGTGGTGTATTTAGCTTTAATAATGCAGTCGTAAGCCATGATACACTCCAAAAAGCTTTATTAATGGTAGTAGGCTGGTATCGATAACAATTCACATCCACACTCCGCAAGGGAGGGGTTGGACAAGACTTTGGACAATTCCGGAACAGCTTATCAGGATCACAACATGATGAAAAGGACATGCGAAAAGCATTGCTCTCGCTTTTATACTAACAAATTTTGGAGTAAAAAGGCACAGTCTTTGAAATACTTGTATCCTTACGCATTAAGGAAAATCATTTCATGCTTCCTTATATGGAAGTGAAAGGGGGAGAGATTCTAAAAATAACTCAATCGTATGTTTATCAGCCTTGAATTCCCAAAATAGAATCTCTCTACGCTTATTCTTTAACAAAGACATTTTATGAAAACGAAAGAGTTTTAATTCTTTTATTAATACAAAAGTATTATAATTTTTGTATTACATATATATATATATATATTTGAACTTAGTTCAAAACCTAAACAAATTCCAGTTGTGAAGAGTGCGTGTCCCTAGCTTCAAATATCAACCAAGTGGAGGTAAATATTTACTAAGAAAACGAGCAGTTAAAAGGCTCAGCCAAACACGTAAAGTCCATCGTGTAAGGATCCACCAATAGAAAATTTGAAAGGCAATTTTACTTACATTAGTGCACGCTACTTAGAGCAAATCTACGAAAAATCAGCAATGGTGTATCTTTTTTCAGGTAAAGTCTTATGAACTCGATGAGCCACCCCTCAATTAATCTTTCCTCCTGGTTGTCTGCCTTTACATTGAACTTAGTTTAAAGCACCGTTTGATCAGTTTACCTATGTTACATAACACCATTTGCATGTAGCACATTTTCGTCATTTGTGACATTAAAACAAACATTAATTCGTCTTTTACGCCATTAAAACAAACATTAATCCGTCTTTTGCGCCATTAAAACATACATTTAATTCAATTAACCCCACCAAGAGATACGAAATGTTTGAAAAATGACCCATGATTTTATAAATCAATTAAATAGTGGTTGAAAATGTTCTTTTGATTTTTAATTATCTTGTTGCCTAATTAACTAATTATCTGGTTGTCTAATTAACTAAATATCCAATCTTAATTAGCTGTGGCTACTAAAGCTGAGTGTTTTCCAACAGATAATTTGCTCTATTAAAGTTTTGAATTTGGCAGCAAAGCTCATGTGATAACTCTGCTAAATTAAAGAAAATACGCTGAAACAATATTTTCAAAAGTCTGGAGTCACATTTAAGTTGACACTTGTAGAAATATTTCAATTGAAATGTTTTGACCTGCAGCTTAAAATATTCTTTTATAAATATTTTTAGTCATTAGCCTCATCTGTAAACGAAATTTGCAAGTAGTTTTGAAATTTGGGTGAGAAATAAATATCGTTTTTCCTCGGCAGAACCCAGAAACCCGTACATTTTTCACTCTCTTCTTTTTTTCTTTTTTTTTTTTCTTTAATTTATTTCTCAAATCATCGGTCATTTTGAGACACTCAGTACATGTGAAAGCAAATAAATAAAAAGATTATCGCACCATTCAACATATCTTTTGCTTAAAACTCCTAATTACGCTTTACTTTGACATTTAAATCAGAAAAGATATAAAGAAAATGCTGTATTGATTCCTGCTTTTCTAGGTTATTAGAACCAGAAATAAACATTTTTTAAAAAAAAAAAATTATGCTAATCTAAATCTTGCTTGTTAAGATGATGGAAAAAGATTTATGTTTACTTTGTAAGCTGTATTTACCGAAAGATGGAACGTAATATAAAAAGATTTATGTGTCTTTTTTTTTTTTATTTACGAATATAGCACTAGCAATGACGTAGTGCTACTTTAGAAACTTCATTCCATCAACATTAGTTGAAATGAATTTGCCAACGGCATAAGCATTTCCTCTACTTTTCAATTCCGAAATTCCCTTAGCTACCATACCTTTTAGAACTAGGAAACATTTTACTTAAATAAAAGAAAATTTTTACAGTTTAATGTCTTCTTTATTTTGAAAATGCTGGATTTTTGAAGGATTTTACATATTTACTCACGTAATTTAGCTTTTGCTACAGTTTATCTTCATCATTTTGTTTTCCAATTTTTAAAATCTATTATTTATTTTGCATATTAAATCTGTCTATGTTTACTGATTGTGTTTGCTTATTATTTTTATGTGTGCTTTTGTTCCTGTAGGTAAAAAAAGGGAGCTTTTTTTCATTATTGAAATCAAAACTAATGTTCTTTATGAACTTCTAACATTTCATCATAACTCTTTTTTTAATTGCATAGTATAATAATTAGGAAACTAGTTAACGGCATTGTTATTGATATTTTATTTAGTGTTAATAAAAACAGAAAAAAATGAAATTAAATTGTTTTATTCATTTAAAACTAATTATATTTTTACTAGAATTTATGAATTTTGCGTATATTTTTGCAATAAAAATACAAACAATTCATATATTTTAGTCAATTGTAAGAGAATACTTGTCAATTGTACTTGAATTGATAAACTTGATTTTATCCATTATGTTTGTAAATCCATAATTTATAATAAACTCCTGTAACTCATACATCGTAATTAATTTATAGCAACAATTCTATTTTCAGCGTTTAGACACTGAGGAAGGTTCTTGTTTATAGTACTGAAATTATAGTATTTCCATTTATGTACTTTCTGTGCTTTGTACTTTATTCACATTTTTTTGCTATAGTGTATGTACATAGCACAAAATATATCCTATCCTTTATTAAACAACTAGCTGTACCCTGCGTGCGTTGCAACGCTTTCAGTTTGAATTTTAATTTTGTATTTAAGTGTGTAAATGAGATTTGCGATTATGATTTGAAATGAGAATTTTATTTAATGGTGAAAAAAAACAGTGATAGTCTCAACAGTTAATTCTCTAGGATATCGTTAGTGCATTTTCAAACAGACATGTATGGTGATGCACGCGGACCATGAAACATATTTTGGCTGATGATCTGAAAAAAGTTTGAATCAATGGCGACATCAGGTATTTCTGTTGATATGAGCTGGCCAATTTGTCATGGTGTGATTTTTTCAATAAGCCAAATCATGCGGCAATTCTCTTTCTTTTTTTTTTCTTTTTTTTTTTCTTTTTTTTGCCATTACATAAAATACATCAAACACCGTGTCTCTCCAAAAACATGAAGCTTCGCAATAAAACCAAGCATAGAGCTTAATATTTGTTTTAACTCACGTGCGGTAATGCATCATGAAGATCTGATGATGTTTGCCTAGTATACAAAAGATCTTTTAATTTTAGCTCAAGCAGGATTGCATGTGAATGTAATAAATAACTCTGGCTGCTCATATGCGCACCGATACTTGTAGCACCGAATGTAAAATATTATGTGCTTATGCGCATCGTATTTTTTTGTAAAATAACTTACGTATTATATATCAGTTTGAAGTTGGCAACGAGTAGAGTTTTTGTGGTTGTCATGGTGATAGTTTAGAATGTAAATAGTTTTTTGAGTAAGAGATTTGTGTTTTGTCTTTTTTGGAACGGCGATGCTGTAATTTTATTGTTTAGATAATAAATCTTCCTTTTATATTAAACGCAATAGTAGAGGTTTCTTAATTATTTGATTCGAAGTCCTTTGAGTTCAGTTTGTATTTTGTATTTTTTGACACCGAATGAAGTTATTTGGAAACAGGAATGTACCGGCATTTTTTTGCTAAGAAAAGTTTCTATTATCTTGCTTGACCAACACCTCCTAGAAAGAGTAGGCCTCAGCACGGGTTACCAAAAATATCCTTTAGTAGTCCAAACGTAATGACATATTTCGTATTTTCAACCACTGCGCAGCTTAGTACCCCGAACGTAGAGACATCTTTCTTATTTTTCAACAACTGCGCAGTTAACTTCGTCATATCGGACTTCTAAATTTATCCGTGCTGAGGCCTTCCTTCTTCTAGGAGGTGTTGGCTTGACCCGATAACAACGTTGATAATAGCTCGGCGGGCGACGTTAAATCGGGTAGTTTCACTTTGCCTCCAGAAGAGCAAATTCCAGCTGTTTCATTCTTAAATTTTAGAGCACTACAAAACATACATAATTCATCCATTTTTCCGATGATGACGCTTAGGTGAAGACTATTGTTGGTTGTCGGTTCATAGTGAAATGTACTGAGATTCAAATCAGAGTATTGGCAGCGAAGTGCGTTCTTGATTGATTTTCCTTCCTGCATCCCGTTGCTCTGATGCTTCCGACGAACGGGCTTGAGTAGTGCGTTCTCAATCGGATTTCATTCTTGCTTCCCGTTGCTCTGATGTTTCTGACGAACGGGCTTGGGTAGCGCGTAGTTGATTTGTTAACAGTCTTCTTTCCCGTTTCTCTGATGTTTCCAATGAACGGGCTTGAGTAGTGCGTAGTTGATTTGTTAACAGTCTTCTTTCCCGTTGCTCTGATGTTTCCAACGAACGGGCTTGAGTAGCGCGTAGTTGATTTGTTAACAGTCTTCTTTCCCGTTGTTCTGATGTTTCCGACGAACGGGCTTGAGTAGCGCGTAGTTGATTCGTTAACAGTCTTCTTTCCCGTTGCTCTGATGTTTCCAACGAACGGGTTTGAGTAGTGCGTAGTTGATTTGTTAACAGTTTTCTTTCCTGTTGCTCAGACGTTTTTAAGGAACGGGCTAAAGCATTGTGTTCTCGATTAGTTTCAAGTCTTTTTTCCCGTTGCTCCAATGTTTCTGAAACACGGGTAGTTCTCTTTTTGCTTGCTTGAGATGTTGATTGACTAAGAGCGATTCGTTTAGGCGGCATATTTTTGCAAATATTCTCTCTCAAACAAAAAGAAATGTAAAAGTTGACAGAGTGGCCGCAAATTTGCTAAATCTAAAATTCACATATTTATTTTAAGTAATAAAAATGAAATAATTTAAATAAAAAATATAATAATGATAAAATTTAAAACAAAAATCTATTTTTTAAATGAAAGAAATAAAATGATTGGGAATTCGAAAACTTTGTAATAATAAACATTCTAATAGTTTTCAAATGACAACTGTCAGCAATGAAATCTCCAAAAACTATATTTAATTGTGCTAACCTAACATTGCATAATAGATATAAATAATTATTGAAAACGTGCAATTTGAATGAAATTTGCTTTTGCCTTTATTTTTATTAAACAGTTTTCAAAATTCGCGATCGCAACGAACTATAGGGGGCGTTGTTGAATGTGCCGAATCCCTGCGATTTCCATATGAACAGTCATTCAGTTACACTGGAGACGTCTTTAATGTAGCATGTAGCATTGTAACGTTCCATCTTTATTGTGGCTGATTAAATTTAAAAAAGAAAAATGTTTGTTTTCTTTCTTATGCAAACGAAAACAAAATGGTATCTCTTTTTTTTAGAGAAGGAACATCCAGAACACATCGGAAAAATATTTGTAAATAAAGACAAAAAAATAGGTATATTCTTATAAGAGTTCAAACCTAATGCCTGAGAAATAGTTTTACTAAATTTAATGGTATAACATGAAAGGCCCATTTAAATTTTAACGTAAAAAAAAAAAGAACCATTCTTTTTTTGTCGCCATTTTTTAGTGTTACGAAAATGAGTCTTTGGGACTTGCCAAAAACAAAACAAGATGCAATTTTATTTTTTTAGTAGCGAAATATTTTATGGAGTGAAATATAACGAAATTGTACCAATGTCCATAACATGAAACTTTATCTTAGTAAACGTCCGTTTTGGAAATGTTATTTCATTTTGAATCTTATTTATTAGAGTTCATAATGGCTATAGAATCAGGTGAGAGAAAAGTTTGTTTTGAATCTATGCTAAACTCTATATCGTCCCATTTTCCACTGAAATGCGATTGACTACTTTGATTTTAAACGAAGTGTTTCATTTTAAGATTTTTTCCAAAAATTTTAAGTGTGGATTGGCGGCACTTAAAAATCTGCCAAATCTGTAGCTGTGGTTAATACGTAAGTACCGAATTTTTCTTCCTTACTTTTCTGAATCATATTACTTCAAATATTAGAATATGCAAGAAGTATACATAAACACATAATTTAATACCATTTAATTTTTCAAAAAAAGTATTTTGACAACAATTTTATCAAAAATTTATAAACTAAAAAACGTAAAATAAAAACGATTTTAAGAATTCCTCATTTTTCAATAAAAACTTTCGTATTGTTTCTTTTTTTTAATTCTTATAGTATTTAATCAGACGTAAAAAAACCATTTTGTAGAGAACGATCATCAAGTAAGAAAAAAAATTATTTACAAGCAAATTTTTTATTAGAAAAATCATGACACTTACCTGATTTATAAGTCCGGAGAATTCCAAAATGATATGTTCTTTGTTTGAAAACATTATTCTCAAATAATATATACATAGTTTATCCCTTCATTACTTTTAGGTAACATACCACACATCAAAATTTTATAATTGTAAGATCTCGATATGAATTTTAATATGTGGCTTAAAATCAGAATAGCTGAATTCTAGTTGAAATTCTTTCAAAACTAAAAAACACTTACCAAGAAAACGATTACAAATTTATTTATATTCAGCACAAAAGATACTTTTTCAAATAATTCGGATTATTCTTTATTGTTGTTTTCTGAATTATGTAGATACAGAAATATATACTATTCTATGAAGAAGAAGAATATTCTATAACTATTACAGTTCTGTATGGAATTCATTGGAACACATTTATTCATTGGAATGACGAAAGCAATGTTGACTTCATTTTAACTTGTAATGAATTGAAGACAGAAAAATTATTTTACCGCAATACACACATCTGTAACAGCAAGTGATCATGAAATCATGTTATGTTGTTGGTAATAGAAAGGTAAAAATTATTGAGAAGTTGTTCTTCAAATGCTTGGCGTGTTCTGCTTCAATGTTTGGCATGTTTTGATTAGTTTTTTAAGAAGTTTTACCTTTTCTTTAGGGAAATTTTGCTTCTTTTTTGATGCTAAGAAAATGGCGTCCATCATTGCCAATGGTTATGTGGGAACTAATGCCCGATATTTACAGTCTCCCGCTAGATGGCGTATCGAGTGTTGCGATCGCGAATACTAAATCCGTGATACGTCCAATAATTACGAAATCTATTCTCGTTGATTTTACGTGCTTGTGCTCACCTGACATAATGAAACTTGCGCGAATTATAATTAAATATTAAAGTATTCTTAATTTACTTTTCTAAAAGAATAGAGCTATAAGATAGAAAATATCACTGTTGTTATCTTCAAGATATTTGAAAACTGAATCGTTTATAGCAAAATTTAAAACAATGGCTAACTTTTAACCAATCAGAAAATTCCATTTCGATTTTCGCTGATATCGCTGGAACGGTTTGTCGCAGAATGTTCTAATGTCGACATAAACCTTCCTCGTGCTTTGAACTATCTGTATGCTAAGTTTCACAGCTTTCTGTCGGATGGTTTAGGAGTCTATAGGGGACAGACAGACAGACACACATTCACTTTTATATATATAGATTGATTTGTTTAAATTTATTAAATTTACAAATACTATTAATGAGAATTCGTATACTTTTATACATTCAAATAAAAATATACTTTTCTTAATGATAAGTTTTATTTTAATTCTTTAAAACTATAAATTTTAGTAATAAAAATTAGAATTGATGTAATTGATCAAATTTAATTCAGAAATAAAAAAGTTTATACCTAATTTTGTTTCTAACAAAACTTTTCTAGAAATTTACTATTTAATGATAATGATTTTAATTGTAACCAAGCCAAATTCACAACAGCACTACCTTATTTAAATATTCTTATTCTTCAAACCCCCACCAATTCTTACACCTTAATTAGTGTTACACAATATATTAATTAAATGTTTTTACCGTGTAGCTATTGTCAGCTCGGAAGTACTTTGAATTCAATTTTAACTATTTTAAAGAAATGTCTGCGCTGTTGCCATTGTTCTTTATGTACTGAATATTAATAATAATTCAATATCTGTCCGACAGCCATTAAATCACATAAAACACCGTAAGCAGGAGTTAGGGATATTTCAGCATAGCTGGCAGCAGGAGTATTAAAATTATTTCCATCTTTGTCGTGCGATTAGATAGAAAACTCCTCCCAATGCTGTACTACTTCCACGCGCACCTATCGAGTCATAACTCGAGTATCGTCATATATATATATATATATATATATATAAGCTGTTGCTTATTGTTATTGCTGTTGTATACATTTACCCGGTTTATCCTACACTGATGTTTTTTTAAGGTCAAGTGCCACTCCCCGTTATACATTTATTCAAGATGTGTGAAGAAAAATAATATAAATCACTTTGGGTTGCCGTAAGTAGGGTCGCCAAATTTGGTGATTTATGCGAATTTTGGCCTGGTTGCGTTAATACGTAAGTACCGTTTTTTTTTTTTTTTTTTTTTTTTGAAAATAAATTTTAACAAAATAAGAAAAACAATGATTAAAAAAAATCAATTTCAAATAGATATTAATAAAATACGATAATTTTTTTTAATATAATTAGCTTTGATTTTGTAAAGTGTAGTAGCGTTGATTTTGCAAAGTGTTAATAAATTTCAAATTTTTTCAAAATCTTATGATTATTTTTTAGTTCTTATTTAACAAAATAAAATAAAATTTAATTTATTATTATTTATTTTTATTTCAAATATGCTTTCTTAAATGAAAAGATGTATAAATACTTTTATATTTAAATAAATAAAAATATACGAGAAAAAAATTCAATCTAAGGGCCCCAAAAATTTGAATGGCCTCGGGCCCCGCGCACGCTTAATCCGCCCCTGGTTAAGGGGCATTATTTGTAGAGGTTGTTTCAACTTCCGGTAGAAGATTCAGGTGGAAAAATTTCTACTGGTGTAAACTAAAACTAAACGGTCAGGTAATTGTTCATCCATATATAATAATTTCCCAAAGTACTTTTTTTTTTCATTTCTTCATCTGACATTTTTAAATGTGATGAACACATTTTTTCTCAAAAACACTACACAAAAATTGAATTCAGAACAACTGAATATTCCGAGTATATACAAACAAACCCGGAACGTCCAGAAAAAGAAATAGTCACTTCAATGCTATGACGTTAGAAGAGGAGGACCTCAAGACTTCCGGTAGGGTTTGTTTTCATAGGATAGATGGTAGATTCGACACTACATAAATTATTACAACCTAACAAAATAAATAACTATTGTGTTACCTATTGATAAAAAAACACCAAATTTATGTATCGATATTTATATTGCCACATAAGAGAAATATAAATATCGATTATTACAATGTTAAACGTAGAACAATTTAAAAAGAAAAGGAAATACTAAGTTTACTAATTTGTAAATCTTTCTAAACCAAGTTATTTTCACGATAATTTATGATCAATTGTAAACACCACATACACTAAAAATATCACTCGTAAAATACTCTTACAAAGCTTTCCACGTAGACATTTAAACCTTTCTTCAAAATGTATAAAATGATTTCCTAAAACAATTAACTTTCAATCGCCATCCTTATCCAATCGCCATCCTTATCCAGTCGCCATCCTTACCAATCGCCATCCTTAATTGGAAAAATATAGCTACAACTAACTTCTCTTTCTTTAATTTATGAGGTAAAAATTAAATTTTACAGCACTCTTATTTGACAGCCTACATCCCATCCCATGAAAGACATGTTTAATAATTTATAAATAAATTACGCAAGTTGGGACCCACCTTTCAAAATTTCTTACCCTTTTATACATTTTTGATCTTTCGGACAAATTTTATTAAATTATAATTGCTAGAAAGTAATTAAACAAAATACGCTAAACATCGAATCTATTTTCAAATAAATCTTATTCTTTACCGACGGTTGAGTTTAATGTATCCCAAGGTGGCGCATTTATAAAACTTATTTAGAAAATTTTCCATTCACCGAGACTATTGATCAAATTTTCACACTCAAGAGATCAATTTTCCTTTACAAAACTTTCATTAAGAAGAATGTTTCATAATTTGATTTAGACTTTGTTCTATTAACATTAAGAATGATTTAGGATTCTGTTTAAATTATTAAAGATATGCAAATAGTGACAGTTGATTCTAATATGAAAGGAAATAGAGAGGACAGAAAGTTTCGAATTAAATTCTCAAACCATTGAAGGATTTGATTAAATTTGACAATGAGTAGTATGAATTACATTTAATAATATCATTTTCCTGAATATGATATAATTGTTGGAAAGTAAAGAGTGTTAGTTACGCCGACATTTTTATTTTTTATTTTATTTTTTAATTTTCTAAAACAAATAACTAAACTGAAATTTTTCAAAGAGGTTTATACTGAGGTATCAGGTAGTTACCCTAGTTTGAGCACAACTTTAAAATTAATGAAATATAAAACATTTTCATAAAATATAGTATTTATTCTTCAGTAGCGTACACTATTATAATTTTCATTCTGAAATTACAGAAAAATAACCGGAAGCAGTCTCTTCCTCCAATTAACCGTAAAGTTTACAACAAATCACACTTTTTACCTATATGGTTTTGAAACCATGTACATCTAGTATGGTTAAAAAATCATGAATACAAAAATATCCAGTTTTTTTTTTTACTCTTTGCAGCTAGCGTGGTTTCAAAAACCATAAAAGAAAAATTAACTGGGCATCAAAGCTAGGCTTTTCGTTAGGTAATGGGAATTGAAGTTAGGTTGTAGTTGTATTATGTTTTATCAAATGAACTGTGGAATGTAGTTTATTTAATAAATCTGGGGTTTTTCCCCTATCGTGAGATATGGGAAATAGCAGCCTCTTTTTTTGTGCTAAGTAAATTGATGATGATGCCATTTATTCTAGAGGGAGAATATCGTATTATAATAGACCAGGGTCATAAATAGAGAAGTGCAGAACGCTCAAAACTCTTCATGTGTTGAAAGGAACGGAGGAATAATTGAAGAGTCAAAGCTGGGACTCGAACCCCCGTTCTGCCGGTCATGTGATTAACAGATTAGCTCTCTCGGCTATACCATGTACCCAGCTGCAAGGAACTAAGTGGCTTCATTTGATGGGCCTAGTTGGTGCGATAAAATCCTGGTTGTTTAACCGTATTAGATGTAAGCAGTAAATAAACTGTTTTTCTCACAATTAACAGTTTGATTACCATCTTATTTATAGTTATTTGACTGTTTTGTTTGAATATGATAAAATAGCAAATAAATTATTATTTAACCATATTTTCCGAGAACAAGTTAAGGAATATTTTATATCTGATTTTACTTTTACATTGTTTTTTCAACGTTTTATACATTTTTATAATTCATTTTTGTTCAAAAATTTCGGGGTGTTTTTTTAAAGAAACTAATTGAATAACTTTTGTATCTTCCACATTGGTATTTTTTTTTTCATTCAATCTATTTTACTGAGCACAGAAAATATTAAAATCTTAATTGACAAGATCATTTCATTACAAAGGGTTTCCTCTTTTAACCTGTTACATTATCGAAAATCTTAGAGAATTAGTCAAAGTGTACGATATAAAGTGTATACATAGTAATAAGTTAAACGTGTTGAACCATAATATCGTTCTAAATTACTGCAACCTTAATATGGTGATAAACTGAACCATATAACGTATGATCAATAGATAATAAGTTAAAAGATATTTAAAAAAAACTTTTTTATACTGGATGCTTGCACTCCAAGAAGAAGACAACCAATACGAACTCATTAGACCTATGACGTCAGCACCAGCTACTCTTTGTCGGCAAAGTAATGAAGTTAAGCTAAGTTTTTCTACATAACTTAAAATGTTAATTTACGTTAAGTTAGTTTAAAACAGAGCCGTATAGCACATCGAATTTTTTTAAATATAATTCTTTCTCGTCTACTTTTTTTACTTAACTTTGATTTATTATTTGTTTATGTATTTTACCTTAATCGTGATACATTTTTGTTTCGTGTACCTGGTAACTTCGATGCATAATAAGTTTGTTTATGTTCAACATGGCTTCGTCTATCTTTGTGCTAAGTCTTTGTGCAAATATATAGTGGTAGAATTGAAACCTTTGTGAAAAAATATAAGCTGTGTTACTTAAGAAAATTGGTACTTGATAGGCTTCGCTTACTCGAAGTAGAATGGAAAGGTCACTTGTTAACGTAATCAAATGTTACGTTTCAATAACCAATCAGGATGAAGATACCCTCACAACGTCACTTGCATGTATCGCATCCCATTGAGAAAATACAGACAAGCCTGAAATGTACAACAGTTATGACAACAACAAAAATTTTGCTCATCTGTTAATCACTAGGTAGCTGAACAGAAAGCAATGATAAAAGTATAACAACCATGCACCTGTCAGTTCATTTATTCCATTCCTGAAACCAATGAGTAATGTAAAAAAGTCGTTATTTGTCAGTTTTCTTAGAGACATGGAGATTAAATCAATTATTAACGCTAACAAAGACAAAAGTTAAAATAAAATCATAATCTAAATATCAATAAAAACGTTAACAAAGCTTCGCAGAAAGGCATCCAAATTTTAACGTTCCTGTAAACTTCCTTGTGGAGTCCTTTTGTTCCACGACAACGCTAGACTCTACACACCCAAAGCAATAAAAAAAAAATCGCAGAAATTCATAAGTCCCTATTCTCTGCCCCATACACACCTTTATTCATCTCTTCAGCTCAATAGCCTTCGGTTATCCTCGACTTTCTTTACCTCAAATTTCCACTGCACTCTCTTACTGACTTTCCTTTGCCAGTTCGGGAATTTCATAATAAGATCTTCCTCAAGCAGGTTCATCCATCTTAGTTTCGATCTACCTTTTTTTTTCCTGGTATTATAAAATTTTATTTGTCACATCGAAACAAATGATTGCCTGTTTCTTCGGCATTAACGGTCATGCGGCAACAGTGGCGTTAGAGCAACGCAGGACGGTCAATTCTGAATGATACACGACCATTTGTTTGTCAGAAGTCATCGGAGAAATTCGAAAAAAGCAGAAGAACAGGCGAATCATTCTTCATCATGACAATGCGAGCTGTCACACATCGACTCAAACAAAGGCATTTCTGACGGAGCGAAAGATCGAACTGATGGGTCATCCTCCGTACAGCCCTGATTTGGCACCCAATGACTTATTCCCACACATCAAAAATAAATTACGTGGACAACGATTTTCGACCCTCGAAGAAGCAGTTGATGCATTCAAAACGCATGTTTTAGAGTTACCTTAATCGGACTGGAAAAAATGCTTTGAAAATTGGTTCAAACGCATGCAAAAGTGTATTGATCATCATGGAGAATATTTTGAAAAACAATAAAACCAATTTCGATCCTACATATTTGTTTTTTCATTATTAGGCCAGAAATATAAATAGCAACTCTCGTATATACTGTCGCCTCCACTGTTTTTGGATGTTCAACTTAACGTTGCATTCAACTTAAAAGCTTGAAATTAGAGTGAATAAAAAATATACAGAGTGTGCAATGTAATAAAAAAAAAATTACATGTACGAAAGTGAACTGTTAAATTCGTAGTAGAATTCGTTCGATGTCCTGTTGGTCAGGAATGAAACAATAGAGTTAAAATTTAACATGCTGAAACAATTCTTCATAGTTTAGCCTTATTGTGGGTTTTTTTGAATTTCCAAATTGCTCGAAAGTTATTGCAATTTTATGTATACTTGTTTCGCGAATTTTTCTTACTCTTTTGCTTTTCGTAACAACTTCATATTTCATTTTGTTTTACTACGCAAAATCTATGAGACTTGAAACTAGAAATTGTGTAGAAAAATGTACAAGGAATATTGTGAAAGGAAAAAAATTAACATTTTATAATAGATTAAATTTGTAGTTAAAACTACCTTGCGGGCCAAACTGCAACCAGAAGATATACTACTACAAAATGTAAATTTGATTTACTGAAAGGGCTATTTTTATTTGAAACTTAATGCAATTTTTTTTAAAATTCAAATTTGAAATTTTTAATTGCTTTTTCGCATATTTTTTTCTAAGTTTTTGTTGTTTAAATAATTAATATTTATTCATTATTGTAGGACAATTTATTGATCTCCCTCGAGACCTTTATTTTAGACTAGCTAGACTTCGATAATAAAAAGCAAAATAAAAATCGAGAAAAGATATCGAAAATAAAAAGCAAAAAGAAGAAGAAGAGGGAATTTAGCTATTGCCAGATATAATTCTCAACATTTATATTGAAATTTTTTAAAATATAAAATATAAAAGACTTAAACCTAAAGAAATTTTTAAAAAAAACTCAACAATCAAGGCTTAAGTCTCGTTAATGAGCAAAATTACTTCACACTCGTGTTATAGAGTCGCTATCTGCAGTCCCAGGTGATAAATTTCTTTCCAAATGCAGATGATCATTTAAATCCAAGTAACCTTTCATTCCGTTATAATTAACATATTAAGAAACAGAATTCTTTCATAAAAATATATATATTATACCCATTTTATTAACAAAATATTCTTAATTTTTGTAAAAGGAAAAATACTGCCTTAGGAGAGAAAAAAAAAACTATGATGAATTAGGAGCAATATCGGAGTTTAATGAGTAGTGTGAGCAGAGAATGGAGCTTCCAAATTATTTAGATATTTACAAAATTATTTTAAAGAAGTTAGGTATTTTATATTCTCAAAAATTTAGGTGCATTATTTAAAAGAACACAAATAAAACAAATGCTCAAAGTTATTCTTTTGAAAGACAGTTAAAGTGGTAAAAATGGACTTTTATGAAACATAGTGTAGGAAATATGACTTCAAAAAAATGCATCATTTGGCCATTTGAACAAAGAGAAATAAAATGGATTATGTTCCAGATGAAAAAGCTCACTTCGTAGAAGTGCATATGAATTCAATAAATAATGACATCCATTTTTCGGATAAACTACCATCTCTACTAGAAGGACTTTAAATTGCTTTAAAATATTTCATGCTATAAGAACACTTTAAGTAAAATACTAAATAGAGAATTTATCATTTTTATTTTATTGATAAATGCATTCCATGAAAAGAAACCATCTATAATGAAAACTTATCGAGATGCAATGGTAGCATTTTTCAATTTGGAGAGCTTTTTACAAACGATTTTTGCATTTAAAAATAAGCATTTATCTGAGGTTGTGAAAGCAAAAATTGGTAAACAAGAACTGAAAACATATTGGTTATAAAATTGTTCAATATAATCAATGAACAATCAATGAACCTAATCAATGAACAATATTCTTAATAATTTTATTCTTAATAGTTAAAACATGAAAACCAGTTTTTGCAATGAAAATTTCGAATCATAAATTTTGAACGTTTAAAACTGGGCAACCTAAATATATTTTATTTAATTCGAACAAAATTGCATTGATTTATTTATTTTTTTTTTTTTTGTAATTTAATGGCCATCAAAAATATTTCGAATTTAAATTGCTTTAATTCAAAATTACATGTTATGACAAACTTCTGAATTTCGTTATTATTCAATGAAATAATTTCTAAGAAATATTATCCTTAATTAGCTTAATAATAGAAATAAATCTCTTTTTTCTCATTATCCGTTTTTTATCAATTTCTAAAAATATGAAATTCAATTTAAAATAAATGTTTTAGAGAAAAATAGATCCTCTTTAGATGTAGTATTATTTAATGTATTATTTCATCAAAAATAGTTAAACTCTATGTAATGCTAACGCCGTACCAATGCTGTACCAAACAAAAGTATTGAGTTGCAAATTAAAATAATAAGTAGATTTTTAAAAATATTTAATTGTTATTAATAATATTTTTAAAAATATTAAATAAATAATAAAAATTCGGGCTACAATAACTTAAATGTGCACCTATGTATTAAACAATTAATGTGCAATAAAGTTAAGATATAAACTTTAGAAAGGTTGGTATTAAAGCTCACATAGTAGCACACAAAATATTGATTGAGAAAATTGAGGTTTGTCTGCTGCAACCACCAGAGAATAGATATTTTCATTTTAAATTTAAAATTTACAAATGTGTGTGTAAATATTTTCGTCCAAAATGAGTGGTTTCAAAAAGTTAAATGGGAGAATTTCTTCGAGAAAATTTCAGATACGCACATGCTAAATTATATTCACAAAATACAAAAAACCGAAATAAAAAGAGAGCAACATACACGATTATTTTTGTATTTGAATAAATATTTTCTTTGATGCAAAACCTGAGAAATAAATTTTTTTGCAACGTCGGTAAGTTAATTTTCACAGAAACGAAGAAATTAGGTTTTTATTAACGAGAAAAGTATTTTAAACCAATATAGGTTTTTTACGAAAATTGTCCGCAAAAAAATGACAACTAATATATTTTAGTTCACGAGCCACAAATAAAGGCTTCGCGGCCGCCAGTTGGAAACCCCTGTTATATATCCCTAAACTCCTATATAAAGCCTTCTGTCAGTTGAATCTATTTAATAGTTGGTGAGAAATAATATTTTAAAAAAGCGTTATAAATATATACTACATTATAAATTGTAGAATGCCAACATTAAAAACTTTATAATGAAAACTTTCGCTAAAGTTTTTCGCTCAACTTCCTAGCTCTCCAACAAAAAAAGAAAAAAAAACGCCATGGTAACTCTTTTATTTAAATCCTATAGCTATAAATATTGGCAAAAGTATCCGTATAATAATGTCAAAACTTTGAAAAAACAGGATGACATAAAAAATTATATTTGAATGCAAAAGTCCGTTTTTATGTTCCATTTTTTTGAACTCATCTTCCTGGACTACCTTTCAGACGTCTTTTTACCGAAACAGTGATATGTGACGAAGAATAATCCTATCCGCACATTTTTTGACTCTTTATTTTACGACTGTCAATTTATCAAACGTATAGACTTTAAACTTTAAATTATGATTTTTCTTTTTCAGGACCGCCGCATGGCCGGAAAATTGGATTTGAGACGCTGAGAGGGAAGGAAAAAGTTCCCCCTCGCTCTTTGATACATCAAAACGGGAAAGGAAAAAAAGAAAATCTTATATTTGAAACTTGCTCAACTGAGCCACACTAGCATAAGTATAACAGTGATGGAAGATTTCTAATACAATTTTAAATTCAAAAGAAGTTATAGAAAAGTAGAAACAACTCAACGCAACTGTCAAAAAAAAAAGGATAGAATTCTGATTCACTTATCGTCAATTCCAGATATACGCTACGTGAACGGCAGCTGTCAAGGCAGGTGAAAAATTAGCTGATTGTGATACTCCGTTATCTGAAGTATAGACAAATTCAAAAAAGCATAGAAAACTACTATTTTAAACTGTATAAATGAGTTTGAAAAAAAATAATGAATGTCTTTATGCTAATATTTGACAACAAATTGATACTATCGTCTGTTTTCTTTTCATTTTAAGCTTTTAGTTTGATCATAGAAAAATTCACTTATCCTCAATTTCAGATATAAGCTACGTGAATGGCACCTGTCAAGGCAGGTGAAAAATTAGCTGATTGTGATACTCCGTTATCTGAAGTGTAGACAAAAACATAGAAACAGGTGACATAGAAACATAGAAACACAGTCAGGTGACATAGAAAACTACTATTTTAAACTGAATAAATAAGTTTTGAAAAAAAATAATGAATGTCTTCTTGCTAATATTTGACAACAAAACGATACTATTGTCCTTTTTTTTCTTTTTAAGCTTTTAGTTTGATCGTAGAAAAATATTTATGGAGTTGTGGCTTTCGGTTTGAAGAAAAAAACTCTCAAGATCGTTGGAATTTCATGGTTTTCTTTTTAATTAATTTATTTTTGTCTAAAATTAGTTTAAAAGTTGAATGTAGTTTTCGTCATATGTTTTGATTAGAATTGAAAATGTATTTTCAATTGAATTGGTTTTCATGAAAGTGTTCAATTCAGTTTTTATTCCTTACTTTCGGTATTAAAACGACAGCTCTCAAGACAGCTGAAAAATTATCTGATTGCGGTACTGAATTATCTGAAGTGCAGACAAATTCAAAAAAGCATAGAAAACTACTATTTTAAACTGAATAGATGAATGGAAAAAAATTAATGAATGCCTTTATGTTGACATTTAATAACAAATGGATAATACTGACTTTTTTCTAAGCTTTTAGTTTTATTGCAGAAAATACACTGCTGGTCACCGTAAATGCAACACCCTGAAGGAAGCATGCAAATAACATGAAATTTACAACATGCATTAGCGGAGGTGAGATATGCAAATGATTAGAATTTCAACGCAGACGCACATTACGCGCACCTGTGGCGCCTGAAGGCTTGGAGATTTCGACGATTTCAAGTTCGGCAATTGTTTTTTTCTTGCGGTTTTTTAAAAAAAAACGATCAATTATGCCTCGTAGTGATCATCTTTTGATCCGAGTTCGACAGAAGATGGATAGTGGTCTACCGAGATTGTGGATTATCTTTCATGGAAATCAGTAGTCGTGTAGTTGGACGAAACCAAACAACTGTAATGCGGATATGTGATCGTTGGATGCAGGAGGGTACGACGGACCGACGTGTTCGATTGCATCCACCTCAGTGCACCACTTCACGTGATGACAGGCGAATTGTGCGCATGGCAGTGACTGATCGCTCAGTCACATCACAAACCATAGTACATTCAGTCTGTAACGCATCATCCAGTGTCTGCGCGTACCATTCGACGCCGTTTACAGCAGAGTGGTCTGTTCGCAAGACGTCCATTGCTTCGCCTACCCTTGACTCAGAACCATAGACGTCTCCGTCGCCAATGGTGCGATGAAAGAAGGATGTGGACGACAGAATGGAATGAAATTGTCTTTACTGACGAGTCACACTTCTGTCAGCAACACCACGATGGTCGCATTCGAGTCTGGAGATAGGATGCTGAACAGCTGCGTTATGCACCGGAACACTGGTCTTGCACCGGGTATTATGGTATGAGATAGTATGGATATCACTCTCGCACTCCTCTAGTACGCACTGCCGGTTCTTTAAACAGCCAGCGCTAGATCTCCGAGGTGCTGGAGCCCAGTTATCCTTCCTTACCTTCAGAGCTTGCCCACAGCCATATTTCAACAGGATAATGCGCGACCACACGTGACACGCATTGTCCAAGGGTTCTTCGTCAATCGCCAGATTGAATTGCTTCCCTGGCCAGCTCGCTCTCCGTATCTTTCGCCGATAGAAAACATGTGATTTATGATTGCTCAACGATTGACCCAAATTACGTCCCCAGCTGCCACACTAGATCAACTTTGGCAACGTGTGTAAGCTGCTTGGTTTGCTGTACCCCAAGAACACATTCAAAGTCTCTTTCAATCAATGCCGAGGCAGCGGTGATTTCCAACAATGGCGGCTACTCTGGCTACTGATTTTGGTAGGAACCACACTTCACAGAAGTCTATAAATTTAATCATTTGATACTTGGTCAACATGTTATCTACAAAATAAATTTTGTTGTAATATCTCTCGTCTTTCTTGGTGTTGCAATTTGTGTGGCCAGGAATGTATTTATGGAATCGTGGCCTTTGGATTTAAAAAAATTTCTCAAGCAAGCTGTTACGTTTTGAAATAATATTTAGGATAATTTTTGTATTATGGAGAATTAGGTAAAAGCATTTTCTTGTGTCTTCAATAACTTTTAACTTGTACAATAGAACTCTAGTTTGTTTTTAGAGATATGCAGAAAACTTTATATTCCTTTTAAGAATTTTGATAAAATAAATTATAGGAGTGGAAGAAAGGTATATTTCTTGCCGTACTCAACATTGTGGTGACCCCGGATCGTGATAAGAGGCAATAATAACAGGTTAGTTACTGTAAATACGTTTGTTATGCGATTTATTTCATTGATGAAAAATTAAAAGTTAAGTTTGATATCATAGTTAAGGATGGATGTAATATTAAGAAAACGCGGAGCAACTAGAGCTTCCTTTACCAAAACGTTTAATACTTTATTCGAAGAACTAAATAAAGAGTTATCAGATGATAAAGTATTAAAAATTAAAAGTGCCACGTTAGAACGACTATATGGAATATTAAATGAATTCGACTCAAAAGTACTAGGAAAAAAGTTTGATACTGATGAAAACTTTGAAATAGAACATACAAGTACAGAAGAGTATTATATAACCGTCGTTGAACAGCCGACCCAACTTAATGGGTTTACGGCTACTAATGTTCAACTCCGTAGCCTTGTAATTTTGAACCCAATCCAGAAGACAAGGGAACTCCTGGATCGAGTATTGGGAGAAATTTGCCTTCGTGGAGGACTTTTTGATGGAGCTAACCCGCATTTGCGTTACATGGAGAGGAAGACCACGAGAACCTCCCACGGTTAGCCTGACGGCAAGGGGACTCTAACCCATGATCCGTCTACCACTGAGGATATTTCGCGTCAGCACTGTGGTCAGTGCAAGCCGGATGCGGAATTCGTATCGACTGGGATTCGAACCCGGTTCGCCTCATTGGAAGGCAAACGCTCTATCCCCTGAGCCATCGCGGCTCACAGAAGAGTATAATGAAAAAATGGAACTCGCTCGTGTAGAAATTTCAGACTATTTCAATAAGAAAGTTGAACCTTCCTTGGCTTCTTTTAGTTCGTCGCCAAAGCTAAGCAGACGAAAATTAAAGTTACCCAAGATTGAATTGAAACAATTCGGAGGTGACATTAAGGACTGGCTTACATTCTGGAATCAGTTTAAGCGTATTCACGATGACCTAGAAATGGAAAAAGAAGATAAATTCCATTATTTATATCAAGCTACCGTAGTAGGTTCCAGAGCTAGAGAAATCGTGGAGAGTTTCCCTGCCACGGCTGAGAATTATGATAAAGTTATTGAATGTTTAAAAAATAGATTTGGTGGTGAAGAATTATTAATTGAATTTTATGTCAGAGAATTATTGAGTCTAGTTATTAAGAATGCCACAGAACAACCGAGAAGAGTAAATGTAACTCATTTATACGATAAGTTGGAATCCTACCTTCGTTCTTTGGAGTCAATAGGTTCGACTAGTGACAAATACGCAGCAATGTTATTCCCTTTGGTTGAATCATGCCTTCCTGAAGAGATTTTAAGGGTCTGGTTAAGGAGTCATTCAACGACAAAGGTTCAAGAAAATACGTATTGAGAAAAATTAAAGCAACTGCTATTGTTTTTGAGAAACGAAGGGGAAGGAGAACAACGAATTTCTTTAGTGAAAACTGGATTCAAATTTATAGCTGCTGGTACTAAGAAAGAGAAGAAGACTGAAGCTGATCTATTTATACCAACTGCGAATGAGTTATTTTCTGGAAGTAAAAGCTTGAGGACTGTGGTCGATCATGTGTGCAGAATTATCGACTAACAAGCGCGAAGTAAGTGGTGAGAATGTAATCGATTCGAGTGAATGCCAAAATGTAATACTTGCGAATTCTTGCTGTTCCGGAGAGATATTCCTTCAGACTTTAATGGTAAATATTGAGAGTACAGAAGGAAAACGTACCATAAGAGCATTAATTGATACTGGCTCTCAACGCTCATATATTCTAAAGAGTACAGTTGAGGAACTGAAATTTCGCCAAATTGATACTCAAACGTTGATTCATAGCTTATTTGGAGGATCAAAATCAAGCAACGAAATTCATAATCTTTTTTCGATTAAAGTTACCGATTTGAAAAATAGTTATAGTTGTAATATACAAGTCTTGGATCAACATAAAATTTGCAGTTTTGTTCCACGACTTCATGATGGACCTTGGGTACCAGAAATGGTACTGAAGAGCATCTTACTTAGTGATATTGGGAATCATTGACAGCCTATTGAATTATTAATTGGAGCTGATGAAGCAGGAAAATTTTACACTGGGGAAGTGTGCAATTTGGCGTGTGGTTTAACTGCAGTAGAAACTTATTTAGGATGGGTCATTATGGGGAAAATGAAACCCTCAGTTATTGACGCCAATCATTCGAATATTTTGATTTCTCTATTAACTCAGAGCACTGTCATAGAAAACCTTTGGAAACTTGAAGCAATAGGTATAACAGATTAATGCGAAATAAAAGATCAAAAGGAAATAGAAGACGCAGTTCAAGTGCACTTCGAAAGAACAGTAAAATTGAATTCTGAAGGAAGGTATGAAATTTATTTGCCGTGGATCAAAGAAGCGAACATCTTGCCTGATAATAGAAAAGTAGCAGAAAAAAGATTACTATCTACTACTGCGAAACTTAACGAAGCTAATAGATTTTTCGACTACAATGCAGTTTTTGAAAATTGGTGTAAAGAAAGTGTTATAGAAGAAGTCCCTGAACAACTTCAAAGCAATAGTGCACATTACCTTCCTCACAGAGCAGTTTTTAAAAACAGCTTGACAACTCCGGTGAGACCCATTTTTGATGCGTCTACCAAACAGAAAGGATCTTTTTCATTAAATGATTGCTTAGCCAAGGGACCAAATTTGCTGGAACTGATACCCGTTATGATTCTAAAATTTAGAGAAAACAACATCGGGGTAATTTCCGATATAAAAGGTGCCTTTCTTCAAATTTCGGTAATGATAAAGATCGTGACTACTTACGTTTCTTGTGGTGGAAGGATGATAATAAGACAGAAATAAAACTTTTCAGACGTTGTCGTGTAGTGTTCGGGGTAAACTGCAGTCCGTTTCTGCTTGGAGCAGTTATCAAATTTCATTTGAGACAGTTTGACTCTGAAATTGCCGAGAAATTATTATCTTATTATTATGTGGATAATTGTGTCACACTCAGTGAATACTGAAGAGGAATTGCGGAACTTCATCAATAAATCGACCGGAATGATGGTCAAAGGAAAATTTGACTTAAGATGCTGGGAGCATACGAAAATACGTAATGATGAAGATGAAGATAAAGCTGAAGTAACTAAAGTACTTGGATTATTGTGGGACAAACGAGAAGATTCCTTGTTTTGTGATGTACCAAAAATGAAGATGAAAGATATGCCAATCACACGGCGTACAGTGTTATCTGTAGCTCAAAAAATATTTGATCCAATTGGATTTAGTTGCCCAGTCACATTGATACCAAAATTGATTCTGCAAAGAAGTTGGCGAGAAAAACTAAGTTGGGATACCGAATTAGCAGAAGGTTTGAAAAAGGAATTCTTAGTTTGGCTTAAGGATTTACCTTTATTATCATCAGTAAGAATTCCTCGCCAAGCAACAGCAGTCAATAAAATTGCGTGTAGTTTGCATGTTTTTGCTGACGCTTCAAAAAATTCGTACGCAACTGCCATTTTTCTTAGAAGTGAATCTCAAGATGAAATTAAAGTGCAACTTTTACAGGCAAAGTCTAGAGTTTCTCCATTGCGAAAAATTACGATTCCAAGACTTGAATTATTAGCTTGTTATATTGGCGCTAAGCTATCTGAATTCGTCACGAAAAGTTTAACTCTGGAAATAAATGAAACATATTATTGGACGGATTCAACAACTGCCTTGTTCTGGATTAAAAAGAATGACCTACCCTGGGGAACATTCGTTTGTAACAGAGTGAAGAAAATACGCGAATGTAGTGATCCCAAGGATTGGAGACATGTTCCTGGTATTAGTAATTCTGCTGACTTGCCATCTAGAGGATGTACTGTTTCAAAGCTTCTCGATACTAAATGGTGGGAGGGACCATTTTGGTTGTCCAAGTCTAAAGAAGAGTGGCCTAATTCTAACCCAATAGAAAATGAAGAGGAAATATATTCAGAGTAGAGAAAAACAGTTATGGCAACTCTTACCTGTGAGAAAATTGAAAATTCATGGATGCTAGCATATTTTTCGAGTTACATAAAAATCCTGAGAATGACGGCATGGATTCTAAGATTCCTTAAAAATGCTCAGAAAACAAGAACTGAACGAGAAATTGGCGAGCTGAAGTTGTATGAATTGAATAAGGCTGAAAAAGTATTAATGAAGCAGATTCAGCAAAAGTCATTCAATGACGAAGATATCGCAAGGTTAAAATCTTTATGCGTCTTTAAAGACGAAGATGGTATATTAAGAGTAAGCACCAAGTTAACTTAAAGAAAAGATCTTGAAAGCTTTATCAGTCCTATACTGCTTCCAAACACACATAAACTTGTGGAATTACTGATTTTTTACATGCACAAAAGTATGTGCCATGCGGGGATTCAGATATTGATGTCTAAGTTAAGAGAACGATTTTAGATTATAAGATCTCGTAAGACGATTCGCAAAGTTTTAGCTCGCTGCGTGAGATGTAAAAGACACCAAACTACGAGGATCGAATGCAATCCAGGAGTGTTACCTGAAAACAGAGTCAAAGATGCATTGGTGTCTGAAATAACAGGAATATATTTGGCGGGACCTCTGATGCTTAGAGAAAAATGCAAAGCATGGATAATTATATTTACGTGTGCAGTCTACAGAGCCATCCATTTGGAATTAATAACTTCTCAATCAACACAAAGTTTTTTACTTGGTCTACGACGATTTATAGCAAGAAGAGGAAGACCAAAAGTTATTTATAGCGATAATGGCACCAATTTTACAGGAGCTAACAATCTATTTAAATCGTTAGATTGGAAAATGATCGAAATTGAAGCATCTGTGAATAGAATTCAATGGAACTTTAATCCTCCTGCTTCCCCATGGTGGGGAGGATTTGGGGAAAGAATGGTGCAGATGGTTAAAAAACTTCTTCGAAGAGTTTTAGGCCAGTCAGTTTTAAATTATGAAGAAATGACAAGCGTCCTTTGTGATTGTGAGACAACAATAAACTCTAGACCTCTCACTTATGTCTCGGAACAAGGGGATGAACTCATTCCATTGACGCCAGCTATGTTCTTGAAAGAAATGGATGAAGTCGGAGTGCCAGATTTAGATCAACTTGATCAAGCAAATTGGAATAAAAAATTAAAGTACCAGCAAAATTTGCGCAATGCTTTAAGAGAAAGATTTAGAAGTGAATATCTTGAGCAATTATTACAACGACCATCAAAGAGTAAACCGGCAGAACCTTTGAAAGTAGAGATATTGTTTTAATCGAAACTGACGGTAAAAAAAGAACTTTATGGCCAATGGCTAAAATAATTGATGTTTTTCCTGGTAAAGATGGGCAAGTAAGAGTGGTTCGCCTCAAAACTTCATCCTGTGAACTGGTCAGGCCTGCGCAGAAGATTTTCCCACTCGAAATTTCCTCATCAGCTGAACCTAATCTAATAAATAATGAGGCATGCGAGAATAAACCAGAGAAGGACTTGCAGGTAGTTGGAAAAACAGTAAGAACGAGAAGTGGAAGATTTATTAAAGTGCCAATTAAATTTTTGAACTGAAACTTGGACTTTCGGAACAATATTTTTTAACTTTATAATTTTCATTCATTTAATTCATAGAAATATAGTTAGTTTTGATTAGTTAAGTAAACCACCAATCAAAACGGTGGGAGGATTGTTACGTTTTGAAATAATAATTAGGATAATTTTTGTATTATGGAGAATTAGGTAAAAGCGTTTTCTTGTGTCTTCAATAACTTTTAACTTGTACAATTCGCGATCGCAACGAACTATAGGGGGCGTTGTTCTATGTGCCGAATCCCTGCGATTTCCATATGAACAGTCATTCACGAGCAGCTGAAGTCCTAGCATTAGAACTCGTCCTGTCCCCTGCTGCTCGTCAGTCATTCAGTTACACTGGAGACGTCTTTAATGTAGCATTGTAACGTTCCATCTTTATTGTGGCTGATTAAATTTAAAAAAGGAAAATGTTTGTTTTCTTTCTTATGCAAACGAAAACAAAATGGTATCACTTTTTTTTTTAGAGAACGAACATCCAGAACACATCGGAAAAATATTTGTAAATAAAGAGAAAAAAATAGGTATATTCTTATAAGAGTTCAAACCTAATGCCTGGGAAATAGTTTTACTAAATTTAATGGTATAACATGAAAGGCCCATTTAAATTTTAACGTAAAATAAAGAATGCTTACGAAACAAAAAGAAAAAAAGCAACCATTCTTTTTTTTTTGTCGCCATTTTTTAGTGTTACGAAAATGCGTCTTTGGGACTTGCCAAAAGCAAAACAAGATGCAATTTAATTTTTTTAGGAGCGAAATATTTTATGGAGTGAAATATAACGAAAATGTACCAAAGTCCATAACATGAAACCTTATCTTAGTAAACGTCCGTTTTGGAAATGTTATTTCATTTTGAATCTTATTTATTAGAGTTCATAATGGCTATAGAATCAGGTGAGAGAAAAGTTTGTTTTGAATCTATGCTAAACTCTATATCGGCCCATTTTCCACCGAAATCCGATTAACTACTTTGATTTTAAACAAAGTGATTCATTTTAAGATTTTTTCCAAAAATTTTAAGAGTAGATTGGCGGCACTAAAAATCTGCCAAATCTGTAGCTGTGGTTAATACGTAAGTACCGAATTTTTCTTCCATACTTTTCTGAATCATAGTACTTCAAATATTAGAATATGCAAGAAGTATACATAAACACATAATTTAATACCATTTAATTTTTCAAAAAAAGTATTTTGACAACAATTTTATCAAAAAATTATAAACTAAAAAGCGTAAAATAAAGAATTCTTAGGATACAAACGATTTTAAAAATTCCTCATTTTTCAATAAAAAGTTTCGTATTGTTTTTTTTTTTTATTCTTATAGTATTTAATCAGACGTAAAAAAAAACATTTTGTAGAGAACGATCATCAAGTAAGAAAAAAAATTATTTACAAGCAAATTTTTTATTATAAAAATCATAACACTTACCTGATTTATAAGTCCGGAGAATTCCAAAATGATATGTTCTTTGTTTGAAAACTTTATTCTCAAATAACATATACATAGTTTATCGCTTCATTACTTTTAGGTAACATAC
Source organism: Parasteatoda lunata (assembly GCA_949128135.1). Classification (NCBI taxonomy): domain Eukaryota; kingdom Metazoa; phylum Arthropoda; class Arachnida; order Araneae; family Theridiidae; genus Parasteatoda; species Parasteatoda lunata. The sequence continues at coordinate 75,822,307 of OX421975.1, forward strand.
CACACATCAAAATTTTATAATTGTAAGATCTCGATATGAATTTTAATATGTAGCTTAAAAACAGAATAGCTGAATTCTAGTTGAAATTCTTTCAAAACTAAAAAACACTTACCAAGAAAACGATAAAAAATTTATTTATAATCAGCACAAAAGATACTTTTTCAAGTAATTCGGATTATTCTTTATTGTTGTTTTCTGAATTATGTAGATACAGAAATATATACTATTCTATGAAGAAGAAGAATATTCTATAACTATTACAGTTCTGTATGGAATTCATTGGAACACATTTATTCATTGGAATGACGAAAGCAATGTTGACTTCATTTTAACTTGTAATGAATTGAAGACAGAAAAATTATTTTACCGCAATACACACATCTGTAACAGCAAGTGATCATGAAATCATGTTATGTTGTTGGTAATAGAAAGGTAAAAATTATTGAGAAGTTGTTCTTCAAATGCTTGGCGTGTTCTGCTTCAATGTTTGGCATGTTCTGATTAGTTTTTTCAAGAAGTTTTACCTTTTCTTTAGGGAAATTTTGCTTCCTATTTGCTGCTAAGAAAATGGCGTCCGTCATTGCCAATGATTATGTGGGAACTAATGCCCGATATTTACAGTCTCCCACTAGATGGCGTATCGAGTGTTGCGATCGCGAATAGAACTCTAGTTTGTTTTTAGAGATTTGCAGAAAACTTTATATTCCTTTTAAGAATTTTGATAAAATAAATTATAGGAGTGGAAGAAAGGTATATTTCTTGCCGTACTCAACACAAGCATAAGAATGTTAGGGTTTTCTCTTTAATCAATTTATTTATTTTTGTCCAGAATTAGTGTAATAGTTTAAAGTAGTTTTAGTGAAAAGTTTTGATTAAAACTGAAAACGTATTTTGAATTGAACTGGTTTTTAGGAAAGCATTCAATCAAGTATTTATTCGTTACTTTCGATAGAAAAATAAATAGTGATCAATACCTCATTTTGTAGTTAATTATTTTTTCAGAAAAATAATAAATATATTCAAAAAAATCGTAATTAAAAAAACAAGAAGAGCTATTTCTTAGTCGTAATTTCTCAAAGAGGATGAAGATAAACTATGCATATTCAAAAACCTGGAGAAATATATACTTTTGGGATCAAAAACGAACTCCTAAATTTATTTATTGTAACTGTCTTCAGTTTGATTACATATGCTATGAATATTTTTCCTCTTTCCTTAAAAATCAGCGTCCATTTAACTGAATTTAAAGTATGTGTGTCATCTCCATCCCTATCGAATTAGTCATTTGCCCAAATATCGATTCTTTATTAAAGTAAACTTTGAAACTAATCCTAACAACAAACTGTGATGTAACAACAAAAGTGATATTTTTCCATTTTATTCTTACATTTTATCTCGTATTTCTTTATTTTTTTATTCTTTATTTTTAAATTTATTTATTGTATTTGTTTCTTTTACTTTATTTTTAAATTTATTTATTGTATTTGTTTCTTTTACTTTATTTTTAAATTTATTTATTGTATTTGTTTGTTTTATACTCTTAATATATTTTAAATTTAACTTTATAAATACAGTAACTTTTTGCTTTGTCATATCTTTTGTCTCACTCGCTATCGTTTTTTTCTATTTTTCTTACTGCTTTACAGTTAGCAACTTAATTTCTTACTGTTTACAAAACTGTAAATTTACACCCTCAAAAGTCTTTAAAAAATTGTGAACACTTAATTTTCAAGCTTTGCATATATGTATCATCTAAACCAATTAGGACAATATTATAACTACACGCCAACAAAGATTTAAGTACAGTGCACCAAACAAAAAACAAACACTCTGAAGAACTTTTCATCTAATGATTGGATCATCACGCCATATGACTCAATCTAATTGGTTCAAAGGCCTTATCTTAAATATGCTAATTAATTAGTACTATATCCTTCATTAATTAGTTGCTATATCTTTCAAATATGCATACATTTCAGCAGATCCTTATAAAAGGTTATATATCTCTCAGTAGATATTAATAAAAAAATATTACAATTCTAGATTTTGTAAGAAATTAAATTTTTCTGTAATTTAATAATAATTCTAAAATATTTTTCTCCTTCTCTAAAATTTTAAATCTTTTTATACTAAGAAAATCTAGTTAGTTTTTTCTAGAAAACTAGATTCTTTAAATTAAATCTCTAAATATTGGAGATACCTTTGAAGGTTTAAAATTAAACATATGACTAATTTTCGGCAAGCGGTATTTTAGGTCAATAAAACAAACACAAAATTGTACTTTTTCTGAATAAACACATTTTTTATTTGGCGAATTTGGATTTTTAATCCCCAAAATAAGTAGGAGGGTTTGCACACTCGAAAAAGTATAGTCTCAGAAGGCAGAAGAGAGGTCAAAAGTTTGCGCCGCTTAATGTAAACTTTATAAATAAATTTTAAAATTTTTGAGCATTTCGCCCTACTTCCAGCACTAACGATGCTAATCTAAAAAATTTTGCACTCAATAATAAAACTTGTCTGTCCTAAAGTAATTCCATTTCAGATCTATGTTTACATTGAGGAAGTGGCCTTGCGAATGAGATTCCCTCTGCAGAGGATCAAAATTGTGATGGTGTGTCTTCGGATCATTCGCAGGGATATTTTGCAAACCGTCGCCAACAGCCCACTATTCCAACTCTAGTGCGACATAACTAAAATACCCACCTATAGTTTGTGTATGTAAAGAACTCCCCTATCCATTCGTCGCTGGAGTAGTGGCAGTGACTATGGTTACGAAGTTTAACTATTTCAAGTAGTGTTGGGTCCTAATTTTAGACAGATTTTGGGCCGGCGAGAGAAAGGGAATAAGGGGAGAAAGAAGTTCCTTTCTTTGAAATGCACTATTTCCTGTTTCCATAGCAGCAGACGGCTTTAGATTTCGTGGCGAGAGGAGTTCTTTCTATAGACAAACTATACCTACCAAGGTCAGCAAAGTAAAGGATCTCTCTATAAAAGTATCACACAGAAACACGTTGTATTATACTTACAAACAAAAGTTTAAAGTTCTGGAAAGACAATTTTATGAGCATAGATTTTCGCACTTTCTAATCACATTTCACCTACAAACGTTGTAAAAATTTAAAACAACATAAGTTTAAAAATTAAATTTTATTTTGAATGAAATATATAAAATTTGCTATTCTTACTACCCCTCTTCAAAAAGAATTATGAATTTGCTGAATATTTCTTTTTGTAAATCTGTACTTAGTGAGGTGGGGAGAGAACTTGGTCGCTTAAGCTTAAAAGAGACCCGTAAAACATTTATAATAGCGTTATCATTGATAACTTGTATTTATTTAACTTATAGATTTCAATGATAACTTACATTTTCTGGGCGGCCTTCACTTTTTTTGTGCCTCAAGTGGTTGTGCTTAGAAAATCAGATCTACCCCCAAAACAATATTCACTGTCTTCTACTTACAATCGTTTCTAGTAAAAGTTTCAAGAAAAAAAATATTAATAAAAACAAAATCTTTATTTTTTTTCCTCTGTCATGAAGTTTAACAATACAAACATCTTAGTTTATCACGGATCGAACTATTTGCTTATAAAATATTCATAAACTCATCGACCTCTGTTTAACTTTGAAAGCAGGAGTAAAAATATTTATCATTTGCAAAGGAAGGGAGGGGACATAAACGTGGAAGCAACTCTTGCGTATACTGAAATAACATTATCATACTGAAATAATCGCAGCTGTTCGATGTTCACTTATCAATAAGGAAATAGATATTAACTTTCTTTTTCAGGAATCAAACACTACAGTGAAGTAAGTTCTCTTTCTCGCCAAATCAAATAAAAAAACTTCCTTATCTAGTTTCTTTAACTTCTTGTATTATCGGTTGCATATTACTTCTCTGGAATTTTATTATTTAATTTATCTGAAAATTGTGCTCCCTTTCAAAAATATACTTTTCTTAGAGTACATAAATGTAAGAAGAGAAGAAATACAGAACGCTAAGAGGAACAAATAGCACCAACAAGAGAACAATTCCACAGTGTCTGCGATTTACCACGTGGCCTAGGTGGCTCTTAAATTTTCCAAATAATTTATTCCTTTTTTCTCCTTTAAGAAATGTCTATTAGAACTGTGAGAAATTGAAATAAATATAAACTTAAATTCACTAAGTATATACCATAATTCTATTTTATCATAAATCATTCAAAAGTATTTTGTAAATGAATATGATTTACATTAAGTAAAAAAGAAAAGGGATCAATCTAAGTAACTTTAGTTCTGATACCAAAATTTAGTTTTAGTGTTCAAATGGTTGACCTTAGATATGTTAATTAATTAATGTTGAATATTAAGTAACAAAGTACAAAGTTTTCAAAAAAGTACTTTCTCTGAATTAACAGAAAGTTTTTTTTTTTTTTTTTTTTTTTTTTTTTTGACAGGTTTTGATTTTTGACCATTATGAGGATATCCGTAATGTTGATCGTCCCAATAGTTCGGTCAGGACTGCATTAATTTCAAACTTATTTCTGAAAAAAAAAAGTTTGTTAAGAAAAAGTAAGTTTTGTGCCTGACTTCATGAACTAATTAACAGCAAGCGCAAATTAACTAGCATGCATAAGATAAATTTTTGAACCATTCAGATTGGAACTTCGGGAAAGTTAGATCGTTCATAAGGACAAAGGTTAATAAGGGTGATATTTTTTCACTGTACTCAAAAGTAGAACCAATGAAACTCCAAATAGCTCTGCGGCTGCAGCCCGAGAGTTTCTACATCGAGCATTGCAATTGCGACTACGATTTTCCATCGAATAATTTGTATAATAAATGTGTATCCCTTCCGACTGAAAAACATTAGCGCATATATTTCTATTAATAAAGCTGCAAGGACCAAAAAATTCAGAAAATAGAATTTCTTGCTTTTCATACAAGTGGTTTGAATCTCTTCCATATTTATATTCAGTTCATGTGTTCAGTAAAGGTACAAGCCAAATTAAAAAAATTTCACGCCACTATTTTCGCAAAAAAAGGTAGACGTTACATGGCATTGGCCGCATCGCTACGACAAAATATGGCGGAGTTCGAAATTTCCACTCACCAGCACCAGGTCACCATTAGCAGCAAAATATTTAGAACAGATAAACAAATTTTGTGTTGTTAAACATTGTTTTTTCCGGAGTTTGCTTGGGACAAATATTAAAAATGGTAAGAAAGAAGAAGGAAATTAATAAAATATGCACAAAGATACACAAATACATCACAAAAAGGGTGAAATCTATGTCTTCAGATGTGTACTCTATGTCTTAGATGTGTTCTACTCTGTATCATTTCAACATCTTAGGGGGGAGTTTTTTTCCACCAATTAAAAAATTCTTGAATATGCGTAAAGAAACACTTCGTATAATTAAATTCTAATCTCTTTAATGATCAAGTGGAAATTATTTTATCAAAGTGGACAGAATTCATTTCACTCACAAGGACTCAGATGCCAGAGTAGTATGGCAGTGAAGTGTGTTCAATGAGTTTTCGAAATTTGCTCCAAATGATAACATAATGAAAAGTTTTCTAGTCATGAAATGAAAACGCGGATTAGTTTCAGTTAAAAACTTTGAACTAGAGCAAGAATGCCTTCTGAACATTTTTCTCGAAAGTTCTTATGTGTTCTAAGTTGAATACAAAAATACATACAAAGCTGTCGAGATGCCAACAAAACCAGGCATCACCTGAGCATATCTTGAACTGTTTAGGGCTGGACGGGAACGATATTCATTCCTCTCCCGTTTTAGTTTCGGACTTTCTAAATGTCAACGGATTTATTGATCTAGTCTGACTCCGTCAGACCAGATGGGAATTAGCAACAACATTATTTTTAGTGTTAATATTTACTAAAAATTTCTTAAATAACTGTAAATAATATAAAAAATATTAAAAATTAATTTTTAACAAATTTCTTTACACATTTTTTATTCTTTTACAATCTAGTCATTTTGACAGCTTTTGGGCAATATTGGTAAATACTAAGTTTCAGTCTTTCTAGTGTTAATAAGTGAGTATAGTAAAGAAGGTGAAGATTTTGGTTAAAGAGTTACATTTAAAAAAAAAAAAATCTGAAAATCCTTTCAAACGTTCCTATATATGAATGAAGGGTCTTTATTCATGAGGCGGTTTCACAAAGTTTAAACCCGGCGCCGAGTTTAACGTTCGTAATGTGACGAAAGAGTTTAATCGGTAATGTTATTTTGCTAACTAGATCGTAACTTTAGGAATTTTAAAAACGGTAGTGCTGATAATTTACACCAAAACATTTGAACTAGTCATCATTGATTTAATGCCCACCCTATATCATCATTTAGAAATCGGAAGAGCAGATATGCTAACCACTCTTACAGAAACACTATATTAGGTAAGCCAATGTAACTACCACAGTAAGAAGAACAGATAGTACAGAAAGAGAAGAACGAAAGAACATCACCTGACTGGAAATCGAACCCGGAACCTTTCTGACATGAAATCAGCTCTCTGAACACCATACATCCTGCCGGCTTACTTATCGCTTGTAAATTGTTATAATACTATTTGAAAGAGCGAATTAAACTCTTTATTTTTTTATGGAATTGATTAACATTGCAAATTTTTTAATATATTTTTCTGAAAGAAAATTTTATTTGATTTCCTTAGCGAAATTTTTTCAGCCTGTATCTGATCTGTTTGGCTCATTCATTTAAAAAATATGGAAAACAGATTTTTTGTTTTTAATATTTTAAATTCTATTAAATGAGCTAGTATAAAATTATGAAGATAAAAGTAAAACCCAAAACGACTTGTAGCATATTTTTCAAAATTCAACAAGACAAATGAGAATTGTGGCTTGAAATTGATATTTTAGAAAATTACTAGTGTATTAGTCTTTTGAAAAAATGATTAATTTTAGGAAAATTTTAAAAGAGAGCTGTCAACAATTTAAATGAAATCTGACGATGATATTTCCTTATCATCTGCAATCGTCAAAGAGATTTTAAATTTGCTAAATGTAAAAAAAAGCATGTACAAGTTTGTTCGGGAGGAAGCTACGAGTTGGCTCCCTTCTGTCATGTTTTTTCTTAGAGGAGGTGTTTTTTAGTTTCTCTAAGGTTGGTTTCTAATTTTCCAAGACTTGGCGATTATTTTGGCATAAATCGCAATACGGAAATATTCCACAATTGACTAAAATCTGTATTTTAAATCGTGATTTTTAAAGAAATCTCCCCAGCACTTATTTAATTAAATATGCACAATACCAGCTCTTATTTAATTTTTATAATTTTTTTTAAGCTTAAGACAGTAAATGTTTATTGTCTATCCTTTTAAAAATGAATCTCTGTCTGTTTGTCTGTCCCTTATAGATTCCTAAACCATTCAACTTAAGGCAATAAAATTTGGCACATTGATTGTTTGAAGGGTAGTGTTTCTCTCGACATTAGAATATTCCACTAAGAACCGTTTGAGAAAGATAAGTAAAAAAAGAAATGAAATTTTCTGATTGGTTAAGCATTACCCATTATTTTTAAATTTAATTATAAAAGGAGTTTACTGAACGAACTTTAATGTTTATATTTTTTTTTCGATATGTCAGAAAAGCTCAATGAACAACATTAACGTTTAATAGCATAGGAAGACTACGTCTCCAAATTAGTATTCCTAAAGTTATCTGAAGCCTCACGTTTATTTTGTATAAAGTAGTTTTTTTGAAATTGTAATGAAAAAGAAAATAGTTATGTATTGAATCGCAATATAATGGGAAAGTGGTACTTCTTATTCGTTTAGGAGAAACATTAAAAAAATCGCCATACTATTATTGACGCCAACGACACTTAATCAATTTAAGTAAAAGATTCATATTAGAATAAAATAAAATGACCTATGTGCTAAAAGACAAAATTATGTAAATGTTTTTACTCGTTCGCAAAAATGCGCCTTACTGTTATTAACGCCAATGATGTTTAATTAATGTTAGTAATGCATTTATTGAAATAAAAAATATATATATTTTAAAAAACAAAGTAAATGGGGAAAAGATCCTATTTGTTTTAAAGATCAGTAAAAAACCGTTTTTTCACTTTATTGATTTGTAATAATCCTCAAAATTCAACAGATAGTGATCCAATCATCAGTGGCGTACATAGTCCTGCAAGATTTATAAATGTGTCATACCTTAGACTTAACATAATTTTTTTTTAAATTATCATTTAAAACAAAAACACTAAGAAAAGACAGACGGGTGTTTATAATCATTCATTTTATTTTAATTTATAATAATTTACGTACATTAATTTATTATATTTTAATTTAAATTATTTTAAAATTAATTTATAAGGAATTAATATTTGCAACAGGAAGGCAAAATTTAGAAAAAGTACTAAAGTAGAACAATGTTTCACACTTACCTCATTGAAATGAAATTTATCTCAATAATACAACAAAAAAATAACTCACTTTCTTACAATAATTATTTTCAAAATTTACCTAAGAGTTATTTTTAATTTAACAGTAAATTTTAAAACATTTCTTATTTAAGAAAAAAATATTTTATTGTAATTCATATAGTAGGAGTGCACAACCTTTTAAATGAAGGGCTGCATGCCCAAGTATTCGAACACTTTGACAGCAATTATGGTAATTTTTATATAAAAACTGTTTCTGACACAAATCTTTTTATTAGTCAATTTAAAATCATATTTGGTGGAATTAAATTCTTTTAAGAAATTATAATTCTTTTTTTTTATTATCATAATTCTTTTAATTCCTTTTTTTCGTAATTTTTATCCGTCATCTTAGCATAATATCATATTTGCATAACATTTAATTATGCTCATTAATAAAATTCATTTTTTAAAACAGAAGAATACAAAACTGATACTTTTCAAATTAAAAATATTTTTTTAACAAAAAATAAATTTCTCGAAAGAAATTGTATGACGTCTAGAATGATTTAAAATAAAACGCATTATAATTCAAAATAGGATTCAACATTCAATTGGGATTCAGTTATTTTTAACTTTAGGATATATATATTTAGAGAATTTGTGAATGTTAAATCTTAAAACGGTCTTTTAAGCACTTTTTTAAGCTATAAAAAATTCGCAATAAAGTTTAAACATAGTAAAGAGTTTTTTTTATTTATTTATTTTTATTTATTTACTTTTTTTTTTTTTCCAAAAAAAAAAAAAAAAAAAAAAAGTTACGTTCGAAATTTGCGGTTTGTAATTATATTGTATTAAAAATATCGATATTTGAAAAAAATAAATTGATTTGACGATGAAATCGGCACAAGTAAAGCACGTCAAAAGTGATGACTAAAATGCCTGATTCGAAAATGATTCTGATCTGATCGTTATAAAACTAGATTAAGAATAACAAGATTTTCGAAACCCCATGGAAAAAGTGTAGTAACAACCGTTGATAAAGCGATAAGATTTGGAATGAGCCGGCCAGGTGGCCGAGCGGTTAGCGTACCTCACTGCGGAGCCAGTGGCTGCGGGTTCGAATCCCGCTCTGGGCATGGATGTTTCTTTCTCTCTATCTGTGTTCTATGTTCTTTCTCCTTTGTGTGTGAATGTGACTCGCCCTATAAACGAGTTGTGTTAGTGTGACGTGGGCGACGCTGCTCCACCGCCGTGGCTTCGCCACAGGTGCCCACTGCATAACGAAAGGAGAGTTAGCAGTTCTGGCACTTTCTGTGGCCAATGGACAATAGTTCCAAGAGCCCGCCATTAAAAAATAAAAATTAAAAAAATTAAAAAATATAAAAAAAAGATCTGGGATGAAATCGGCACAAACAAAACACACATTTACATGCACGTTCCGAGTGTCGTATTATTAATACATATTAAAAATATCGGGATTTTTAAAACCTTGCGGAAATACGCAGCAATAAATGTTGAAAAAGCGATAGAAAAATAACTTGAATTCATGATAAAATTGGCACAAATAAGGATCGTCAAAAGTGATTATTTGCACGATTTGAAAGTCACGAGTTGTTATAATATCGCATTAAAAAGATCAAGGTTTAAAAAAGTACATGGCGGTCTGACAAGAACCTCCGATTTTTTCGAATTAAAAGTATCGGGATATTTAAAATTTTGAAATTCGTAACGATAACAATCGATTGAAGAGATTAGAAAAGTGCCTTTATTTAGATCTTCCACATCAAAAAATTAAAAGCAAAATTCGCCAGCTTTTCTTATTTTTCAAAAATATTATTATTATATTCATATGCTGTAGAGGGCCTCACATCTAAAGCTGGAGGACCGCAGGTTGTGCACGCATATCATATTATTTCTGGATAGTGCGCGCGTCCCTCGCACCGCTGGGGTTGCGGGGGTGATATGTACGCCACTGGCAATAGTCATTTTTGTGAAAAATAAACATAAAGCGTTCTTCACCCTTGATCTTCATTTCTTATCAATCATTATAATTGCCATAATTTTATACAACGAGCATGGAAAAATACATTTCTTTGAAATTATATTTATTTGCTACATAGTGAAAGTTCAACATATTTTTGCTATAATGTTAATTTATATGTTGCCTTTACTTTTTTATTTTTTCCTAAGCGGTATACAGATCAGCATTATAGTATGTAAGATTTATGCAAGGATATAGTTTCTGAAATACAATAAGCAGAGATGGCTTCAAAGTTAGACTAGAACGTAAAACTTTTTTCTTTTTATCCAAATTGACTAAATTAAAAATTGGTTATGAAAAATTCTTAAGATTAGCTGCTGGGTAGGTTACAATAAAATAAAATGTGCTCAAATAAGAAAGAGTAACATCTTAAAACTTACTGTATGCAATTTGTAAAATTTCAACCATAAAATGTCAATTTAAGACTAAAACCCCCATTTTGTTCATTCTCATTTTTTAATAATTAATTATTCTTACCTTAAAAAATTAAAAGGAAACTGAAAAATAATTCATAATTTTATCAATTAAAATTTTCAGAAAGCAGATTGTCTTGAAAATCAGTATTTACTAAATAGAAGCAAGTAGATAGATATATTAATAATCCCATACATAAATTCTCTTAAAAAAAAAAATTTCTTATCTAAAAATTATACTTTAACACACCATATCCATTAAAACAAATTACCACAACAATTTTTACAGCGACAGTAGCTAAAATTCAATCATTAAATAATTAAAACTCTTATCCATTTTTACTATTTAGAAAATCGAAAACAACATGGAATGGTTTTATTAATTGAACCATTGAAGATGTTTAATAATATTCAAATAATTATTTGTGTACCTCTACATAAAGGAAATTATTATTATTATTATTTTTTTTTTTTTTTATTTTTTTTTTTGTTTCTTCACTAATATGTGGATTGTATTATGGACTTAGAAAAAAGTAAATATGTTATTGCTTCCTTTCTCTTTATCTATATAACGGTATGACACTTTTATTTACGTCGCACTAGAGCTGCACAATGGGCTATATGGGTGATGGTCAGGGAAACATTCCCCGAGGATGATCCGAAGACAACATTACCTATCTTAGAAAATAAGCTAGAACTAAATAATAGTAATACTCGGAAAACACCAGTAAATGAACTTTAATAAGGGGAAAAAAACTACGGTAAAATTGTCATTCAACATTTCCCCCCTAACTTTAATGGAAAATAGATGATTCTGTTAACATCTTTGACACTAGAATGTCCCACAAGGAACTTATCGTAAAGACACGGTTACCTGTAGAACACCGATGTCAAGCTTCACTGGCTGAGGTCAATAAGTGGGTGGGTGACCACATGGATCAACCTGCGTAGGGACCAAGAGTCCACGGTGTCAGTTCTTGTTAAACTATTCTATCACCTCGACTTCACCCACAGATCATTGAGATACCAAAGCAAAGAATCAATCCCCTCCCCAGAGGATCAAAATTGTGATGGCGCATCTTCGAATCATCGTCAGGGATATTTTCCAGACAATCTCTAATAGCCCATTGTGTAGCTCTAGAAAAAAATATACATAGGGGATGAAGTCTAACATCAATTGACACAATCTAAACCAGTCCCGCAAATTTTGGTGTGGTTCATATATATATATATATATATATATATATATATATATATATATATATATATATATATATATATATATATATATATATATATATATATATATATATATATATATATATATAAAGGAAAAAGCAACATTTAGGGGCACGCCAGCAGAAGTTTTTAAAACGGTCTTTCATTTTCTCTCGAGAGAAAAGTGAGGATCTTCACAACCACTACTGGTGTTGGGGAAGAATTGGAAAGAAGATTAAGTGATCTCTTTTTATAGTTGGTTTGTTTTGAATGTTTGCACTATTTATGAACAGTTACAGTACTATCCATTAAGATATTTCTTTGAGAGTATTTATATCATCCATATTGATTAAATCTACTAACATATTTTGAGATAGAAAGAAATAATAAAATGGCGGTTAACGGAAGACAACGTACTTAACCATTTTTCCAACAACAGATTCTCAGGGGACGTACCTCCTGGCTGCTACTTTGCTTCTCATGGGCATGCGCTGGTTCTTGGTACATATGATGCTCTACTATAGCTGAATATGTTGCATATAGCATATCTCCCCTTGTAGTTACCCACGTTAGTTAAGTATTCGAAGAGCTGGACTTCTTCTTTGACTTCTAGTGCGATGTAAATAAAGCATGTACCTCCTTGACACTGGAGCATTCACATTGCATGCAAAAGAAATGCATGCGAATTTAGTAGCCCATACCGGCCAATCTCACTGCATACCGCACACGATTCCCAATTGGTGATCGCAACACTCGAATACGCCATCTGGAGAGAGACCGGTTTCATGCCTTTAGACTTTCTCCCTTCCCTCTCCTCCACTTTTCAGTTGCAAAGAAATGTACTACGATATTTTCCCTTTTCTTAATATTTTTTTCCTTTTTATTTAATAAAAATATTTTTTAAAATTTCTGTGATACTTTTCTTTAGAACTATGTTTAATGTAGTTTTCAGTTCTATAAAGTTTTTCAAGTTAAAAGATTTTAATCTATATGAAAATCAAGAGAGAAACTAACGTAGTTCCTTCCTCTATGCCTTTCTACACGCTAATGGGGAAAGCATGTGAAGTGTTGCCATAGGTAGAGAGTTCTGCTCTACACCACCTGCAGCCCATTTCGATCACCAATAGTATAGATGCAGCCTTAGAAAATAGGCAGCCTTAAACTATATTACAATTAGCGTTTTCGGAGTTGGCAACGAGTATTTGTTTGGTTTCTGTCTGTATTGGTTATGGATTCGATTTTTAAAGAAATTATAATTTTATTCATTTTAATGAAATAAAACAAACCATTTTCGTGTAAGCAAAATCATCTATACTTTATTGTTAATAAAATTCTTAAATTATCTTTCATGAAAAATCTGCTCACTAAATTGAGTATTAAGCAATGTTTTTGATTTGTAATTATACTATATTGGGTTATGATTTCTCAATGCGATTATCTCGCTCAGCTAAACATATGGATTACGACAGTTATACCTGTTTATAAGTTTAAATTCTTTGCTACTTGTATATGTTACTAAGTTTTTTGTTATTGGAGTTCTTTAGAATTTTAATTTTGCCTAGAAAATAATTGTATAATTCTGTTCTTAGAATTGATTATTTTTGCCTTTTTTAAATATTTTATCAAAAAAAGTAAAGAATTAACTAAAGGTGATATTATTTTCATATTCTATTACTTAATATTTGTTGTGCTGTTGAATTTTTCCTCAAAGTACCTATCTTGTTGGTGTATACCTTGTTGAAACAAGGTTTGTTATTCCATTTTAAGGCAATTTTTTTAAATAGTTAACAAAAGTAATTAAAAATTATCCTAAAAATAATTCTGCATTTTATCTATCTCTTATGGAAATTGTTGCTGAATTAAGTAAGATTTGCCTTTTTGTTTTGTTAAATTACTGCATCAGTTTCAGACCTATTTGCATTATTGTCATAAAGCACTGCATCATCATTATTGTTAACTTATTATAATTTGTTAAGTAAACCGTAATAACAATATTATAATTTGTTTACTACTATTATATCATTGTAAAGTTTTATTAAGTCATTCAATGTGAAATTATTTTAGTAATGTTTTAATTTATATCAACAGTACAATTTTTAGGTGCCATATGCAAAATAACAAATGAACCTCCTTAAAGAACTTTTGATCTAATGATCAGATCTTTACATTCAAAGACTCAATCTTAAGGGTTCTAAGGGATGACCTCAAATATGTTAGTTAAATGGTGTAGACGATAGTTTAAGTTAAAAAAAATCTCACTCAAAAAAGTTTTTTCTCTAAATAAACACACTTTTTTTTTTGTTGACAGATTTAGATTTCCTACTCGTAAAATATTGAGAGTAGCAGTAATCTGGAAAATATAGTCTGAATAGTTTTTTATTAAGAGAGCAATTCAGAGTTTGGACCCTTAATGTTAGTTTTACTCTTTTAGTATCTCATCAAATCTCGAGACCTTTTTAAACAAATTGAAAAATTTTTGCACACAATTATAAATTTATTCAGTCAAAGATGCAGAAAATAAAGTGTAAGGTATGCAAATTTTTTTTTTTTTTTTTTACATCATTTTAAATGGCAAAATAAAAAATTTGAGCAAAAGCAGTCAAATAAATTCTGAGAAATGGAATTTCAAATATACAACTTTTTCAAAATTTGATTATTGAGGAACTATTCAACCAATTTTGTATTTTGCCATTTAAAATTGCATTCTTTAAAATTATGTAAAACTTTTATATAACTTAAAATTCAAATTTTTTGACTATTATAAAATGAAATAACAGAAAATAAAGAAATATTTACTAAAAGTTATATTTTCTATGTAATTATCTTTGGATAAACAAGTCTTATGATTATGTGCAAAACTTTCTGATTTCTTTAGTAGTTTAACCCACTCTCCTGTCTAAACTATTAAGACCACATTTTCTAGTTTGCGCTTGTCATAAATCTAAATCTGTTGGAAAAAAAGGTATGTTAATTCAGAAAAATTCTTTTTCAAAATCAGAGTCTGATTTTGTAGTTTAAAACATCATCTGCACTAATTAATTTGCATATTTCAGGTGCTGCTTGATCTTTTAAGATTGAGTCCTATAACATGAAGATCCGATCATCAGGTGAAAAGTTATTCAGGGTAGTTCATTTTTTATTTTGCCCGTGTACTAGTAGGATCACAAGTTTCTTGCAGGGCAAATTGCAACATTAATTTTCACAAATTTTTAACAGCATTTTGAAGCTTTAAAACTGTTAATATTCAATTGAGATAACATTTTGGAGAATAAATCAATAGCGAAATGATAAGAAGTAATTCTAAGACAATCCATATGCCATCAAGTTAGGTGGTATTTTGGTCTTTACTTGATACATTTTTAAAGACTCCATGCCCTGAAGTGCAATAAGAAATCAAAAGGGTACAAAAAAGTTTATGTTGCCCCTTCCTTAAAAATGAAATTTACTGATATTAGAAATAACACAGACTATGACATTTCTAACTCACTGACATTTCTAAATCGTTAGTAGGAAAAAAACAGGGGGGAATGAATATTTGATATAAAAGATGAGCAGTAACAAGAATTATTTATCAATGTAAAATTTTTTGTACTAAAACTATTAAGTTAAATAAAAATATTAATGTTGCCTAAAATAAAAAGAAACCATTTACCAGCTCTTTGATATGCTTTTATTTATTATTTGTACCTACTATATCTATGTCTTTCATTGCATATATTGTAAATTTTCATCTGTTCTTGTTTCCCTGATCTTTCTAGGACTTCTTGCAAATTTTAGTCCTTTTTTCCCTCTACCATCTTGTAACCCAGACTGTATGTCAACAAATAAATAATGTAATTAATGTAGCACATTCAGAAAATCAATAATAAGCCTTAATATTTAATTTACTAAAATTATTTTGTTCTCTTATTGGAATTTTTATACTAATTTCATGAATTTGATGAAAAAATTAGCAGTCTAGTCTTCAATTTTGGTAATGTTTTTTTGCTACACAATTTTAAAGGGCCTTTTCATAGTAGAAATAATTACTTACTCTTTTTATGCTCAGTGCTAAGATCACTCACATCCTTTCAATTGTATGTTTACCTGTTTTTTTTTTTTTTTTTTTTTTCTTCTTAAGTCTAACTTTAAAAAGTAATTAAAAGTTTACTTGAAAATAATTTTTTTAAAAACCTTTAAATATGATTAATACTGTATTGTTTCAAGTAGAACAGTGTTATTTTAAAGTTAAATATTTCAATGAAACCCTTTTTTGACAAATTTAAAATTATTACTTTTTATATTGCAAATAAGAGCATAATTACTTATTGTATTTATTTTTACTACTTTGTAGTTGTTGCAACAAAAAAAAATCAACAAACCATATCTTTTATAATCGAGTGATAAAATATGGCTGAAGATGCGGAACAAAGTTCTTCATCTCTGTCTACAAGTGAAGAATTTGAAATTGTTGGTGGAGGTGATGTTGGGATTACCAAAGAAAATAAACAAGATAAACCAGGCTTTGAAGATTCAAATAAAAATGAAGGAAATTCGGTATTTTTGGTATTATATTTTTTATGTGTTTCTTTTTGCTAATAAGAAATTTATTGCCATAAGATAAATTATTTACTTTTTTCACATTATACTAATTTATGAAATTTTACACCACTATTTAGTAATGGGATGACAACTTCAACTTTGCATGTAGGAACAATTTTATAAGTTTAAAATCTACTCTTTCAATAAAACAACTGAGTTGAATAACTGAAAATGTGCATGTTGATATTATTGAATAAGTTTCATGTCCATATAATTTTAACTTACCTAACTCAATTCTGAGCAGACCTAAAATTTCAATTATGTTTTGCCCTCATAAGAAAAATGTTTAAAGTGCATAAGTAGAAATTAAAAGATAGTGTAGTGATTAATTGGAATGCTAAAGTGTGAGAAACTTTTACTTAAAAATTTATAGTTGTTAAAATAATCTTAAAACAAATAAATGTTTAGAAATAATATTGCTCAAAGAAGATTATAGCTACATGTTTATTTAAGGTATCCAACAAGGTGAAAATAGGCAATTTTGAAGGAAATTTTGATTTTTTATTTCTTGCTTACATCTCAGCTTTTGTTCATTAGTTTTAAATTGAGAATGAGTGTTATAATTTCTAATTACTTTATTCATATCAAATAAAATGCTTTAGTATTTTTTGGCAATTACATACTTTGAATGTCTTTAAAAAAATTAAAAAAACTTTGATTTTTAAAAAATCTCTTTACACTTACATACACTACAACAAAAATTTAGTTAGGATTCATTGAAACTTTGTTTGTAGATTTTGTATAGTAATATTAGCTATGTTTTGAACTAAGATCTAAGTGGGAATTTATTATTTTTATCATGATTTAATTAAGAATGTTTAGAATTTTTCTTCTAAAAATCAGTATTTGACAACATAGGTATTTAGTTCTATTTCACCGTGTATTTGAAATTACATAAAGATTAACACATAATTGATCAAAAACGAAAACATATTATTGATTAAGCAAAAATATTTTGATATTTACGCATTACAATTTGTTGCTAACATGACATAAAAAATTTGTAGTTTTTATTCTTAAATTTGCTCTTATTTTGAAAAAACAATTTATAAATTTTTAAAACTTGCTTTAGGTTTATAATTCGAGTACCCCAAGAAAAATTAAAATTTTAAGTATTTTAAAAAGAAATGTATCAAACTCTTTCAGATTCCTTAAAATCATATTTAATATAATTGACATACATACATTTTTAAAGACATGTAAAAAATACATCTATATTATTGAACATCTTGCTAAACTTTAGACATTGTATTGTTCAACTACTATAAAATAGTGTTAATTAATATCCTTAATTTCATAATAATTGTTTTTATAATCTAGTTAAAGGAGGCGGCAAGAAACATGTAAAGATTTTATTGATAGGAATAGTACTAATTATGCAGAATTTAATCTAAAAGAAATTGAAAATCCTTTAAATTTATATTATGAAAAAACATCAAAAATACACGTTGATGAAAAGAAAAACGAGATTGGCGCGCATTTTGACATGTGTTCTTCAACGACAGGCCAACCCAGGGTCAGCCATGGCCTTCCTCAGAATCAAGTTCCTGCCCTCTTCTTGGATAGACTAATTTTTAGAACTTTTAAATCTGTCTCCAGACAGTTCATCTACCGGATCCTTGATCTTCCCCTTTTTCAGGCTCAGGATTATTTTGTGTCTCTGACCGATCGTTCTCTGCTTCAGGTCAAAATTATGATCTGTGGATGAATGAATGGATGTATGAATGGGTCCGCCTTATAAACAGGTGTGACGTATGATGTGGCAGAAGTCGAATTCTTGGCCATAGATGGTGCCACTGAAAAACAAGAATCGCACACTCTGCCTTAAATTTACTTGGTTTCACCAAGCAGGCTTGCCCGTGTGGCAAGTGGCATTAGAACCAACCAACCATCATTACATTTAAACCGTTAATACTTTTCAAATTTTGATTTTATTGTATTTGGCTTCTCTAGTTAGGTATGTCAGTATAAACCGAAAATTAAACTATGTATACTTGAAACCATAACTCCTATTACTTCTTAACTACTAATTATATAAATTTAGATTTGATCTCATTTAATTCGGCTTAAGAAAATGAATGGGAAACAATAAAACATTCTTCTAGAATTTAGATAATGTTTGATGTATAAATAGATATGAATACGAAAATGTATTTTTTATACATAAATCCTAATCAACTTCTAAGTTATTAGTTCTATCAAACTATTGTTTTTATTTGAATCAATATTAAAAACTTCAATAGAAACAATACCTCATTTCTGTAAGTTGCAATATTATGTAAGTCATAGGATCTTTTTTTTTCTCTCTCTTCACCCTTGTATTGAAAGATGGAATATACTTAGAAATGAAGCATAAAGTACTCTAGAATCTGAAAATCATATTCATATCATGTGCGAACAAAGATAAAAATTTTATTATTTTATTATATAGTGCATGATTATTGTATATTTTTATATCATGCTCATATTTGAATGACTGAATATACGTCCTTTAGAGAAAATTTTCTTTCTCGTGATTAAATCTTTGTCACAAATAATTTTTTGAAATTTCAGTTTTCAATATTTTTCAGAACTAAGAACTAGTGGATAATGTTGCGACATTTTTGTTCATTTTACAATAAATGGTTATCTCAAAGCATAGTAATTGTAGCTTATGTTCTCAAGCTACTTATAAATTTTCACCCAACTAGAAAAATATGAAATTGCAAATTCTGCTTACTCAAAATAAATCTATCATAGTGAATATTGATTTATATTTTACTGTTATTTAGCAAAAAATTATAATACAATTAACATGAATTATACATAAAAAAAGTCACAATATTTAAGGAATCACTGGAAATTTATGTAAATTGACTAACTTTAACGTTATCTTAATAGATAATGATTTACTTTACATTACTTTATGAGAAATAATACAAAGAGAAACTTGTTGCACCAGGTTAATACTAAGAATAAATACAATCGCCTAAAGTGATTTCTTGCAGCTCTAATGTGATGTTAGAAAAAAAAAGGAAAGAGAGAGACAGAGGTTATTCACATTCAAATATATTTTTTATCCTCTCAACTATTTTATTTAATTTCTTTTAGAATTCTTACGTTACTTTATCTGAAATAATACAATGAGAAATTTATTGCATAAATTTGTTGGTTATCATTAAAAATAAATTCTAGGTCATTTCCAATATTGATTTTATGTAGCTCTAATGCAATGTTAACAAAAAAGAGTGAGAGATTAATTATATTTACTGATTTAAATTATTCCCAATAATGTATTATTTATCCTCTCAAGTATTTTATTTAATTTCTTATAAAATTCTATTGAATGATTTTTTTTCCTTGCCTTTATTTATCTACAGCATAATTTTTTTCCCCTTTGAATTTCAGTTAAATGTTACCAGTGTAACTCAGAACAATGATCTAAAACCTAATAATAAGCTGAATCGAAGTGATAAACAGTTTAAAGGAGAACCAGTTATGGATCATCCACTAGCTTTACTCAGTCCTCAAGCTCCTCATTCTAATGCTTCAAGTCAAGGTGCACCTGATACTCCTATTACTCCTGAATCTGCTGCGACAAATGGAAATATTGGTATAACTCCTTCTATGAGCTCTTTAGAAGAAAGTAAGTGATTTATGTAATGAACAGCAATACATTAATGAATTTGTTACCAGTTTTTTCTAATAGAAATAGAACCCTTGAATAAACCAGAAACTGTTTCTAGTCTTTTTACACAGGTGTTACGGATTAATTTTCCTTTCATAGATATTAACTGAGAAAAAATTCAACTCATTGCTAGTGTGAAAATAGCAAGGTTGTGTCAGTTTTGGGCAAAGATGATTTTCCAACAATGCTTAAAATTACTTTTCTTTACTCAATAAATTAAATTTAAAATTTTTTTTTTTTTTTTTTTTTTTAGGTAGTAAATAATGACAGGATAACGGTTGTAAAACAAAAAAGGTGTTTAATATTTCAACTCTTTTTAATTTAATTAAAGCAAGAGGTTTATTTTTACGTACAAGCTCATGTTTCTTCAATTTAAAACTTGGCATGAATAATGATAAATGTATAAAAACTCTGACAAAGGTCATGGAATGCAATTTTTATTGAAATTCATCTACTTAAAATATTTGTGGTATTGAGTATCATATTTTTATTTTATTTTAAGATTCTTTAATTGTTTTAAAAGAAAAACTTTAGATTTTGAAGAAAAAATGTATTTTGTATCATTCATGTCTTTTTCTTTTGAGCGATTTCGTTGTACATCAATCATATTTCCATTTATACAAAGATTTCTGTAGCATCTTTTCCCATTCTTGTATTAATTCTTTAAATGTGACAGTGTAAAATAAAATTTATACTTCTCATTGCTTGTGTTTTGAACATACATTTGATGATTTAATATTGCTCATGTAGATGCATTCTATCACCCACTAAAGTTTTGTCATCTTGTTAAGACTCATCCTGTATATACTGATTTCATAACTTTTACCCACTGAGGGTTCTGCATGTAAAAAGTCTTATTTTAATCTGCAGTCTTCTGCATAGCAAAACTGGTTTTTCTATGTTATTAAATAGGGAAATAATGAATCTGGGAGAAACATTCTCCCAATCTGTTCTTTTTGCTAAACCGACAGTGTGTTAATGCAAGTTTAAGCATTTTGTAATTGATTATTATAAACTGATGCTCTCATTTTACTTAATTTTCCACTCTGAGATTATTTTTTCTTACAAGATGTATTCGCGAGAAATTCTTTGATAATCATGCTGGCAATACTATTTACACATATTGTTATCAAAGTTATTTCTTTGCTATACTCTGTTGCAAGTTAAGAAAAAAAACCATTATCCCTATGGATAGAACCTGTTTGCAACCGCGCCAACTTTTGCAAGGCCTTCTTTTTGTTTATAAAAAAATAACGCAAATTAAATTTTTATTAGTTAGAGTTTAACTTTTAAAAGCCTTTATATTGTTTTGAAAGCATACTTATATAATTTGGTAGCTAAATAAAACAGAACTATATTCAGTCGCGGATTATTACTTACATATTAAACATGAATCATTTTCATTTTTAGATTCAGAAAAACTTCTTAATTCATTTTTTCCCCCATTTCAGTTAGTCTTTCTCAATCGTCATCTCTTCATTTTGCTGATACTGACTGCTCCCTTTTCCCTCATATAACTTATTTGGGGTGTGCAGTGATAAATGCTCCTCGAAGTGAGAAAGAAATTCAAAGAAACATGGCTATTCTAAATGAGCAAGCTTTGGATCAAGCCATTCAGATTACACTCTCAGTTCCTAGCCATTCTGAAGGTTCAGTCACGTAAGTTGAGGAGCTCTTATATTTTTTATAATTTTTAATTATTGTAAAAAAGTTATTTAAAAGAAATCTTAATTTTTATTAGATTTGTTTGACCCCTTAGTGCATTTGCCCATGCCTCACATAGGCAATCTTGTATCTCACGCTATTTTCTTTCTAATGTCCGTCTGAGATCTGTTCTAGAAAAAATGGATAGGCTAGATTATAATAAAATTTATTTATCATGGATGACACCACTATACCGCATTTTTCTTGTGTACTCCTCGTGGTGCATTTTGATGATTAGCTATTTGATATGTAAATTTAATTTATTGACTATTAATTAATATATTGGTTTGACTTGATTTAAATATTTCTAAATTCAAAATTAACCTGTAATCAAATTGGTTAAACATAGTTTGTACAGTAATTTTTTTTTTTTATAATTTCTACTCTAATCCCTGCTCTCTAGTCCCCCCCACAACTGAAATTGCAAAAAATAACTTACGCTATACCCAGGGATGAAAGACTTCCGCGAAAAAGCGGAAATCCGCTTTTTTCTCCCAATTTTTAAAATTTAAGACCAGGTTCCAAAAACTTTTGAGGAGTCCAATGAGAGAAATCCAAGCCGAACGAATGATAGTCAGACTTGCGACAAACTTTTCCCCCCTGCAGTAGCCTCCTGAGAAAGTTATCTTCGGAAGAAAATGTGTAGAATTTCGGCATGTACGCCAATGCCTTGACAAACGAGACTTCCAATATAGATTGGAAAAAGAGTTCTAAGCAGTTTCGTTTCGGCCACTGATATTTAATTTCTTTTCTTTGGCTGATTTTCAGAATTTTCTATATATTTATTTTCTGTGAAAAGAAAACTTGATCATTTTTTAGCAGTTTTTCCAAAAAAAAAAAAGAAAAGAAAAACATGTGCCTTAAGGGGTTAAAACAATAATTTTGTACCTGTAAATAATTATTTTAAAAGGTAGGTCAGTATTTATTAAAATGCATGTTTACTACAAATAAAGTTGGGAATTTCCTATAAAATATACAAAATTTATGGGAATTTATATTTGAAATTGTTTATTGTTTTTCCCTCCTTATATGGGCAAAAAATTGAAAGTTTCAACATGTTTGTTATGAAGTAATTTCAAAAATGTGGCTATAAAGTGCACCTGTGCGTGCTTTAGTTTGTTTTAAAAAATTATAAAACAAGTTATAGCAAAATTGGACTTACTCAATTTGTAATTTGTTGGTAATGAAATGTTAAATAAAAAGTATGAATTTATAGTATGAAAATATTTTTGTTGTAAAAATAAAATAACAAATTATATCAGCTATTTATTTGTGTGGTAATAAAATAAAATATATTACAATGTCCATTGATCATATAAGGACTTGTCTTAAAATATTTCTGATTAACGAGGGACCCTTTTTTAAAAAATTAATTTTTGTATTTTATGTATAGCGATAGTTTATAAGGGGTTTTCAAGCAGTTTAATTGTTTCTGAAATTATATTTTAATTACATAATACATAATTGTGTATAGAAATCAACACGTAATATATAAATCAACAAATTTCTGTATATAATATAACCAAACATATTAAAAAATTGTTTTGCGTAAACTTATTCTTAATCTGAATATTATTAATATTTAATATGAGCATGCATTCTTACTACCATACCTTTAACTTAAATAAAAATATTGTAAAACGATTTTACCAGATTTTATTTATTCTTTGTAATGTAAAAGTTTTTTTTTTTAAAAAATATTTTAGTTTCAGAAAACTTAATTTCTTTTTTAAACTTAAAAATACAATACCATTAAAAATCCATTTTCCAAACCATATTGTTTAAATGTTTTATTTGGAAAAGTTAGGCTCAAAAAGTTTTAAAATCATAATTATTTTGCACATACTTGCTAAATTGTGCCCATTTTTCTTTTTCAGTTTATTAGATTCTGATGGTAGTTCTGAAATTGCCAGTTTTCTTATACATTGCATCTTATTTTGTGCTCGTGGTAGACCAGAAACACCTGAAAAGGAATGTTTTGCGTTTGCCTGTAGTCACGGAGAAACTGCAGAAATGTCAATATTTCATTGTCATATTTTCAAATGTGATAGTCCTGATACAGTAAGTTTTCAGCAATCAAGTACAATAATGGTTATTCAGTTTTTTAACCATATTTTTTTTCTGGTTTCACTTTATGTCTTTTAAATAATATGCAAAATTTATTGTAATAAATTATTCACGGTGATGTTTTGTAAATTGTTTGAAATTTTACTATATAGGAGACTGTTTTAACATACTTTATTGTCTTTATTCATCATTTATATTTTGTTTTAATTACTCATGCAGCTTTTATGAAAACTGTACTGCAATACAATTTTTTTAGGTTGTAAAACTCTTGCAATGTTTTGCTGCTGCTTTTCATCGTGTACCAAAGCTTTCTCAAGGTAGAGCTAGTTCCATATCATCAGAAAAAAATATACCAATTGGCTTGTCAGTTAAAAACAATCAACAAGTTTTCATATTTGAAACAATTTTAGATATTAAAGAAGAAGATTCAAAGGTAAATCTTTTACAATAAAATCTTTAGCGTTTTTTTACAAATTCTGTATGTTTTTTTGAAAAATTGAGGCAAAAATTAATCTTATGCTTTTATTAAAAAATATTTTTTAAACTTTTTATTTTAAAATTACATGTTTGTTTTGATTGTTTCTTATGGAAAATTTATACCTCCTTACAAATTTCATTTTTACCTAAATATTTTGTTAAAAAAATTTATGCTATGTGTCTTGTTATTTTTCACTTAAAGTCTTTTAATATTTTGTTGTGTTAAGTAATATACATGTTATCAAAATGTTTAGTTAGATTAACAAAGTCTGGCTAACATTATTTCATGCATGCTGAGAGATTTATTGGCAAATGGTTGAAATAATTGTTATGCTTACTGTCATATAAATCTGACTTAAAATTGATTTCAAGATGCCTGCATTAATATAAAGTTATCAATATTTTTAAATGAACTTAATAAAAGCTATTCAAGATGAAACTGAATTGATGTTGAACTCAAAATTGAAATTGTTTTCATTCTGCCAACTATGGATATGAATTAGTATGTGCACACTGTTACTAACTATGTAAAAGAAATGCAAATTTGCCAATGAAAAAATAGGACAATATGGTAAATATGAAAAAGGAAACTAAAAAAACCATCATTGTCAAGAGACGCAAATCTTGGCAGGATGCATTTCCAAGCACTATGGGAGTAATTAACTTATCATTAACTAGAAAATCGGAGCGTAATAAGATTTAACACCAAGATGAGCTGATGTGTTATTGAGCCTGTGAATTTTGACATTATTATAATTACAAAATTACAAGGTACTAGTGATGTGTGGCAAGAGATCAGTTTTTGAATTCTTGATAATGGGCATATCTATAATATTTAATAAATTTCAATTTTAAAGCATGTCTGATTTACCCAATATTATTTCGCATGTACTTGTATTTATATGTATGTATGTTTGCACTCTTTGTATATAGTATGTGTAAGATAATATTTTACACCTAAGATCTTAAAATGTTATGTTTTTTTTTTCTCCTTGAATGCAACAAACGCATTAATTGTTAACATTTTATTCTATAATATAAAACGGAAATAGTTCTTTAAAGTTGAATGTTCATAGAATAGAACAACTGAAAGTTTTAGTTTAAAGTTAAGTTAAAGTTTTATATTAAAAATGTTTAAATAGCATTTAATTTTATCTTAATTTGTTGTCAATGTTTTTTTATGAATTGTAAAAATGTGACAATTCTTTTAACTATAGACTTTATTTTATGCAGTTGGAAAAATCTAGGTGCTTCATTTTTCAATATAATGATTGAAAATTTATTTTCTTATAATCTATTTAAACTCTTAACCTATTATGAAATCACACATTTTAACTTTATTTTGAGGTTCATATACTTTAGTCAAGCTGTAAAGTGTTCTTAAATGCCTGTGTTTTTTTAAAACATTTGGTTTTCTTAAAATAAAACAAACTGTAGAAAAATAAGATTGAATAAAAAACTATAATCTCTATGGTTTATATAAAGTTATTAATGAACTGCTTTTTACTAGTATGTACATTGATTTGCACATTATTTTTTGATTTTGTTTATTTGGTTTTCTTCATTATCATTGTTTTCATTATAGGGGAACTTTGTCTCCTGCCCTCGAGATAAAGACTTTTTCAAGCTAAGGTGTAACTTGGAAAAAATGATCACTGTTACAATTAGTCAAATATCTAGCAACAAGGATCTTAAAATTCAGAAGTAAGATTACTTATAATTGTTTTTAAAACTGTTACATTTATGGATAGACAAAATTTCTAGAATCTTTGGCTATATTTAAAACCCTTGCTAGAATGAATAGAATGTAGTTAAAATATTAAAACTGCTCACTGTGGGTATATACCCTTGATGTGGTTTTAAATTTTTAACAACAAATATAACCATTTTTATAAGATTGGAATGACATTTGTCAGAGAAAGTCTTACATTTAATTTATATTTACTACACATTTACTATTTTTTTAATTGATATCATTTTTGTAAACATTTTTTAAAGTTCTGAGAATATTTTTTTTATCCTTGTCCATTTTTATAATTTTTATTTATTTATCATTAAAAAAACTTTGAATTCCTGCTGGAATTGTTTTAAATTATTTGTACATTTCTAGAATGATGCGTAAAAAATATTTCATTTCAAGCTTTTTGAAATTCTTATGACAAAAATATTCAATATCATTTCAAATGATATATTTAAAATTCGTATTTCAAATTATTTTAACGTGTTGTAAAATTAAAATATTTCTAATTTTTATGTGAAATTCTAATGATCATAATTTTGTATTTGTTACCAATATATGCAATAATAAATTTAATTTTAGCTGCTTTGGACTTCTTATTACACCAGGAAGGAATTTGGATCATTCTGAAATGCATGCTTTGGAAGGGGTAATTATAGTTGCAAATTACCATCCTTTTTTCTACTTTATCAATATTAATCTAGTTATTTACTGAATATATTATTTACATTTGTATATTAATCTAGTTATTTACTAAATATATTATTTGTCAGGTACTGATGAATAAGATTGCTAATGGGGATCGAACTGTATATCATATTTCTGCTAACTGGAATCCTATCGATCCTCTTTTTGAAATTTTAAATACACCTACTACTAGAGGTAAGAGTTAACAGTATTAGTTATAGAAATCAACTAATAAAAATATTGAATAATTTTCTCGTTGGAAATAAAAAGTTTGTTATAGTTAATCATTAAATTTTTCATTTTCATGTATGCATAAAAAATCCAACTTTACATTTCTATCTTTTCAGCCATTTTTTATTTTATTTTCAAACCCGCATTTAAAGCATTTTATTATTATTATTTACAAGAAAACAAGCATGCAAGCAATATTTTGGTTTCCTGGGATTAATGGCTCGTGATTGTAATCTTAAGCTCATCATCATATCTGGCTAGACAGGCCAGGGTGGGCCAGTGCCTTCCTTTGAATTCGAATCCACTTCTCTCAACTTTTGACACTTGTTCGCCAGTTTTTCTCCTTTAGAGTAAGGAAATCAGTCTCAACTAAATCCAGCCATCTCAGCCTGGGTCTACCTCTTTTCCTGTTCGTTAGGGGTTTGTGTAATAGGATTTTCTTTAAATTTGAGTCATTCCTTCTGAAAATGTGAGCTGCCCAGTTCATTCAATTTATTTTTATGAATTTCACAATATCTGGCTCTCTGTAGATTTTATACAGTTCAGTGTTATATCGTCTTCTCCAGAAATTTATTTTTATCCCACCAAGGATGGCCCTCAAAACTTTTCTCTCAAAAATGGCAATTTTATTTTCACCAGCTTGAGTTAGGTTCCAGGTCTCAGAGCCATAGGTAAGTATTGGCCTAATTAATGTTTTATACAGTAAAAATTTTGTATTTTTTGATAAAAGAGAGGATTTGAAAAAACGTTTTAAACCATAAAAAGCTTTATTTGAACAAATTAAGATCTTAATAATCTTAAGCTATTTTTGTTAAATTAACACAAAGGAATAAAAAAAAAATTTAAACTGAGTAGACAAATAATATACAATGCATGCTACATACTAGTACGGATATCATTAGTTATTTTCATTAATCTTGATTTCGAGTATGCATAAGTTGTATTACTTGTGTTGTTCCCAGGATTTGTAAGAAATGCATGTTATGTTTATTTAATGTGGTAGATATGACTGTATATCCGTTTGCATTTGTATTTACTTAAATAAACCACTGTTAAGTATTTCTAAAAAAAGGATTACGAAAAAAAACTATGCTTCTTTTTTTAATTTTACGTCTTACTAAAATTCTTCATCAATTTCCTTTTCTGATATATCACCAAAAGCTCTTTTAATATTTTCAATTCTTTCTTATCAATGCATACTTGTGACATTATTATCCACTGTATCTACTTCTTCTTCATTACCTGTTTCTTTTGTATCAAGTTCTTTCGAATTATTCATGCTCATTCTTTTGGTTATCATGTTCTCTCTCATTAAGTTTTTTCATATAAATTGATATTAATCTAAACAATTAAGGAGTTTTAAAATATACCATTAAAATTAAGCATCTTTTTTTAATTGCTTTCATCCATCAATAAGAATGTCTCCTTCATTTGTAATGAATTCATGTTTTTTAACATTTCTAAAAATCTTAATTGTTGATACATTAATAAATTTGTCCAGGGACGCCCATATGTTTGAATTTAGGGAGGGGGCTCATGAAAGAAAACTACAAATAGCTTAATGAATTAAAACATTAATGAGAGGAAATTTTATCTATTTAAATATTTTTAACTTAATTAGCTGAATAACTAATTAATTTAAATTAATTTCACTTTTAATTATACATGATTGATCAAATACGCATATGTTTCATTACGCATATAATTTCCAGGGAGGGGCTTCGGCCCTCCCCTATGGGCGCCCATGAATTTGTCCATTCACTAATTACAGAAATTATTTAAATGTACAATATCCTTAACATTGATTTTGTTCAATTGTAAAAGATTTATATAATCAAGTAAAATCTTCTTTAGATAATCAAGTATATATGAGTGTTGCTGTTGATTTGGTGTTTACCGGTATAGATGAACCAACACGTTTTGTTATTGAAACCAAAGCGAAAATATTTGGATCGAATGAAAGATTTTGGTATTTCTCCAAGCGTGCTCTTCATGATCAGTTTTATCTCAGATTAAAAGAGGTTAGTATCTTTTTTTTCACCAGTTTCTGGTTTCTTGCCACCCCCTCAAAATGTGTATCATGTGAACTATTTGTTATGCTATTCTTACAGATTGAAAATGATTGTGGTGATAGAAGTACTATGTATGAAGTTGTAAGTTTAGAAAACTCAGTCAGGAAGAAATTTCCTTCTAGCCTGTCATATCAAGAGAGTGTACATTCCTTAACTTCACATGATCAAGACAGTGAATCTGGTATTTTTAATAGGAGATTATGTACACACTTATCTATATATTTATGTATTTACAGAATGTATGAAATGAGTCATATATTTGGAGAATTATACATCAGATTAAAAATCAAAAGAATATGAGGGAAATATATTTTTAAAAGATGCATTCAATGATACTACACTCGACCTCTCATTCCCACTCCCGAGGGTAGGGCAGTGTTAAATTCAATTTCTTATTTTACGAACTCTGATTATTTGTTGCAGATTTAGATTTTCAAGGAAAAGTACTTTTATTTGACTTGCCAGTTGTTGCTAGTTTGGTTCATAGTTAATGCAGTAATTGTACTATGAAAATGGTATAAAAAAAATTTTAAAATAGAGATTTCAAAAAAAGCATGTTAGATTAAAAAATTTATGAATATATTATTATACTTATCTAATATCATCAAATATGACAAAACAAATAACACTAAACTAAAATATATTTCCTTCCCCCTAGTCACTCACAGAGTGAACGAAATTTTACTTTTTAATTGTATCTAATGCATGGTATAATGTTTTGATTAAATAAACTAAATTATATGATCAATAAACAATTATAATTAAAGCTAATGGTATTAGTACCATAAAACAAATAGGTCGTTTTAAGTTATGTAAAAAAAATCAATTCTAATGAAAAGTATAATATAGGTACTATAAAATTTATTTTTTCTAAAAACAAAAGACTATTTTGATGCCCGTTTAATTCGTCAATTCATCAAAATGTTATTTTTCTCTTTCTCTTTCTACTAAGACTTTCACTACATGCATATTTATTTCAAATAATTTCAGATTATTTTTTTTATTTTTAAAACTTGAAAAATTGTAAATTAATTAGCTGTTTCAGTTTGGGATTTTTTTTAAATTTTTGTTTCCAAGATTTTTTTTTGATAAACCTAAATCATTCCTTTTTGTGGTCATTGTTCAACCAACACAGAGTTATTTATAAAATGATTTGGTTCCATTAAATTTTTTTCGTATTCGATTATCCAATATGCAATTAAGTTAGTATTGTATTTATTTTTCTAAAATGCTAATTGAAAATATGCGAGATATAAATTGCCATTTAGTGACAAAACATATTTTTGATATAAAAATGTATTGAAAGGAAAATCGCCATTGGATATTTGGAAAAAAATTATGTTTCTGTTCTTAGAACCTTTTATATCAAAATCCAAATAGAAAAAAAAAAAATTCTAATTAAAAGTTAAAACACCATAGAAACAATTAAAGCAAATACAATTGTAGAATGTAGCAAAAACAATTTAAATATAAAATTTCCTTTACTACAATTAAGTTTTGAATGACTATATGTTGATAACTATGTTTCTTACTCAACTGCATTAAATAAACTAAATTGAATAAAAATTGAAATTGCATGTAGAAACAAATGCCTAAGGATGAACCAGATTTGCAAACTTCTCAAATAATGTTGCCTCCAAATGTAAAATGGTCAACAGAAAATTAGGCTATTTTAAAATACAGAATGTCTGCTTTTTTTTTTTTTTTTTTTTTTAATGTATGATGATCTATTTTTATTTGTTTTATGCATGTGTTTCCTTTGTGACTCATAACTTTCAACCCTCATTCAATATTTACAATAACAAAGTTAGTACACTATCATTAATGCACATATTTTCAAAAAATAATTTTGGTTATAGTTCATATCTCCCAAGAAAAGAAATTGTAAAATTATTTAAAAGACAGATAAGATAAAAATATTATCCTTAATAACTTAGATTTTAATTTTTTTTTTCTTTAAAAAACTGAAACGGTTATTCTACTAACAGAAAGTGTCATTTTTATGAGTCAGGTACAAAATATTTATTTTAAGTGTCTATTCTTGCTCAAGTTTTAAACTTTATGCAGATAATGATGAACCTCTTCCAAGTGGTACAGGAGAAGTGAGTAAAGAGTGTTCTTCTTTTGAGCTTGAAGGCTGGGCTGAAGTATTGCAAAGATGGAGACAAAATTTGAAGCAACGACCAAAGCAGCTCATACCACTTGTAAAAAGAGGAATTCCTGAAGCATTAAGGGGTGAAGTCTGGCAATTACTTGCTGGTTGCATCGATGACCGACAAATAGTTGACACATATAAAAACCTTATATCTAAAGTGAGTTACAATTAGATTATACAAAAAAAATAATAAATTTAAAGAAATCTCAAAAGTTTTTTTATTAAGTTTTTTTTCTTAATCTTGATACTAATTACTTAAAGTGATTAATGAACAGGCACACTTGTTTGTTTTTTTTCTGGCTCACCAAGTTTCTATAATAAGCAAAAGAAAATTGAATCTGATCCATAAAACTTTTAAGTGTAAGCAATTAAGATACTGTTTGTTCATTTGAGGAGAACTGTTTGATCAGAGATTAATAGTCACTGCCAGAAATTGATGATAAGCCTGTTGCAGTATTTCTAAAAGTTAATATATTACTTTTTTCTTGATCTTAAACTTTCAATATATTATTAATACAATTTTAATAGTTTTCAAGCACTTGAAATTTCATTATTTATTTTTTCCGGGTTATATTTAATTCTAGTATTAATAAGTAATTAATTGTATGAATTTGGCATCAATACAAAAAACTTATTTTTATGTCATAGATAGCGTATTTTCTTCTTTTTTTCTACTTTACTTTTGTTTTCTTTTAATTATATATGTTACACTATTGCAACACTTATTAGCTATTATCAATAATACGAGAATTTAACTTAACCATAATATGAAAATACAATTTAATCACTAAAAAAATCAATCTTCTAAATATTTTCTCTCATTTAATACTAAGAAGAAGAAAAAAAACAAATAAGGTACTGGTAAGTACTAGATTATATTATTTTATTGGCTTATTTTTTAGATATTCTGATTTTCAAAAAATATTTTTTTATTTGAACTTATTAACTGGTTTATGTATTAATTTAAAAATAGAAATGAACCAATAAAATTTTAATTATAAATTAAAAATAATTTTACTTATTTGAACAAATTTACAAATTTGTTGCCTTTAAGCTTCTCTTAGAAATAGTTTTCATCACTAATTTAAATAATATTGATAAAAACAATAGTTATACAAACAATAATAATAAACAATAGTTTTCTTCGTTAATTTAAATAGTAATAATTCAACTTACAATTAGCTGAACTGTTTTACTTTTTAGGAATCTTCTTGTGGTAGTGTCATCCAGCGAGACATAAATCGAACATTTCCAGCTCATGAATATTTCAAAACCAGTGGTGGCATAGGACAAGATTCTTTATATAAAATATGCAAAGTAAAAATTATATTTTATATGTAAAACTATATTTTTGTGGGTTTTTTTACTGTACTTCTCATAAAACGAAATTTGTTTTAATAATGTTTTTCTACTTATTTATAGTGAATTAAGCCTCTATTCGTTTATAATATGTTAGCTGGCTACTAAACAAAATGCCCTACGCTAAAATAATTTCCATGTATTTATGAAGTGACATTAATATCCAGCAGTTTCGAAAGAAATTTACAATTTCATGCCTAGTGTTAATTGTTGTTTCATTTTAATTGTGCCAATTAAATATAAAAATTAAAGTCTACCAGAGTCAGATTAATAGTAGATGATGTATTGCTGATGCATTGAACCACTTAATGATTTTTATCAAGCTTAGTTTATTATTATTTTCTTCATCATTTATACTTTCTCTGAAAAATATCTCATATGTTAACTTTATTTTTAGGCTTACTCAGTATATGATCCTGAAATTGGATATTGCCAAGGCCAATCATTTCTTGCAGCTGCTCTATTGTTGCATGTAAATATATGAAATAATTTTTTACTTTTTCTTAATAAATGGTTTTTAAGAATTTTTATTTTCATTTTTCCATATGAAAAGTTTTAACTCACTGTATTGATTTATCTTGTTCTTCTGTACTTTATCTATCGCTGCTTTATTTTTCAATAATTTGCGCAAAATAAAATATCATTTAAACGGCACTGAATATAAACAATGTTATTTGCTTTTTTAACAGATTCCAGAGGAGCAGGCTTTCAGTATTCTTGTGAAAATAATGTTTGAATATGGCTTGAGAAATTTTTTCAAGAATGGATTTGAAGAACTGCATCTAAGATTGTACCAGTTAGAAAAATTAATTGAAGTAAGCAAATGATTATTACAATTTGACTTATTTCAAATTTTGTAATTTATCAACTAACTCTTTTATGTCTCTTTCAGTTAGTTAATACAATAGAAAAAGATTAGCAAAAAAATACTTAAACCCTTTACTTATTACATCAAACTTAGTTCAAAAAAGACCCGTATAATATACATAAACGTTCAAACATTGTTCGCTGAAAATTTCTTACTAATCATTAAAATAGAAAAAATAATCCACCTCTTTAAAGAAAATTTTGTTTTGAATTCCAGAGGGGAAAAAATAGATTTGTTATTACGTTTTTTTCTACCAATGCAAATACGATTTGAAATTACATTCACATGATTTAAAATCACACATTGTGATTCCTATTTACACGATTTAAAATCATGCATCGTGTTTCGTATTCTCACGATTTTTTATCAAATATTGCGTTTTGTATTCACGCGATTAAAAAGCCACTATTATTATTTGCTTTCAAGTTACTTAAAAATTATACATCTAATTCATATTCACAAGAATTTAAAATCGAACATTAAGATTTGTATTAGCGCAATTTTAAAATGAAATACTGATATTCAAATTTACATGGTTTTAAAATTAAATATCGAGATTCGTATTTGTATGATTTAAAAACAACACCTTGAGACTCAGATTCGCACAATTATTTAAACAAATAAAAAAAATATTTCATCGATATTTTCATTAAAACTTAGATAACATTCTATGGATAAATGTTTCCTATGTACACTTTTTCCTACTTAAATTTCTGGTATTTTTTCAATTATTTAAAAAATGTTTTTGGACATAACATTTTCCAATTTCTATTTTCAGTTTCTTTAGTTTTTTACCAAACTCATTCCTATGGTTTGAATCAATATAGAATAAAAATGAAAATTTTTTATAAGAAATCCTTGATTTTTCAAACTAATTTTGCCAAAATGAGGTGGAAACAAAGGGTTGAACCAGGTTAATCAATGAATGCAAGTTTTTTAACTAAGATTTTGGGACCACAGGAAGGTTTCACTTTATCTAAGTTTGGTTCAGGATAAAATGTTGATTAGTAACTTATATATGAAAGATGTTGACTTGTCTAAGGACCAAGGCTATTTGAAGCTTACCCATATTCAGATCAGTAGATATTATTCAATCTGGGAAGTAAAGGCAGCTGATGCACAATGCTGAGCACGTTACCACAATTGTGCTGTTGCTCTTGGAATCACGTCGCTTTAACAACCTTTAACCTCCTTGGTTGACAACAGGCTGTTGGGGCGAAAAATTTTAAGGTATCTTTAACTGATATGACTGCTGACTTGATATGTAATTTTTTTAATTAAATTGTTTCTTTCCAGTTTAAGGGTCTCTTTCAGAGAAAAAAAAAAGGCTTTTATTTCCTTTGTGTTAGCCTCTGAAGAATTATATGCATTAAATTTCCTTATATATTCAATTACTGATTGATGTAATGTTAGTTTCACTTTTTCATTAAACAGTGTTCCATTAAACTTAGTTACCAACATTTGAATTTAAAAGTGATAAAATATTTTTAAAACCAAAAAAAAAATTTCAAAATATTTACAATTTTAAAATTTGATAACTGGGGTAACAAGTTCAATAGAATGTATTTTAATTAATAAAATTAAACAAAAATTATTCAAAAATATCAATTGGTTACTAAATAAATAAGGAAATTTCAGATGTATAATTATCTGTAAGTTAATATGGAGAAAATAAAAACGTTTTTGTGTTTGAAGGAGACCCTTAATGACTTTTAACTAACTTCATTTTACTAAGCATAGTAGTAGTGTTATGTAAAAGATTTTAAATAACTTATTTCAAACAAAAACTATTAACTATTTGTGAGACATTTTTATTGATTACAGGATAACATTCCTGAGCTTTATGCTCACTTTACAGACTTAGGTATTGAAATGCACATGTTTGCATCTCAGTGGTTTCTGACTCTCTACACTTCTAAGTTTCCATTGATAGTTGTATTTTACATACTTGACATATTTTTGCTGGACGTAAGTAATCAAGTATTCATTTAATTGATAAAACTGCTTATAAGTTTGTTTTTTAATTCATTTAATTTATTTTCCTACACAGGGCATTGAAACTTTATTTCAAGTAGCATTAGCGCTTTTAACGGTAATATATTTTGTCTATATATTATTCCTTTAATTCTAATGCTTCTAGTCACACTTTTTTAGCAATTAAATATTTTGAATGTATTATTCACATAGTTATCAAGAAAAGATTTGCTGGCATTAGATTTTGAAGGGATTCTGAAATATTTCCGTGTTACACTTCCCAAAAAGTATAGAACTGAAAATAGTGCTAGAGAATTGTTGTCAGCAGCAATCAGCATTAAGGTATGTATGCATTTAATAGTTCTAGTTATTCCTTCTCTCTCTCTTTTTTATAACAAAACGAATTATAACTATGGTCGTTGTCTGTAGTTCTTTAACTAAAATATGTAGTCAATAATAATAAAGTAAAATTGATTAATTATAATGAAAAAAAATTTTTATTTTATTTTATAATCTTTAGAAAATAATTTTACCGCAATAGCCCACCCTCATAAAGAAAAATGTAGATATATTGATTCAAATATTGCACGAAACTAATTTGAATATCTGCAATATTGAATTTCTTTTATTCAATTTCTAAAATAATGTTATATTTGTTATCTCTAGTGATTTATGAATGTCATCAATAAAACCTTAAAATTTGTTAGAAATTTTAATTTTTTAGTCTATAAATTGTTTTTGAAAATTGAAGTTTTTTCTATTAATTTATTTACTTTTTTTATTTCGCTCAATATATTGGTGTGGTCTTTTATTCATTTCAGTAACAAAATATTTTAATAAGAAGTATTATCATAAAAAGTATTATAATTTAAATAGACTCTGTCAAAATTCTTTGTTGTGCTTACATTAGATTTTTGTAGTATGCATCAATTGATCTGATTCAGCAAAGAATAAAAATTTTCGAAATTTCAGGTTAAAAAATTAAAGAAGTATGCCAAAGATTATTCTGCTTTAAAAGACCAACAAAAAAATCATGAAGATCCTGTTTCAAAATTGCAGGTATTTTTTTATTTGTTTCATTAAACATTTTGTTATTACTGATAATTTGCTCCCTTTTTGATGTTTCATGTTTTGACCAATTCGGTTTAAAATATGCTGTATTAATGTGGATACTTTTCTAAAATATTATTTTTCCTCGAATCCTAGCGAGAAAATAGCCGCTTCCAGCTTAGTAATCTGAGATTAGAGCATGAAAACGATGACTTAGCTAATGAGCTGATAAATGTTAAATCTCAACTCGGAAATGAGTTGAAATCTGTAAGTAAAAAATCCTTCATTATTTGTAATACTTAATTTAAAAAGTAATTTAATTGCACATACATTTATTAACAACTTCCAATATTAGTACAGCATCACTGTAAATTACACTATTTAATGGAGCTTGATATTTTCTGTTGCATGCTGCGATGTAACATACAAGAGTAAAAGTAGATCAGAATGGTATTTTGAAATAGAAAACTTTTAAAACATCAGAAGAGAATGAAACATTATAAATAAAATACTATTATTACTATATGTACAATACGCAAAATAAAAAAACTGATCACTCTGAATAATTTTTGATCAAATAGTTAAATCTTCACATTCTATCTTCTCGATTGTGTATTTTGCCATAAGAACCTTTTAAGCAAATTCAAAACTTTTTGCATGCAATTATAAAATTTGTTTATCCAAAAATAATTCCATGCAATATTCTTTTAATAAATATTTATTATTTTTAATGTTTTATTTAATATTAATCAAAAAAATTTGAATTGTAAGGTGCACAATTATTTACATCATTTTAAAGAATATAATTTTACGTGTCAAAATACAAAATTTGAGTGAAATGGGTCGAATAGATTATGAGAAATCTAATTTCAAAAAAGTTTTAATTTAGAAATTAGATTTCTCAGGATTTATTTGACCGATTTCATTCAAATTTTGTATTTTACGATCTAAAATTATAATATTTAAAATAATGTAAAAAATGGACAATTACAGTCAATTTTTTTTTTTAATTTTAATGCATTTAGAATCCCTCAAAAGTCCCAGAAAACATTTTATTACTTTCCT
The DNA here is from genome assembly GCA_949128135.1 of Parasteatoda lunata. NCBI lineage: Eukaryota > Metazoa > Arthropoda > Arachnida > Araneae > Theridiidae > Parasteatoda > Parasteatoda lunata. The sequence goes on from OX421975.1 coordinate 75,860,071, forward strand.
AAGAAGGCTATTTATTTAGTTATTTTTAATCCAAAAACGCTTACTTTCGTTTTCGCCTGAAACGGGGAGTCACGTGATTATTCACGAACTGACGTCACACGTGTCCATCTGCCGTTCACTTACAATCGCTGTGCTGTGGAAGCCAATTCGTTCTTGCTTTCGTTTAAATTTTCTAATGAAATCCAACTATTTTAGATGGTTAAAAGCTATCTGTATAAAAAAAATTGCGCCCTAATATCGCTTAACAAAAATTTGGATTTGATATAACGTATTTTTATAATGTTAAATTTCAATGGTACCCACTGAAACATTGTTAATACATGACGAAATTTTCTAGCTCTGAATATTTAAGATTTTTTAGTTCAATAAAAAAAGTGTATGGTATTGCTTATAAATGATGCGTTATAAATACAAAATAACTTCGTTTTTTCATTTTTTAACTATATTAATCTTAATTTTAATGTATACTTCAAGTTCATTTCGAGGATTTATTTTCATCTTAAGTGAAAGAAATGTTGGATCAATTTTTCATGTAGAATAAATAGTTTTAGATTTTAAAATATAGGACAGCTTAAGTTAATGATAATTTTTATTTTTTTATTCTAGCATGAATTCAAAGCATGTAATTGTCTTCAGCATAGCAGTAGCCTCTTAAAAAACTTGTGATCCCAGCAAAACTTTAAATTCATTCTTTCAACAAAAAATTTAAAGTTATATATATATATATATATATATATATATATATATATATATATATATATATATATATATATATATATATATATATATATATATATATATATATATATATATATTATAGCAGATTTTATTAACTTTACTTTATTTGTCTTAATCTATGTTACAAGAGTATTTGAAATCAAGCATATGCATTTATTTAGTTCTTTATGACAGAAATAGGAATAAAATTTTATAAATGCATATAAAAATAATTTTTCGACATAACAAAGTTCCTATTTACTCAAAGACTAAAAATATTGAGAAAAAATATCAACATTACTGTTTATTTTTTAATTATTTAATAAATAATAAAGAATGTGCATTAGAATTTCTTTCCATTTTGTATAAGATAATTTTTTATTATTGTTCTTTAGCTTTAGTGAAACAAAAACATCCAGTTTAAAGATACTCGTTGAAATTTTGTAGATAAATGAGTTAATTAGATATGGATTAATGAGAAATTAAGTGAAATTTTAAGTATAACTATATTATGGTGATGATGATGGTCAGATATATTTCAATGGACTATATTCTTGAAAGTGTTGATACGTTTTTGGCTATACAGAATGCATAACCTGAGATTTTTTTTGACTATTTTAATAAAATTTTTTTAATTAAAAATGTATAATGTATTAATTTTACTATTTTAGAATTCTTCATTGCAAGCACTGACAAATAGTTTGCAAAAATAAGGAGAGAAATTAACAATAACCATACTTTATTAATACTATATTGCAGAAAAAGGAATTAAAATTTATAAATTTAAAAATAAAAATAATTTCTAACTGTAACGAAATTCCTATTTAAGCAAGGAATAATAAATATAAGCGTTAATGTGTATTTAGATATTTAATACATAGCGAAACAAAAAAAAAGATTACATGAACTGTATTAGTGAATATTTACTTAAAAAGAAAATCCTTCAACTCTAGTAATAAATAAATAAAAAAAAAGAAGCAACATTAAATTACATTATTTGAATTCTTGATCATTAGCAAATAGATTGTAATGATGATGGACTGATATTTTTGAATGGACAAGATTTATGAAAAGACTGATTTGTTTTAATGCAATAACGAATTATAAAATCATCCATCCTATATCAAAATGTATAATATTTCTATCCAATCTGCGACTTATAAGTAATTAGGTAAAATTAATTAAGTAATTAGGTTGTAATGTAGCATTATTTTAATTTAAAAGTAAGTGGAATAAAATAGCATTTTCTATGAACTTTAACACTACTGATTTCAGCCGAAAAGAAATGTTGATTCGCTGTAAAGAGCTGCATAATCATTTCTTCAGATATTTTAATGATAAATAACAATATTTGAAGTTTTAAAATCTTTCTTTCATTTTGCACCCACTCTCAAAACCGTAAATTTAATTCACAAAATTATCACTGATAATTTACAGAAGATATTCATAGGATATACGTGATATCAAAACTAAAAGAGCATTGAAATAGCCTTAGTGGATAAAGACGGCACATGTGACGTCATAACCAATCAGGGATCGTTTTTGATTGCATCATTTGCGGAGGCCTTTTAGGGCAAATTAAATGTTCAGTAATTAAATAAATTAACATTTGCCGAACAGAACAATCAGATTTTCCGTTTCAGGAGAGATTTTCCAATAAGTTAGGTTTGAAAATAAAACAAATTATGATATGCTGTAATTGTCCATTGTAATGCCTTACAATTCAAAATTTTTTTGCCTAATATTAAATTTTAAATATTTACTAAAAGCTATTTTTTGCATGGTATAATCTTTGGATAAACGAATTTTATAATTGTGTGCAAAAATTTTTGATTCCTTAAATTTTTGTGATGTGGTGAAATATGTTAAAATTAATATTAAAGAGTCTAAACTTTGGACTGCTCTCCTGGCCTAACTATTGGGACCATATTTCCCAGATTTTGACTACTCCCTATATTTTGGAGATCAGAAATCCAAATCCGTCAGGAAAAAAAATATGTTTATTCAGAAAAAGTATGTTTTTGTGTCTGATTTTGTAACTTAAAATATCGTCTGCACTAATCTGTTAGCATATTTGAGGTCACTCCCTCAAACCATGAAGATTGTTTCCTAGAACGTGATCATTAGATCAAAAGTTATTCAGTGTGGTTGTTTTCTTATTTTGCGCACTGTACGCTTTTTATTTGCATGTTTGTTATTACCTTTTCACAGTGTTGTATAATAATATGCTTTTATTAAAAAACCATATTATAATATATAAATTATGTAATTGAAGTGTTTTAAATCCTGTGTTATTAGAAAATAATCACTTATGACAGCAATATTTGAGTAACTACCCTTTATATTAATGAAACAAAAAACATTTATTTTAATACATAATTATCTAATCCTAGTTTCACAATTATGATTTAGTTACAAATAAAATATTAACATATCCTGTATAAAATGAAGACAATAAGTCTTTTTAGTGTTGAATTATTAAAAAAAAAAAGATAAAAAATATGTGATACCAGGATAGTTTCTTCTCTTTCACCTCCGGTAATCTAGGAAATATTTTAATTTTTAGTTGATAACTAGTTTTTATATCATAGAAAAAATATAAATAACACTAGATTAATATGTTGGAAAACCATTGGTGTTGGCAGATCCTGGGGGAGAAAACTGAGATAGCCTTGGCCATTCTGAATAAAAAGAATGTGGCTAAATACTCTACTAATACTGTCTACTAGTATGCCAAGTGTGATAGTGCTGTCTCTGAATAAACATTCTTTTTCATTTAGAATAGAATTAAGTGATTAAATTCAGTGACTTGCTAAAATTTAAAAATTATTGCATAAATTTACAATAAGAGATGTTATAAGTTTTTGATTTTCTTCCCTATTCACATGACTAAATGCACAAGTCGAACATTTTAAAATTATTCCATAAAAACACGTTTTAAAAGATAATTTTTAATAATTAGTTTACTATTTGTTTAACCTTTTGCTTACGGCTGTTACAACAAATGGGCCAGAATTTAGCATGCTAAGCATCTTGTTCAAAAAAATTTTACATTTTTAACTTTGTGGAATGAATATTTTTATTACACATTACACTATTCTATTATATTTGCCCAAGGTTTGCTATTGATTGTTAGATATTTTCTAAAAAGTTATTGTTTAAAATATTTGTAATCAAGTATATTTTTAAATTTCATACCTTAAGAACTGTTTGACTAATATCTTATAGGGTGCGTACAGACTCTTTATACTTCTTGGAAATAAAAAAAGTCTCCAAGGAGTACTTGGAACTACAGTCGGACTTCTATTTAACGAACTTTGAATTTTTTCGTAGAACCAAGAACAGTTTGGAAATTTCTTCACAAAATATTTCCAAATAGCGAAGTGAATTTTCTATTTAACGAATTTTTTTTTCTGAGATCTACTTTCCCTATTTCCCAAAATATTTGAGAAAACTATAAACTTGTTAACGCATTTTATGGGGGAAATGAACTTGAATTGATTTTCGCTAAAGCGGGATTCTTTGTCAATACTGAGAATATAGAAAATGCGGAGGACGAGGTTGATATTTCTTTCTAAGAATTTTAAAAAATGTAGGTACAGCTAAGAAAGAAACGAGAAATTAATGATGTGCAGATTAATGATTTTCTTTCTATTGATTCTGAAGCTGAAACCACCGAAATATTAACTGAATTGGATATTTTGGACGGTGTGAAAAATAAAAAAAAAATACAGCTATAAATTGTGAGGAAGACGGAAATGATGAAAAAATTAGCAAACCTTCATATGGTGAAATGTTAAAATCATTTGAAACAATTCGACGTGGATTGCAGTTAGAGGAGAATACGCCTGAAGGAGTTTTTTGGTGCATTACAAAAATATGAGACCTATTATGAGAAAAGAAACTTTTTCAAACGAAAAACTCAGACAAAATTAACGGACTTAATCAATAGCAATTAAAATTAAGAATGCATGTGATAATGCATATTTAAAATTACTGTTATAATAAATGCAGCAGTAATTGTAATATATAAAAATTTAACTTTTTTATTCAGTGGAAAATATATGTAGCATGATAGTGTAACACTGGTTCATGTTTTGTTCTATTCTTTCTTTTAAGGTTAAGATTTATAAAATAAATAATAGATAATAATTTACAAGATAAAGGTGTATAAATTGCAATTTTAATTATTTCTAGTGTTTATGAATTTAAAACCTGTTTTAGATTGCGTAAGTATTTCAAAAGGTAATTTTCTATTTAGCGAATTTTCCATATAACTAACTTTTTTTCGGGATTTAGCGACTTTGTTAAATAGAGGTCTGACTGTACTTAGATTTCCAAATTAGTCCTTAGAAACTCCTTAGATTATTGCGTTGCATAGATTATTAACTTACTAAGTCCGCTGATGAATTTGCTGTCCAAGCAGGGAAACTAAATTATATGACTTAGCTGTCAAAATCTAATAGTTTAAGAAAAACTTTAAAAGAAAAGAAAATTGAATTGCAAGGGTTAGAAGAAAAAAATAACAGCAAATAATTTTACATGTTACAGGCAAACTTAATTAATAATTTACTGTGACTTTTTTTTTATTTATTTAATTTTTTTTTATAAAATGCCTTAGATTTTCTTATGTATTCAAATTTAAAAATATAAGATTGGTAGGTTTTTGTGTTAATCTTTAACATTTGTGCTTAAACAAGATTTATTAAAATATTTGAAACTGGAAAATGTATTTATGTGTAAAAGTTATAACTTTATTTTTCTTGGTGGAAGTCTGACAAAGTTAAAAATTTATTTCAAAGGGGCTAGAAAAGAATATGCAAAATAGACATTTTTGCAAGCTCCTTATAATAACTGCTTTTTAATTTTAAAAAAAAAACTGTCTAGTTATCTTTTACAAAGTTTTTAAATTTTTGATAAGTCCTTAAAATTTTGGACTCCTTGAATTTCTTCTTCTGATCTCTGTTTGAACCCTGCTTTAAGATAAAAACTTAGGTTATTGTGATACATAAATATTTAATTCCAGCTATGCAAAAATTTGTGGTTAATCAAATTTTAAAAAAATTGAATGGAATTATTTTTTAGACTAACTAGTTAAATATTTATTATAATTTTTGCATTAAAAAAGCTTATTTTTTGCAACTTCAAATTTTATAATTTTATGGAATGCCTAATTTATTTTCATTCATAAAATTATTTTTTATGAATGCCTGGCCTAAATTAAATCGAATAATTATTATTCTACTTCCCTTATATTTTTAAAAAAGGTCTTAAAATAAATTTCTTCATTCGTAATATTCATATTACTGTGAAATGTTATTTTTTATTATTGGTATTAATTTTAGTAAATAGTTCATTCTTGACTAATACATTAATTTATCTAATATTCAAGTTTAATTACTTTACTTTTTTTCTAACTTTAGGCCTTAGAAAAATTAGAGGCTTATTACAGAGAGACAACATCCACTAAAAAATCATTGACTGAAATAGAAGATGAAAAGCGAAGACTAGAAATAGAAGTTAACCAGGTAAGATATATTTGAATGCAACTGCATTTTGAGAGAAATTACATATAAAAACTTACATTTTAATTTAAACTGTAAACTTACTATCTTTGAGATCTGTAATTTTTATATCAAAGTTGTCTGTGTATACCGTAATTTTAAAAAAAATATTATGTAATGTGTCATTGAAATTATGTCATTGAAAAAAAAATGGCTTTCCATAGTAAAATTACCTTTTAAATTGAAACTTAAATTTTTCTTTTATAATTTCCTTGCATTAAAAAAATCATGCATTATTTAGTTCTTTATCTACTTTATTAATTGTGTATGTTGCAGTTCTTATAAATAAATAAGCTTCCAAATGCTAGTAAATATTTGGAAATTTGTTTACATTATTATAACTTTTTCTTGTTCAGAGATGCCAACTTGCTCCGGACAGAAAATATATATTTTAAAGTGGTAGTTTATCAATTGTGATTCTTAATTTAATTAAATTCAATTTAGTAGATTTTTATCCACCACGATTTCTAAATAATTCGCAAGCTTATATGATTCACCACTTTCTAGTAAATATGTCATGGTATACCTTTTATAAAGCAAGCAAAAGTAGTTAAATATTTGCAAAATTTACTTTGTAGTTATTTACCGTTCCTTTAATTATTTTGGCGTGTCCGGAGCAGTTGGCACCTCTGCTTGTTTAAGAAACCAATCGATAGATTATAACTGATAACAATTCACAAGCCTTAAATTAAAATATTTTATTAATTTATTTCTTATTCAAAGGAACTTTATAACAAAGTGTAAAAATTGGTACACATATTATACACATAATGCTTGTTACAATACAAAATTATAATTTTTGTCACATACATAATTTAATATATACAGTGTGGAGCACAAAAAAAAAGGAGATTTTTAAGTTTTTCTTTCGTGGGGATTCTTGTCACCTCTTTATTTTTACTTTGAAAGATGTCATAAAGGGACTAAACTACTAAACATAATTATTTTATATCAATCAACATTTTTTGTTTAAGAACATATTTCATTATAAGAATTTGATTTAATTGAAGAATTAGTACGTCTAGAAAAGAAAGAGATAAAAATAAACTTTAAATCCTATCTAAAAACATGGAATTATTGCAGAAAACAGAGCTACAATTTCTAGTACAAAAAAAAAAAATAAGGAAGGAGCTCAAACCAATATCTGGAAGAGTTTTCTTTCTCTCAGCAAATGATAAGCACAGAATATCATGCTTAGCACAACAGAAAATTGGATTCTAGGTCGATTAGGAAAAGATCCATCCTATTATGGCACACTTTACCCTAACAGCATTTTATTACAAAAAGAAAATGCTAGTCCACACACTTCAAGACAAACCACAAAATAGCTGGCTGATAATGAAATAAATTTTTAAAGTGGCCAGCTTCTTTTGGTAATCTCAATTCCTCAGTGAGATATAATGAAAAATAAATTTAAAAAAAGAAAGAAAACAGTTGAAGATTGAAATGCAGATTTGAAAAAATTACACGGCAAAACAACTTTCAAAACTCTCATAGAACTATTTAAATGGTTATCAAAGGTCTCAAATGTTTTGCACCAACATTCAAATTTGAATGTTTAAAATGCATTTTTGGTTGAAACTAAGGATACTTTTATCTCTTGAGTTGCATTTCATGGTTTTTTAAGTAATAAAGCTGCCATTTTTTTTATACAGAAATTTTGTATGTGTGTAACTACTGGTTATTTATTAAACAAAACAAAATGACTAAACATTTGTTATTTATTGCCATGCTTTTGAATATTTGTTAAACTGTTTTGCATTATTAGATAATGTGCTGATGACACCAGGTTTTTTTTCAACAAAACACACCCCTAAATTTTTCTCCATTTGGCTTTGCATCAAACACATCATTAGAATCTGTCTAGACTATATAAATGTAAAATTTTTTAAAAAATGCATAAAAGTTGAATTCGGCTCTTTTACCATTAAACTAAGCATTGAATCCAACTGAACATCATGTGCAAAAACCTAAAAAAAATTATATAGCATCACTTATGGCATCGCCAAAACTTTTTTTTTATTTCTTTTGATTATCTAGTACAATGCTTGTGCTTATTAAAATCTTGTTCGTTCTGAGAACATAAAATTTTATAAAGCAGCTGATTGTATAAACGGGAATATCCACACTTATAGAAAAAAAAATTTACAAATACAATAAAAGTTAAGTTGATTATTACATTTATATTTTGCTGAATTTACGTTTGATATTTAAATTAAACATGAGCAGCAATTTTTAATTTACAGAAAGATTTTAAAATTTTAGCTTCATTGCTTGATTAGCAAAATGTTGCAAATTCAGCATGGTTTAAAAATTTAGTTTTTCTAAATTTCAAATATTTTTTTTTCTTTGTTGAAAAGTTCATTAAAATGTCAAACACTTTTCAGACATTAATTGATTTACTTAATTGAATGATTACATACATTCCGTAGCTTTTCTTAAACAGTTTTTATGCAGATTCCTTTACACTCCCCCTCCAATTTTTTTTTTTCACTTTCTTTCTCCTCAGCTTCAAAAGAAGTGTGAAATTAACAAGTACTCTGTTACTTCAGCTTTGATTTTTAATCCAGGGGTTTCATTAGTGGCAGTCTCTGTACTATTAGCTTTTTTGATAAAATTTCAATTTTGTACAATATTTATTCAAGGATCATGTATTTCATTGCAGTTAAAAGAACTTTGTAGAAGAGAACTGCAGCAAGCTGAAAGTGAAATAGCTAGAAACAACAATATTATATCTGAATATAAGCTTGTGAGTATGAAATGAAGTTTTACTAATTGGCAATTTAAATAATCAAGAGTTCTATTGTTTGTGTGTGTATATGTATAATCATATCAAAAATGTATGGAAAGAAAATGATTGCATTATCACTTGGCAATGAAAAAACGTATCTAATTACATATTATTGCTGAGTATTACCTGCTTACTCTGCTTTTTTCTATCACAAATAACATTGTCTTAAAGAGAAACTAAATACTTTTCTCCTTATTATTATTTTTTTTAGATTTGTAGTCAGTTAAACTCAAGATTGGAAAAAGAGCAAAAACGTTTTCATGACTTCATGAATGCTGTAAAAGTATGATTGAATATTTTTATAATATTAATAATTTTTGGTAATGTAGATTATATTTGTTTATTCATTATAACAGTCCAAGTGTTTATTCTTCATAATAGTATTTTTAATAAGTCTAGTCGGTATGGTGTGTAACATATGCAATTACTCTTGGTAAAAGGCTAAATGTGTAATTTGAGAGCACTAGAATGTTCCAGGCAGTTTGAGAATTTTGCATGTTATAAAAGCCTGGTGGTTATTACTTTTACCATCAGATTGTCGTATTAAAATTCTGGTTGTGTAGTATGCAAGCACCAAGTTTGGGTTAGTAATTAAGAATGATTCTCAGACAATCATTAGTGTGATGTTAGTAATTAAACCATTACTTTTGTTAGAAATAGTGAATAGAGTCCTATGTTATGCCAACATAAACTAAGTAAAATTTAACTTATAGACTCACACTATAAGTTTTGATTTCTCTATGCAAAATTTAGTGAAAATTGGAACTAATAAGAGAAGGGCTAATTCTAAATATAGGTTAACTTATTGCGAAATGAGCCTATCTGTTATTTTTAAGATGATGTAACAACTATTTTTTATGCAATTTGTCCTAAACTTTTTTTAAAAATAAAATCCATAAGGTATGAACAATACAAAATAATAGACTTATACTGATGTTTTTATTGGTCTCTCACATTTCTCTTTAAAACATACAAGTGGCCATAGCTAATTAAATTTTAGAGATATATTTTTTATAATTATTGATTTATATTTGAATTTTGACTAAAAAATGTGACAGCTGTTTCTAACGTAATGCTGTGCTTTTTTTCCTCTACTTATTTCCTCTATTACATTTGTGCTCCAGACACAAATACAAAGGGAAATAATACTAGGTTAAGATGCAGTGATCTTAAAATTTATTTCTTTATATAAAATTTATATATATATATATATATATATATATTCTTTGAGATATAGCCAAAAGTGCATTCTACAAAATTAACGTTGGAATAAATGAAATTTATTCTTCTTAGTTCATAAAAATGATAATTACTTCATTATGATACCTTAAATGTGTCTGAAATTATCTGACAAATACTCAATCATTAGATAGTTTATTCTTTTATAATTAGTTATTTCTAGCGTACTTATCTTCTATTGAATAGGATGGAGTTGATGATTGTGAGAGCTGCCATAAGAAATTATTTTCTTCAAATAACACCCTAATCACTTCTAATCAAAATGTAACCAATGGTTCCAACATGGATGTTGTTGACAATGACAAACAGGTGCGAGAGCTTGAACTGGAACTTGCACAGACAAAGCTTGCCTTAGTTGAAGCAGAATGTAAAAATCAGGTATTTAAAAAAATATTTTTATTAATTTATTTTAATAGACTTGAACCAAACCAATTTTAATTAAATTAGATTGCAACTAAAAGACTTATTGTGTGTGAGATAATAAGCCACTTTTTTTTTTTTTTTTTTTTTTGCTTGAATTTAAAAGTTGCTACATGATAAACGACATTACTTGTACTATCTGAATCTTGCCAAGTTATATTAGTTTTGGTCCAATAAATAATGAAATTAAGGTGACATTTGCCTAACAAAATTCATTGACGTAAAAATAATTTTGAACATATCAAATTTGCAAAAAAGAATTCTATTTTCCCATATCTGCAATGCATCACTGTTTTTACACCCAATGTATGATTAGATCTGAGTGTAACAAGTGTAATGTAATAAACAAGCTGGGCATTTATAGGAAGAAGCAATCAATAGCATTTTAGCATCAGAAATATGATTGAAAGAAGATATAAATGAAATACAAATTTTAGAAAAAGTATTTAAATAAATTTTTGCATAAAATAAACTTAGATCAGTAATTTGAAAAAGGTTTTTCCCTCAAGATAAGAAAAAATTGTAATTATTCAGGCCATATATTCTTGTTTACTATTACATTCCATATTTATAGTAAATAAATAAAATTCATTAAAAAATGGTATGTTTATTCAGAGAAAATATATTGTTTGATATTATAACTTAAATTATCAATATTATAAAATATATGATAGATTTATCAGTGTTATTTAAAAATTCACTATAAACCCAAAGTTGTTCCGGGTTTAGCAAGTTTTTAAATCGTGTGTTGTAAGTGATCAAAACAATATAGGAACATTAGAAGTTCAGTATGATAAGACCCTATAATAAACTACTTTTTGAAAAAATAAATTGTAACATTTGCAAAGTTTAGAATGCATAAAATTTGTCTGTAACATAGAAAACTACAATTGTAGATTTGGTGTAAAAAGCAGCCTTTATTCTATTCTGTAGTATTAGATTTGAAAATTGACACATAGAATACAATGTATAAGCTGAATTTGTATCTCTGATAGTCATTGATTGTTAAAAGTATCAAACAAAATCAGTAATATTGGAACGTCCAGATTATGAAATCGTTTCTTGGAAATTGGAGACTGTAAATATTCCCTGAACATCCAAACAAGGTTGTGTGTCAGACACAACCTGAAGTAAGAATCGCTAAGTGCCAGAAAAAACTGTGGTAAGATTAAATAAATTATACCAAGAAACTGAAGCGGTAAAATATTGCCTAATTAAAGACTTCATTCGTTTCAAAGTATACAAAAATTGGTGAGTTGTCAGACATGAATGGAAAGAAACAAAAATGATTTGAAATAAAAAAGGTAAGTTGCCAACAAAACTACGAAGAGATGAAAAACAGAACAAGAAAAGTCACAGTGGCCAAGAAGAGAATCTGGGTAAAATGAATTTCCACACGTTATGGAGAGAAGTGAAGAGCTAATGTCTTTAACAAGGGAAGCAGCAAGATGAGGAAATAATTTTGGCATTGTTGAAATTGAATTTATCTTGAGATTCCAACAATGTGCAGCATTGATAACTAACAAATCTATCATGTTCCATAAGACTAAAATTTAAAGCGCATTTAGTTTGCCTATGTAGCTAAGGTTGCACTGATAAGATAAATATTGCAGCGATTATCAAGGATAATAGGATCCTTATGTGACTTAAATTTGATTTTGTTTACAGGCCTAAAAAGGACTTAAAAACCAAAGCAGGAGAGGATATTAGCAATTTCATGACAAACAAAAAAGTGAAAAAAACAGTAAATTAACTAGTTCTCTGTAAGGATTAGAAAAAGAGGTGCGTTTAGGGAGTTTAACAATGGTTAAAAAACTAAGGTTAGGAGGAAGTTTGGAGTTCAAAGAAGAAGAGTCAAACCAAAGTTTCCTTGCACAGAAGTATGAAATGCAGAAATTTTCTAACAATTAGGGTGTTTAGAATTAACATGTAGGCAGCAAAATGTTTATGATAAAGAGAGGTGAAAAAATTACCAGGGTATTTAGTTACAAGAACATCTAAGAAAGGTAAAGTAAAATTAATTTCTCTGTCTAAAGTAAATTAAATGTTAGCGTCAACAGAGTTGGCAAATAACAATAACTCTTGAAAATCAGTATCAGTGCTAAGCAAGACAACATCAACATCAGTTCCGCCATGAGAATTTGAGCAATCTAAAGAAAAATTCTTTGAAATAGTTCATGAAAATGTCATAAAGAATGGGTTGAAAGTGGGTTCAATTTGTTTATAGAAATTACCATTGAACTGAAAAGCAATTTGTTGAATTCTGAGCTCCTGTAAGCCATGGGCAACCCCATCTCTCCTATTCTTTGTGACATATTCATGGATTATATCGAAGAAAAAGTTCTTTCAATTGATCAAATACGCATGGTAGAAAAGGTGTGTTGATGATATGTTTGTCTTAGACAGTAGTACTGATTTTTCAAGAGTTGCTTTCTATTGTCAACTCAATTTACTTCAGACACTAATTTTAATATTACTTAATCTTATTTAGATGTTCTTCTAACTAAATACCTGAGTCATTTTTCCACCTCTGTTCTCCATAAACATATTGCCGTCTCTGTGCCCCCTCGTGTAAATTCCAATCATCCTAATTGTCAAAAACTTATGCATTGTTCTAATTTTTCTTCTTTAAATTCTTCCCCTTGCTTGCTGCTAACCACGGATTTAATCCTTCTATAGTTGATTCAGCTCTTGCTAAACCCAAACACCAGAGAACTTGTTACTTTACCATTTTGATTTTAAAGTGATTTTTAGGCCTGTTAACAGAATCAAATTTTAGTCTCTCAAAGATCCTATTAGCTTTGATAATTGCTGGGCATTTACCCCATTCCTTGTCAGTATGACTTTGGCTACATAGGACTAACTAGATGTTCTTTAGAATTTAGACTTAAAAAGCACGATAGATATGTCTGATCAAGAATTTGAGAAATCCTCAATTGCTGCACAATGTTGGAATCTCAAGCATGAATTCAATTTTGACAATGCCAAAATTATTTCCACATTAGCTCATCTTGATACCCCAAAGTCTTGTTTTATTCATATGAATGCTGATTCTGTAGTTAATGACATTAGTTCCTCACCAACTCTCCACAGCACATGGAAATACATTTTACTTTAATTATCTTTTCGGCTATTGGGGTTTACTAGTTTTGTTTCTCGTTGGCATCTTTACGTTTTTTGTATCAAATTCACTCAAAAAAGTCTTGTAAATGCATGCTTAATTATGAAGTTGTTACCTGGTTAAAGACTTTATTAAGAGTTACTCTTCCTTTGCAAAAGCTACTGGTACCAGAGTTTAGACTTAAACTGTTTAAAACCATCTCTACAATGTGGGTTTGTATTTAGTCGACAGTGAATTACCGTTCTACCCACAGAAAATGGACATCTCATATGGAGTGAGATGAGAGACCAGTGTACTTTACTGAGCATGTCAATGAAATGTGCCGCTTAAGTATACAACCTGATAATAAAAGAAGAACCAGGCATTCAAGCATAAAATATTTCACTTGTTGGAGGTAGAGTGATGGACAGGGTCAGTATTTCTATTAATGGTCGCACCAACATGTACATTATTAAAAATACGGCACTAAACGTTCAGTTGCATAAGGGTGACATTCTCTGGTCCCTTATGTTGTAAGAATCTGAATATAATTCATTCATATGAATGATAATCCTGAAATGCATCATGCTCAACTAGTGAACATTTTCCTTTTCTATCAAATGACTCTTCAAATTAGTTGTCCAGGATGTTTTTTGGATATGAACCCAATAGAACATATTAAGAAAGTCACTAGTTGCACAACACCCCGAGAAACAATTGGATTACTCTCTTCTGCAGGAGTAGAAGATACATCCCCTGTTCCTTTTTCATTCCATGCCACATAAGTCTGTGACTTTGATTTGGGAAAACCATATTCCTTCTGGAAAAATCCTTTGTTTTTATAATATACAAAAAAATATATATATATTTACCAACAAGTATTGTCAATAAAATTAAATTATTGCTCGTTCATTACTTAATTTTCTTTTCTACATCCATACACTATTTCAAAACATCTCATAATGTTTTGAGTAATTTAGTTAAAAATCGACTGGTTTTGCAATAATACCAACTGTAGTCTACTTCAGTCGTTACATTAAATCGTCTTGGATTTTTCAAAGATAGAGCTGCGCTTCTGCATTCGAAAATCTAAAATGAGAGTAGAAATTGATTTGCATAATAAGTTAAAGAAAACAGCATTGTGCTATCATTTTTAAATCATAAGTGTAAAAATCTAGGCTTATTTGGTCAATTGTTAAAACAATGGTTATTTCGGAAATAAGTAAACATAGCCTGTTAGTGCGAAATTGCATTCATCAAAGTTGTGATTTTATTTTAGGATCTTATTCATCAGCTTAACAATGCTGTAGCAGAAATTCAGGCTTCTAAAAACACATGGTTGCATAAAACCTGGTCTTCACTTCGTGATGTTACTAAAAAAGAAAATTCCACGCTTGCTGACAGCAAGGATGCAACTTAATGTATGATTTTAATCCATATGATTATGTAGAAAGTGTGCATTTTTACATTCCTTAATATATTTTATTTATATCTTCCAAGTTGTTCATTATACCTTTCATTCATGTAAAAAAACTGTATATACTAATACATTTAATTGCAAGTGAGGAAAAAAAAAATTTTTTTTAATGAATAAGACTATAAATACTTATTTCTATATTTACTTTTTTGCATAAAAGTAATATACTTTGTAAATTAATGATGTGCCATTTTGTAAATTAATATGTATATATTATCAAGCTTTACATGACTATTTAAATAGCATTACATTTAGAGTTTTATTGTATAGATTTAAAAATAAAAACAAAATGCTTTAATTTTAATATACATTAATATAGAACTAGAAATTATATTTTCAAATACATTTGTGTAGATTTAAAAATAAGCAGGGTTTTTTTATATAAATATTAGATTGGTACTGTAATAGCCATGCCTAGAATAGCCTGATTAGAATCACTGATTTTGTATTTTTAAAATTAATCACATTCATAAATATTTTGCTTCAAGTGAATAATACTTTGACGACAAGTTGATACAAGCTTCAATTTTTATACAAAGTATTAAAATATAAAATTTTAATAATATTTATTTTACATTTAAATTATTAATGTAAAACCACCACTCAATGAAGCTTGAATAAATTTCAACTCATTGTCACAACAGATTATTTAAGTTGTTTTGAATACTTAAAATAATGATTTTGGTATTCCTATAGCATCAGTATTGCAATATTTGTTTACAACATGAATGATTTCATACTAGAATTATACTAAATGTTTTGTTGAGAACATAATTAAAAAAATATTGCCACCTTTTTTAACAATGTCTCTTCTCAATTTTTCGAACATTGACAGAACAAGTAAAAGTAAATTTAGAAGATAAAAAGATATATTGAAATTTTAAAAAAATTGCATCAAATGTTAAATAACTGAATGTCAAATAAATAGAAACCATGTATGTACCTTCCTTACAATCAATATTTAGTTTATTAAATGCATAATTTTCTATAATTGTGAAAAACTGTAAGAAAAAAATTTTATGCAAAATATTTTAAAATCATTTTCCAAAACCAATAGACTGGTTTTTGTTAAAATATATAATTAATTAATAAGTTACAAACTATTTTTTTGAATTAAAATAATGTAGTTTACCATCTTACAATCTATTAATATTCTAGCCTCCTCACAACATTCCTTTGAACTTTTGTTATTAGAAACCTTGTTTATTTTAACTGTTTACAATTTTATCTTTAAATGATTTTAGTTTGTCATAAATTAGGGATCAGCAACATTTGACCATCATCGACATTTGAAATACAATCTCTGGTAACAAGTTTTTTGTTAAAAATTAATTATTTACAGTGATTAGTTTTTACTAAACTTTTCACGATATTATAAATTTATTACTGCTATTTTTAAGTTCAGAGCAATTCCATCCTTGCAGACTAACATTTATAGATTTTTTAAAAAAAATGGCATTACTTAGTCTAAAACAAATAAGTGAAAGCATTGCTACATTTAGTATAAACCTTAGAAATTATGCATATGTATTTATAATTAATAAAAAAATTTAATAAATAATGATTAAAAAAGATACTGTCATAACAGACAAACAGAATTTTTTTTAAAGTAGCCTTTATATTTCTGCAGATTTTATTGTAAAAATAATATAATTTATTGAATGGAAATTCAGAAACACAACTTTCATAAAATTTAACTGTTGCCTTAATTTAAATAAAATAAAAAAATGTAACAAATTAAAGTTTAAATTTTTGTTTCTGTTGTATGCCCAACCAATATCCAATAATTATACTTAAAATACCAAAAAAATGATAGCATTAGCATGTAATTTCCCTTGTGTAAAATAAAAAATTCAACCAATTGGTTATATTCAAAATTAATCTTTTAACTGCTGAGATTTCGGTCAAAAATGCTGAGAATTATGTACCTACCTGATATTGAGAAGCACGAAAGAAAACCAGTTTGTATCCCAGGATTGCCAAAAGTTGGCTTCAACGATAACATTCTTAAGCATATTTCTAAGTAGTAAATTCTGATTAAATATTAAAAACATTTTCCTTTTTAAATGTAAAAATGTTACACACAGAGAAACAAAATAGAAATAATATGACTTGTAGTTAAAATTAATTTTGTCTAGTGGATAAATCTTTGCAATTGACAAAAATATAAAACAATTTCATTTTTTTAACAGAAAAATTTTATGAAAAACTAAAAGAATCATATATATTATGAGTTGAAATATGAAGCTGTTTTAAGTTGACTTACTCCCTGATAGAAACAATAGTGCAACCTGGTGGGTAGGGAGTATTCCTCACAACAAACTAATTTGGGATTATATCCATGTTTCAAGAAATTATAACTAATTATTAAAATTATATTTTACACAAAATTTTTAACATTTGTCAAGTCAAAGGTTGCTGACTCTTGTTACTTTCAAAACGTTTCTTAGGGACCAAACCAAATATTGACAGTAAATGCATGCATTTTATTTATTTATTTTTCTATATACTTTCATTCCAATATACAAAAATTTTTTCTACGTGTAAAATGTGATTTTCTAGTCTATATATGTTGTGACTGCCAATATTTAGTTATAATTTTATTTTGTTTCTATTATATTTGTATATGTGAACTTATTTAATTACATTTTTAAAACTGTAGTTTTAAAAATAAAATAAAATTTTGATTGATGCTTCTTTTTATTTTCCGAATTACAACATTTAATTTGCCTAAATTATGTCATAGTGACTAAATTAAAACTATGTGGAATAAGTTTAAATTAACTATTAAGACAAGTTAATCCTGTAAGCAAACTCAGGTTGCTAAGATATACAATAAATAAAATTTACAAAAAAAAATTATCATAATTTGGATTACTTTGGGACATACCTAAAATTGTTGAGGGTGTTACATTTACTATATTTTTAAATATACTAGAAATCTAAATAATAATACTAATATTAAAAAATACTAATATTATATAATATATTTTAATTATACACTAATATTTATAAATTTTTTTCTTTTTAAAACTTAACTTCTTTTTAAAGACAGTTATTGCGTGAATTGTTCTTAATTCATGAGCTTTTACAATATATATATCTAGCGTTTTTACTAGAAAAATTTACAAGCATATATATAATATCTGATTGTAAATTAAGAACTATTTTCCACATCTGTTTTAGAAATGCTATGCCCATAAAAGATCACTAACTGTTTATGAATTTCATACCATTTGTACTAAACTCAAAGAAAAATCATTATGTAAATTCTATGAATAATGAAATGGTGTATTATAAAGACTGGTAAAAGATTAAAAATCTGTTTTAAGTGTTCCATTTCTAAACCATTAACCTAGTTCATAGCATCCTACATCTTCAGTTTCTCTTAAAAAGTTAAATACAGAGCATATCAAGCCAAAATCATTGTGAAACAGAATGGTAAGATGATCAATAAAATTTTGAGCACATAAACTGACAACCTAAGTCCTTGAATTTTTAAGTAAGATATTGAAATTTGAAAAATAGAGAGGGAAAAAAAGTATTGGTAAATTCCAAGATAAATGGCAAAAAAAAAAACAAAAAAAAATTTTATGTGTCAAATAAATACTATTAAATAAATAAACCACACTACTTTGCAACCAACCATAAGAAACAGCTAAAATAATGATTATAATAAAGTTTATCTACTGATAATATTACTTAATTTATAAATTGTAAACTATTTTATAAAATATTTGTATGTAATTCGATATTTGTATGTATTTCACCTTAAAAAGTAGTCAGTTCTAAAGTCTTCAGTAGTCAGTAACAGTTCTTTCAGCATAGCTTCTTTATGAGAAGATTTAAAATTGTATGTTTGGAAGAAGGCATACATTATTTTATGATAAATTGGAAATAAAGGAAATGGAACCATATTTATACTGCATTGGCCTTATGTCACGGCTCAAAATTATGTAGAAATATTTTATTTTATGTAAGATATAATATGTAAGCATAATGAAACATAAGCCCCAATATTGTTTAACCCATACAATGTATGTCCAGTCACCTAAACTAGTTCAAAGACACACCTGACTGAGAGGATTATGAATGGATGTGGTATAGTCACTTATAGCGATCGCTGCAACACTGAATCAGCTAAATAATTTCTTTTTTTGTTTTTTTTACATATATAAAATAATAGGACATTGGTGAACCTGGTCTAGGTCAATATTTATTAATATCTTGTAATTGGTTTAGTTGTATGAATTTAAACCTAGACTTTATATTAATTAAAAATATCTCACTGGACAAAAAAAAAAAGCTATTCAATCGTCATTCTTCTAGATTATATCAGCAATATAATACTAGATTCTAACCTGCAATGTTTAAATTAAGAAAAATTTCCAAGTTTTAATATAACGTGACTGTTTTTAATAAACATTATGTAAACCAATCCAAAATCTTACCTAATTTAAGTAATCTTCTTGTTTACGATAATACGTTATTATTTACGTCTAAATTTATATTTAAAAAGAAAACAAATCTAGGCGTCTTAACTTCTTTCTTAGTCTTCACTGAGTGTGAAATCTAAATGATAAATATGATTTCAAACAAGCACAATATAAAAGGAAACAAAATAAATGTCAAAATAGATATCTTACCTTGTCATTATTCTTTACAAAATCAAAAATCTTCATGTTGCAACCATAAACAGTTTTCTTACCACTTCCATTCATCCCCTTTCTTAAGACTGCCCTGTTTTAACCTCTTGGACTTTTCTGTAACCTTGAAATACCAAAATCAATCTAATGGTTCATAAATTATGCTGTTCTAACTCAAAAATTTCATTGCACATAATTTATATCCAGAGAAAAGAAATTTTCTCAATTCAAGATATCACCCCTATAATTTGATCACCAGGGATGAACAACCAATGAGTCTTAACTTTGATTTGGCTCCTGAAAAGCCTCAAATATTAATAAAAATAAAGCAGCAGGAAAAAAATAAATTTTTCAAGGTGAAGAAAGAAACTGCTGTATCAGGAACACTGTTTTTTATTGATGATCTTCATAATTGATCATAAATTTGATAGCAATAATTTTATTTTGCAAATTTGTTTATGATCATGAGTTAGCAATGAAATACGATTTCTCACAAACTTGTCCGAAGATATTTGTGGATTTAAGTTTTCAACAATATAATTTAGTTAGTAATAAAGTTGTTTTGTATAATTAAATTTTTATGAAACTGAAAAGTTTCTTTTGTTCAGTTTTGTTTTTTTATTAGTAGGCACTTACTGAGTTTCCTTTTTATAAAATTTAAACAATTCATAAGAATCAACAAGAAAACAAAAATTTATAGATACTTTGATTAACAGTAAAATATTTTTCTTAAAAAAAAAGTTTTAAAAAACATATTTAGTTGTCACGTTTGATTAGTAGAATGGAAAGTTTAGGAGCATAAGCAGATGCTGTGCACAAAACATTAATACTTAATGTTATTAAGCACAGTTTAAAAAGAAAAAATCTCAAGGGTTTTGGAACCCTTATTCACCTGAAAAGGTAAACCTTTCTAAATGGTTGTTACACTAGAGTAGAAAAATCCTTAAACTAGTACACCACAGGCTCTTTCATAATCACTGCTCTCGATAATCTTTTAGAATTCTTTTTAAAAAAATGAAGTCAAAGATCTCACACATAGATCTTAGATTAATAAAACAAAAAATATTAAAAAAGGAAAAGTAGAATTAAAATCAATAAAACTAGTTTAATTTAAAAAAAAAAAAAAGAAGATACCTAGTGAAAAGCAGATGCCCATCAGTTTGCTTCAAAAATTACACCTCCATGATAATCATTCATCAAATTTTGATAACACTTTAGTTGGTTTTTCACTGAAGTTTGTTAACTGCCATACTTACCACTTGAGTAACAATTTATTCGCTGAAGTTGCAAACGAGATCGCTAATTAATGCTATAAATGAACATCTTTCGGTTCGGAAAGCCTTTTTGGTGATTTATGTATTAAGATAAACTAACAAACAGGACTCAAGAAATTAGAAAAAAAAGACCATCTGTACATGACAAGCACCATGTTAAATATTAATTTTTTATACAGATTTCTACTCCATTTTTTGTAAAAGATATGCAGTATTAGAAACATCATATAAAACTTAAATTATACAGTACGAAATATATTTTACAAATGTTTCAGAATCATTTTGAAATACCATCAAAAAAAGTGTATTTTTAATAATAATGGATCAAACTACACTAACAATTAATTAGCAAAAAAGATTTAATTATACTTTGAATCTACGAAACAAGTAATTTGTTTAAAATATCAAACTTTCTAATGAAAGAAACTTTTTGGTTCAAAAAACATTTTATTATATTTCATGGAAATGCTCACATTATTTTTACATTAAAGGAATAAATGTATCTAAATAAATTTTAAATAATACACAAGATTTGTTGAGCAAAATTTTGTTCAATGTATAAACATTATGTTCTTCACGCAAACATATTGCTGTAAAGTAAAAATAACATCACACCATATCAATGTCATAAAAAAGTTTTTTTGGCTGATTAAATTTAATTTACTAAATTAATAAACATCGTTCAAACTTTGAGTCACTCAACCAGATTAATTCAAATTTATGATTTTTCAGATAAAAAAAAAAAAATTTTAAAAAAACAAGCATTTCTAATTTTATTCCTAAATATTTTGCTCCCTCTAAATCTAATAATTTTTTCTCATAGATAGATCTCAACAGATAAGGGAAATCAATATTTTTTTTTTTTTAAATAAAAATAATAGTTTGCCGAAACCTATCAACTGTCGCTGCGAAACTCAGACTGCTTTCCTGCACAACAAAACTTTCATTTTTAAATAATGATACACTGGTCAGTTGAGAATTTTTGAGTAAATTTGCTTAATAGCTTGGCAGTTGAAGGGTCAGAAATAATTCTAAATCCTAAATTCAACGCCATTTCACAATTCATAAAATTAAAACATTAACACGAGAAAGCTATTTTAGAAAAGCTCACTAAACTATCACCGATAACACTTTACACAACCAAAAAATTAGAAGTCTTATATAAGGTAAACTATATAATTAAAAATCTTATAACTCCACATGCAGAGAGTTTCACAGTCAATACAAACAAAAAGTGAACAAATAAAAACAGAACACATTGGGGACCTTGATCAAGAGGTTCCGAAAAAGGGGCTCTGCGGAAACCTTTGGTTACGCAAAAAGTCAGAGAATTAAAATTTGCTTTTCATCTTATATTTATATAAAAAAAAATCTGAACTACTAGATGCCACTTGTCATATTAAAATAATATTCCATACATAATAATTCATTTAATTCGCTTTCATTTCAAAGATATTCTATTTTTGATTGATCAGCAACGTGCCTCTACATTTAAATTAAGACTGCACCCATATCCTTTTGTGTGTTTATTTTCAATTTATTCAATTAATTACTTCTAACAAATATTTGTCATTTGTTCTAACTCAAGTATTTAATTTTAACAAATAATTGTTTTTCAAAAATTCAGAATTTAATATGCCAACCCAAAATACATAAATAAAACAAATCACCATTTGGCATCATTACAGTATGCCAATTTTTAAGGTTGATTGTAACTTCTAAAAATTTGTTATGTGAAAAGACCATTTTAAGTTTCACATACAATTCTGTTTTATCGTTTTAATTTGAATACATCTTGCTTCCGTTCAAAAATGAAACAAAAGAAAGCCAGATTGTTTATTTTAATCACTTTATACTTGAACAAAATTATATTCTCTGTTATTTTACAATTATTGTATTCTTTATCAGGGTATTTAATGAATATATCGGACTTACATTAAGTATTACCACATCGAAAGTTTGATATTTTTAAACATAAATTCAGCAGACGATTTACCATTATAGCTTCATTTGTGTTGTTGACAGTAAATTGAAAAGTTCTTCTCTTTCAAAAAATGGAATTGAATCGTGAACATTTTCGTGCCATTATTTTTCATAACTTTCGACGTGGATTGTCAAGACAAGAGTGCTTCGATGAACTTAATTCTTTATTCAGCGATAAAGCGCCATCCTACAGCACTGTAAAAAATTGGTATAACGAATTTAATCGTGGTCGATGTTCGATCCCGTGCAGGTCGTCCAAAATCCGTTGTTGTGCCAGAAAAGATCGATGCTGTGCGTGAACTGATAAAGCAAGATCGTCATGTGACATACCGTGAGATAGAGGCGTCTTTGGACATTAGTATGACTAGCATCAATAAAATATTGCATGAACATTTGAGCGTAAAAAAAATTTGTTCGCGTTGGATCCCGCATAATCTGACAAACGCTCAAAAAAAGGCTCGTGTCGATTGGTGCAAGGAAATGTTGGAAAAATACGTTCAAGGTACATCAAAGGCTGTGTATAACATCTACACAGGTGACGAATCATGGATCTATGCATATGAGCCGGAAACAAAACAGCAATCAACTGTATGGGTCTTCCAAGATGAGGCAAAACCAACAAAAGTTGTTCGAGGATAAGCACATCGAAACAAATGATTGCCTGTTTCTTCGGCATTAACGGTCATGCGGCAACAGTGGCGTTAGAGCAACGCAGGACGGTCAATTCTGAATGGTACACGACCATTTGTTTGCCAGAAGTCATCGGAGAAATTCGAAAAAAGCAGAACAGGCGAATCATTCTTCATCATTTCAATGCGAGCTCTCACACATCGACTCAAACAAAGGCATTTCTGACGGAGCGAAAGATCGAACTGATGGGTCATCCACCGTACAGCCCTGATTTGGCACCCAATGACTTCTTATTCTCACACATCAAAAATAAATTACGTGGACAATGATTTTCGACCCCCGAAGAAGCGGTTGATGCATTCAAAACGCATGTTTTGGAGTTACCTCAATCGGACTGGAAAAAGTGCTTTAAAAATTGGTTCAAACGCATGCAAAAGTGTATTGATCATCATGGAGAATATTTTGAAAAATAATAAAACCAATTTCGATCCTACATATTTGTTTTTTCATTATTAGGCCAGAAATATAAATAGCAACCTTCGTATATGTTCACAATTGTTAATGTTTGTAATTGTAATAAAGGGTTTAATATGTTCACATTTGCTAATAAAATTAATCGAGTTTCAGCCACACAAAAAATATTGATCAATCATATAGGTCTCATAGCTGAAAAAATTAAGATGAATTAAAAACTTGATTAATTAAAAGCTTGATCAATTAAAAGCTCTAAATGTTTAAAAAAAAAACTAGAAATTTTACAAAAAAGATTGATTAGACCTTTGATACTAAAGGAAACAATACATAGTCCTCTTTTTATGAGTATTTATAAAAATACATAATGATATTAAGACAACGAGCTTCAATAAAACAATGTAATCATGACATATTATAAATAACTAATTAAAATATTTGGTTCTAAAATTAACTCAGTCCATTCAACAGAATATACTAAGTACTCAGTTAAAATCTCTAGTAACTTTGATCTATTAAAAATTAAAATATAATATATTACATTCCAGGAATTAAAATAAATAAATTGAAATATTTAAGTTTCACAAAGAAAATAATACATACAGTTCCATGAGAGTGCATAAGCTATCAATACAAAGAGATTCAATAAAACAATGTTATCATGATATTTTGTAAATAATCAATTGAAATATTTAATTTCATAATTTACTCAGCACATTTAGTTTCAAAGTAGATGGAAAAATCCAGAAACAAATTTCTTTGAATAATAATGTTAATTTTTATAGTTATTATTTATTTTGTTTTTTAAATATTAAAACAGTAAAATGGCAGAATTTGGAAGGAAAAAAAAAAGTCATTTAAGTGTTATAATTGTTTTACTCCAAAGGATTTACCCATTAGGCGCTGTTATGTCAGATAATATTTTTTAAAAAATATTTTGGAATTATTTTACTTAATTATGCACATGCAAAGCAGTAAAAAATATTTTTCACTACAAAATTAATTAGCTTAATTTTTAGATCTTGCTTTCAAGACGCAAGCTTTAGTACCGAGTAGTAGGTAAACATAGATGCCTGGTGTCACAGGTCCTGGGTTCGATCCTCGGGCCGGGCAAGGTTGACTCAGCCTTTCATGCCTTCATTGGGGCGATAAATGAGTACCAGCATGCTTGGGAAATAAACAATGGGGGTTCGGCTGACCACCTGACCGGAACATCTGCTCCTGCACCCCAGAGCCCAAGGTCAAGAAAATTGAGATGGGCACAGTAGGCCTTGGCCCTCTATGAGCTGTCGCACCACTGAGTTTAGTTTAGTAGGTAAACATATAGTCGCATGTTTCTGACAATCCTTTAATTCATTAGCTGCAAATTAAATAACCCTCTACTGTTTTCTCGTCACAAATAAAGTATAAAATTAACAAATTTAAACAAAATAAAAATTAACAAACAGAAATTAACAAATAGAAGCACTTACTAATTTGCCCTCTATAAGCTTATTTATTTTTTTACAAATTAATATTTTGTAAGGTAGAATTGTTTATATTTGAGCTGCGGTGGCTCAGGGGGTAGAGCCTTTGCCCTCCCAATGAGGTGATCCAAGTTAGAATCCTAGCAGTGACTGGTTGATACAGATTCTGCTCCCGGCTCGCAGTAACCACAGTACTGAAGTAAAATATACTCAGTGGTAAACGGATAATGGGTTAGAATCCATTTGTCGTTGGATTAAACACAGAAGGTTTTTGTGGTTTACCTCTCCATATAACGCAAATGCAGGTTAGTTGCATCATAAAATTCTCCATGAAGGCTAGTTTGCCCCAGTGCTTGATCCAGGAGTTCTTATTTTCTGGGTTCAAAATTACAAAATTAGGTTACATTGATAGTCGTAAACTCAGAATTGAGTTGGTTGTTCAACGCCGGTTATAAAATAGTTAAATTTTTAAGAAGACTATCTACACCACGTTTGCAAAAAGACCCCCTACTTTGCAATTCAGAGCTATCAGATAACTGAGTAATTCTATTGCATTTAAACTCAATGCAAAGGTGTTAAAAGGAAGAGTAAGTGATAAAAACTATACTTTCCCCGAAAGTTCTCATATCAGGACCGAAGAACAGGTACAGGGTAGTGATTATCAACTACTTGTAATAAATTTTTGAATTGGTTTTTGACAGACATTGAGTTCGAAATATTTTCCGCAGTTACAGCAAGGAATATTTTTAAAGATTGTATTCAAAAAAGAAAATAGAAAAAAAAGTCTCATTTTTCTAATTATTTTCATTTTAAAATTTGAATACTTAATAAATATTTTTTATTTTCATAAAAATTAAAATCAGGCAATCATATTTTATAATTAGTATATTAATAAAATTTAAATGAATCAATGAAAGGGAAGCTGGAAAAAGTAAAGAGTAGTTGTAACCATAACAATGATAACTTTAGCGCCTAGTGGGTTAAAGAATAGATAAAATTATAAATATAAAATAAATGAAAAAAAAAAAAAAAAAGAATTTAGGTTTTCAAAACAAGATTTCAATTATTAAACAGAATATCATACAAAAAAGTTTTGAAAAATAAATTTGAAAGAAACAGGTAAAATATCTCATTATATGTTAAGTTAAAAGCAGTTTGAACATTGAGTGTTTGCACAAGGTTGTAAAAACTTTTCTTTCTCTCTACTACATTTCAATTAAAAATAAAACTGTTTAATTAGAAGGCAATTATTACAGTTTTTCATGCAAAACATTTAGATTAAATATGAAAAATTTCAATTCAAATACTAAAAAGGTTAACTAGACACTATTACAAATAGTAAAATATTTACTGATATAAAAATATGATTAAAAATCAAAGTCATGTTAGTGAAAAAGAGTACACTATAAAATGTGCTAATAAAAAGAAAATGTTTAACAAAAAAAATTAATATTTTCTAAATTTAATGAATATGCTTACAGTTACATTTCAATATAATGACTAAATATAATTTGGGACAAAATTAACTATAACAAAACTTAAATGTTATAAAACTGAAACATTTTTTTGCAATTTCAAAAGATTAATTTAATAGCTCTCCAAATTAAGAAAAAGCTTTAATGTTCAGTCAATCAACCGATTTTACCAGTCAAGCAATAACTTAGATTTGAAATTCTTTATTAATTTACATCTCTTTGGTAAACTTACCAAAAGGCAGAGCTGTTACCTCACACATCATGAGCAAGAATTTACATTTTTTTTTTTTTTTAAATAACTTCTCATAGTTAATTTTCAGGTATTATTGTGCTGATTGAATGGTTAAAGGCACTGAACTGGCATAATGAAGGACTGGGGTTTGATCCTCAGTGGTGGCTTGAAACCTACCCAGCTTCAGATCGATGGGTATCGAGCTGTCTGGTAAGACGGCCTTTGCATAATGCTGACCATATTACCACAATCATGCTGTTGATCTCAAAATGTTAGAAGTTTAACCTCCATGACCCTCGTGGATCACAGTGGGCTGTTGCAAGGATATGGAATAAAAATGGTGATCTGTCTCTCTTTAGATAGTAGCAGGGCTCGAAAAACCGCCCGTCCTCGGCGGTCAAAAATTCCCAGCGGACAACGAATTTCTCGAATCCGACGTCCGCGCGGACGGCCATTTTTCAGTTAATGTCCGTGATACATTTTCAATTTTTGTTATGTTACAAGAGTCTTGTGCCTAACTTCTAAAATGACCCTCTAATCCAGAAATACAGCAATTCATGTTTTCTCTGTCTGGGAGTACTGCAGCGGTTGAAAGGGGCTTTTCAGCAATGAACTAACAAAAAAAACACATTACGTACTGGTCTTAAAAAAGAAGCGTTAAACGCAATTATAAACATCTACCTAAATGGAAAACCCCTTTCAGATTTCTGTGCAGAAACCTCTGTAAATCATTGGCTTGATTGTGGAACTGGCAAACGTCATATTTGATTCATTTAAATAACGCAGTACCCTTTGATTAATTAACATTCTAGATAACTTGTCCTTTGTCATTTAAATTATTTCATAAAAGAAATACTAGGTTACCATTAGTAACCTAGTATTTCTTTTATTACTGTATAATGTAATCCTAGTAACTACTAATTCATTGTGCAATTTATATAAATGTTTGTTATAAATAAGAGAAAATTATATTTTTATTTATTTAGAAGCTACGGGTTAGTTTCAAAGGAGGACGGGTACATTGTCGTGCAAGCCGTCCTCGGGGACGGGTAAAATTTCTGAGTTTTTTCGAGCCCTGCATAGTAGACTAAAATACATTTTTGCTGAGTTTGCGAGAGGGTCCTGTATCAGTGGCATAGTTTTAATGTTAATGGGGTAGTGGCGAATTAAAACAATTAAAACAGAAAAATTAAAACAATTTTTTAAAAATTTTAATGTCCTGATTAATTTATTAGTTCCCCGAATATAGAAAAGGTCCAAATTGGAGAAGTGTCAAAGTATAAATATTAATATAATCATAAAATTGAGCCATGGTGGCTCAGTAGCTAAAGGCTCTGAGCTAATATATTGAAGGTCTGGGACTTGACCAGTGGTCACTTGAAAGCAGACTAGCTTCAGATCGATGGGTAGCAGTTAGTTTAGGAAGTAAAGACAGCTTACATACAACGTGACTGTATTACCAAAATCATGCTATTGGGAATGTTTTTCCTATAATTGTTCAATTTGTTTAAATATGATATTCTTCCACAGATTTTGTAACAAGTGAACAAAAGTAAAAAAGGTTTGATTGAAAAATTGAAAGAGAAAATTATGTATCAATTAAATTCTGTCACTTGATTCATTGGAAAATATAAGCAAATTAAAATATATATAACTAACTTATACTAATTATAATTAAAATACAATCGATTCTCGATAACTCAAAGATAAGAGGACTGGAGAATAACTTGGACTTATTGAAAATTCCATTTACCATTAATTTACTTTTCTTTTTTTTTGCTTTTCACTATATAATAAATTGAGCATTACAATTAATATAAAGATTATTGGTTTGATAAAGAATTTGTTAACTAAAGAATAAACAAAGTTTAATGCTAGATAAATAAACAT
Source organism: Parasteatoda lunata (assembly GCA_949128135.1). Classification (NCBI taxonomy): domain Eukaryota; kingdom Metazoa; phylum Arthropoda; class Arachnida; order Araneae; family Theridiidae; genus Parasteatoda; species Parasteatoda lunata. The sequence goes on from OX421975.1 coordinate 75,889,446, forward strand.
TCATCTAATAGAATATTACCTCCCGTCAATTTTGCAAATTCGAAAAGTTTCATTTTCCCTCACATTATCACACTCACAGTATCTTCATAAGTAGTAAAATATATTATTTAACAGTGAAAAGCACAGCTGTACATGCTTTTCAAGATTTGCTGTAATGGTGTCTCACACTTTATGTAATTCCATCAAAATAAACATTGAAGATGTTTTGATTATTAGAATACTCACAGAAGATACGATAAAAAGTGTGTTGAAAAAACACAGAACTTATACTTTCTGTCTGTCTAAAATATGTATGCAACTACTGCAACAAGGCTATTTGTGGAGAATACACTTTTAACATATGCCTTGAGTGCAAATGATAATTTTTACCCTATTTCTATTTTTTGATTGAAATATAATATTTTTATTAAGGTACGCTAATCTGTTGGACTTAAAGGAATTGTTTATGATTCCTAGTCTATTAGTTGGAATGATTAGTTACAGATTAACACTGATTTAAGTTTAGTTATCTAAGGTTAAGAAAAATAAACAAGAATACAAAATTTACAATCTTACTTTAAATCAAACTTCACATTTTTGTAAAGTAATCTGGCGTTTTTCATTGAATTAAGCTCTTTTGAGTCTCTGTAAACTACAAATCAAAATATTTGTAGAAGCAAAAATTAAGAAGCATGAACTCTCTCTTTTTATGAATTTCTGAAATTCAAAAGATTCTTTAATATTGGATTTGTTTGAGAAGAATGGGTAAGAGGAATAAGAATATTTCAAATTAAAAATATTTCACTTCGTTGGTGATCGAAAAGAAATTTCCTTCAGCATTAAAGATAATTTTGCTTGAAAACAAAATCTAGTTATAGGAAGTAAACAGTTAGTAATTGAGAAATATTAAGAAATAAATAGGTGAAAACACAATTTTTTTTAAAAAATAGAGTAGCGGGAATATTTGAGTCATTGAACTTAGAGTTATCAGAAATTGACTGTATATGTAACTAATAATCAAAATCTATCAACTTAGAAAAAAATATTATAATCATACATATTTCTTAAACCTTTAACTAAAGCCAACAAAAAAATCTACGTCATTTCTGCTAACTTAATCCTGAATGCCATAATTAAACATAGCACAGTCAGTTAGAGATTCTTTTGTATATTTGATCTTAACCAGCTTCAGAAATGCTTTTTGCAATAGAACAAAACCAGAAGTGCAGTCAAAACTGGACTCAGAAAAAGCTTTGATCCCTGAAATAATTTAACATAATTAAAACAATGGTGGGGAGAAAATTATTAAAAAATACTCTTAAATCTAAGTAAATAGGAAAAATTAATAAAAATTGAATGAAAATGTAATAAAATACATTATAAAATTACCATCATTGCTTCATTTGATTTTATTTTATTTATTATTTTTAGTTATTTATTTATTATTTTTAGTTATTTATTATGTTTATTTATTTATTATTTTTACTTATTTATTTTCAAATAGAACTTTAAAAAGTTCTGGTCAAATTTATCAATGCTCATTAAATTCTAACGCTTATGTCCCATTTTTGAGATTAAAAAAACAACATTTTGTTTGAAAAAGTCACATTTTTCTTTACATGACAGTATTTACTACACAAAGCTGCTAATTTTTTCTAAATGAACAGTAATATCATGTGTTATGTAAAATATTTAAATGTATCATAATGTTTCCATCATTTCTTTCAATAGATTTCCATGGTTCCTTAAATACCCCGTATTTTCCTTTTTGCAATATCATTTATTATAATGCAATATTTATAAAGTCTACTGATAAGACATAGTAACTGGGCACAATAATTTTATTTTCTATATTAATAAATTAGGCTAGTGCTGAAAATTAAAAATAAGCTGGAGTAATTATTCAAATATAAATAGTATTTTGTAATCAACATTAAAAAAGATAGACAAAATTTGTTTCCTTCAAACTATGACTTTTAATAAAATGACCATAGCTTGATAAAAAACCATGACTTTTCCTGGTTGTTAGCAGATGTATACATACACATCTTTGACAAAAACAATGAAAATAGAATTACAACTTCAGCTCATTGAACGAAAATACGCAATGACAGTACACAAGAATTGAGGATTCCTAAAGAAGATGGAATGCCTTTTTTGAGGTTCGGAAAAAGACTGAAAAAGTGCGTTTAAAATTGGAATTTTTTTTATACTTGAAATATTATTTATATTCTGTAGTCACTTAGTTCATCAATAAATAAAAAATGTTTTAAATTGGAAGGAGTTTACTAATGGTTTAAGTTACAAGTTAAATCTTACAAGATATCATATCAGGACTACTAATGATGCTACTAACTCTTGAAACCGTAACATTTCCAATTCTGGAAACATTAATTTAGGAACATTGAAATAAGAATTCAAATGAGGATACTACTTATTGGAAAATTCAGCTTTTATTTTGAAATTAATTAAAATACCAAATAAATTTAAACTGAAAGTTTTACAATGAAATTTTTATTATGAAAATAAGAAACATCCTTGAGCAAATATCATACAGTGAATTCAGCTATTAGAAAAGTTGCTCCTCAGTAAGGATATTTATTTAAAAATTTGATCTGTTCTTTTTTTTTTCTATAAAGACTCTGAAATACTTTTGATCTAAAAATGCTCTGCAATAATAAAAATTTACAAAATTAAGTGAAAAAAGTTACACAATAATTTTTAAAAAATTTTATATCTAAGAAAGTAAATGATAATGGAAATAAAAATTTTTATTAAAAAGTTATAAGCTGCTCTAACTATGCTTTCAGAAAAATCTAAAAAGATTTTTTTACATTTTTTTAATGTGAAATAAGAAAAACAAGTTTTTTCAGATTTTGTGTGTAAAATTTTAGGTTTTTTAACATTCAACTTAATTTTAATATGGTTTAAAATAGTACAAAAGTGTTTAATTCTAGATTAAAACGATTTTTATTTCTCAAAATCCTATTAGTAATTTTTAGCACTTTCTGTCTATGATATAACTTAAAGATTAATCATGTGAAGCAAAGAAATCTTCATTTGTCCAGGCCAATGAAATCAAGGCAACATTTTTCTTCTGAGTAAAATTGGGGCTTTTTTTTTTTTTTTTTTTTTTTTTTTGGATCAAGCAAATATTTGTTAGACCATACATATACTAGACTGCTTTTAAAAAGAGAAAACTAAAAAAAATATAATTTGTCTACCTAAGCATTCATTAATTGTGACCTACAGTAAAGTAATATCCAAAGTCCAATTATAAAATAAGATTTGAAGCAAATAATTTTCAAAGTTAAAAAATATATAATACAAAGTGACATAATACATTGATAATTGTTCGACTTTAATGAATAAAGTATATTAATATGTAACAATGTAATAGTTCTTTGTTTTGATCATCAGTACCAGCTAATTATAACTTTTTTTATACATAAATTATATGCATAAAGCATAATTTTACAATGAAAAAACAAAAATTTAGTTTTACTTTAAAGTACAAAATTAAAGACACTCGATGTATATAATTTTGTTATGTGACTACTTATATTGTAAATTTTAAAGTATGTGACAAACTTTTAGCTGAATTTTATGAACAGTTCAGCGAAAAAAAAGCACATTATTTTAATGAAAAATTTACATTTTATAAAACATTCCTTCATCTGAAAATTTAATAATAAAATGAATAAAAAAATTTAGCTCAAAACAAATATTTATAATCCGAATCCAGATACAATTCTATAAAATTTAAAAAAAAAAAAAAAAAAAACATTGAGCGAGCTAAATTTTTTTATGCACTATCGCCAACCAGAAAAATCATAGAATCCATTAGAAGGTAATTCACACAAAGAAAAAACGTTATGCATTTTTTCCAATTAAATAACTATACACTAATGATTCTTACAAAAAATAAATACTAATTACTAAAAAATTTTGTACATTTGAATTACTGGTGCCCTTATATTCATATGTTGGTTACTTATTATCTTTGTATATGATTGATATCTAAATGGAATGCTTATAGGAAAAAGATAACTTAGACTTGCAATAATTGATAACTTGTTTTTTTTTTTTTTTTTTACATAAATTACTGTAATTAAATACAATTTAGAAGTTCAATATGGGACAAACTTATACAAAATATTATACTATGAATAATAATAAATTAAAAAACTAACATAAAATGCAAAATCAAAAAAAATCTCAAAATGTTGAACTAAAAATAGCACTCTTCTTTTTTATCACAGATTAAAAAATACAAGTGAAAAAAATTATACAGGAAAATAGAATATTCCTGTAATTTTTGTGCCAATTTTAAATTAATGCTTAGAGCATAGAAGTAAACTGAGCAAAGTTATACATTTAAAATAAAAAAAAATTACATTTTTAAGTCATACAAGCCCTTTTCTTCTTTACAAAAAAAAAAAATAATAATAATAATAATAAAATAAACAAAAAAGATCTCAATTTTTTAAATAAAAAGAAAGCAATACATAATTTGAATGATAAAAAAATGCAATTAATGGTATTTTTTAAAAATATGAAAAACTAAGCAGAATTATTTATTAATGAAAAAAAAAAATATTTATCATTTAGGTTGGATCTTTTTAAAAGTTATCAATATAATTCAAATGGTATTAAAAGATTATATAAAAATATTTTCTTGGCATTAAAACCAGTCTTCAGTGAAATTAAAAATATTAAAAAATTTCATCATTAATGATATAACGGTAAATATTTTTTTAATCGAAATCTCCTCTGCCGTTGACGAAATATTAGACATATAAGAATAATTAATAAAGCTGAAACAACATACAATGACACACACAAACTAATATCTGTACTAGTAAACCATCTAAAGTTCCAACTCTCAAGTAAAGAGTAATTTTCAAATTTATTTACCATTGCAGAATTGTTTATTCTTCGATCAGATGGTACAAGATCTACCACTTTAACAACACTTCCTGGCTTAATATTTTGTTTACTGTAAATTTTGCTCAAAAATTGTAAAACTTGTTCTTGATCCCATACGATGTCATGGAAAGTTTCCCCTGTCTTTCTGCAAAGTGGACACGCTTCTTTAGAAGGAAACTGAATCTTCGGATGTTTAGGATCTTCGGTTTCATCGCCAGCCAAACGATTATTAGCTTCATTGTGTGCTTGCCATAACCACAAAACAGCATTTTCAGATGATTTTACTTTTGCCTCCAAGTCTTTAGCCATTTTTAAGAAATTCTCGACACATTCGTGGCAAGTGAAAAAATATTTAACATAGTCTCTGATGGCAAAGAGAGCCTGAGCAGCAGTTTCTTCATCTGAATTGAAAAGAAAAAAGTGGTATGAGGACAAAAAAAAAATTAGGTGATACCAAGTATACAATGTAAAATCTATTTGTTTACAGAATAATTTTTTTTCTTCACTTTTTAGTCAATAACAAAGCATTTTTCCATCCTCACAATTAATGCTAAAATTATAAAAAGCCACTTATTACCTTGATAGATAGATATTATAGATAAGGTAGATAGAGATAGATATATAGATAATTAGATATAGATAGGTAGCTTGACAGATAGATATTATGATAGAATATAAAAAAATTTAAAATACTACAAGTAAAATTGCATACTCAGTAAAACTTTAGTCTTACTTTTTAAAAAGAATAAATTTGTTTATTAATAAAATAATTTAACATTAAACATTAAAACTTACACCCAAGAGATCTCTTAAACTCATTATTTGCTTGTATGGTAATGGTATGAAAAAGCGTCCACAATGAACATGGATAGCCTCTGTATTTCGGATCACTACCTTTACAGCCAACATAGTCCCGTATTTTTGGCAAATATTCTGTTTCAGTCTTTTTAATAAAAAAAAAAAGAAGATTGTTTAAATAAAAGCCTTTTTATAATTACATACAATTCATATTTGGCATTTTCATAAGGTAAAAAATATAAAAGGTGGTAATAAATGTAAAAATAAATGTTAGGGTCCGGGCTCTACTGAAAATAAAAAATTTCGCTCTCGCTCATGTCTAACATCTCGGCATCTAAAAAAACTTTCTGTTTGGTCAACGTAATTAGTTTTTTTTTTCTTCTCATTTTTTAATCAATTAATTCCAGAAGTGAACAGAATTAAGAAAAAAAAATAGCCTTTGCCAAAGAACACTTAAATAAAAATATATAAATCTTTGGAAAAAGGTAATAACCTTTTCCAAACAGAAAATTTTGTATTTTTTGGTACCCAAGGACAGAAATATATCTGAAAAAATCCTGTACAAAGCTAAACTCAGATAATTTCCAATCAACTCTCAAGGATGAGAGGAAGAAGTGGTGTTATGATCTCAGAAAGCAGAAGGGAAAATGCAGTTGATAATCTGGAGTTCATTGATTTAAGAATGAACAAAACAGATTACTTTGAACAAACTGGAAAAGTTAGGATTAATGTTTAGAAGCTTGAGGCGAGCATCGAGATTTTTATTTTTACCAGGGCATTGACCCTAAACAGATTATGTACAATAAGAGACTCTGGCTGCTTTACAATGCTCCAAATGAATCCTATTCTAGACTTTAACGCAATCGAGCATTCATTCCGCAAATCAGGGAACATGAAATAACATCATAAGAAATGCCTAAACCTGGCAGAATAGAAGACTGCAACGAAATTTAGCTGTCCCAAACCTGATAAAAAAATTTGGAACAGCTTTCAGAGCAGATATATGCATAATTCGGAGCAAGTAAATACGCCATTGGAGCAGTTAATTTTTTTTTTTTTTTCTTTACAAAATCATAAGAATATTACGAATTACTCCCTAAAACATAGCCAACTATTAAAATAATCATCTAATCTAAAATTACTGAATCTTTAAATAACACAGGTATAGTCTTATAATAAACTATTTTTATAAAAATTTTGTAGTTAACAAGAAAAAATATTAACAGTTAATATTAAGCAATAAGGGCACAGTTAACATAACTTATAACATTACTAAGTTACCTTACTTTATCATAGAAAGACTGATGGCAACAGCGGTCTAACCCTCAATTTTATATAAAAATATGAATTTTTATATTTACATAAAGCTGAGAAATTTGACTATCTATAACATAATACAGATAAAATATACATTTCCTTCACAAATAAAATTATTTTATTTGTTATATGCTAGTTGAACTTTATTGTTCAAGGTTAAAAACACCAGGTGGCCCTGTTATCTAAATCTTAACATTTTGGAGGTTTAGACCACTGTTGCACTCAGTATTTCAGTATTAAAAATCTAAAAGCACAAGAAAAAATACTATATTTTTAGTAATAAAACCATTTATAATTAACAAGTAAAATATCAAAAATTTATTAATAGTATTAAGGGCACATTTGATGCATATTATTTTTGCAATTTGATAATCAATTTCAATATGAACATTCTCTTCTTTCAATTCTCTTTTAAGCTTTTAAAAATTCTTTGCTTTCTAATTGTCAGTAAGATTTGTCTACTTTGTATGGCAAAAGGGAATAAAATTGGAATTGCTACATAAAACCTTTTTCAAACATAAATTTTGTTTTATCAGATTTTTGAAATTGTATTTACAGCATTAAAAATAAACAAAAATAGTAGTCAAGCTACAACATTGTGCCAAATGATACTGAATAGGGTTAATTTTCAATTTGATGGGATGAACTTCTAAAAATATGTTTTGCTTAATCTGATAATGCAAAGTAGCAGGGAAGGGTAATAATTAAAAAAAATTCATAGGTTTTAGCTTAATTAATTGGGCAGATCATATGAAGACATGAGGTCATAAGACATATGTCTTCCAGTTTCGTGCATGATTTTGTACTGTTGATCAATACTAATTTATTAACTATTTACTTTTTTCTGACCCCTACAAAGAATGGGTACAAATAGTAAAGAAAGAAAAGCAGCATCAATCAATGTTAATCTAATTAAAACATTACTTTCAAGTAAAATAAAAAAAATATCTGCTATTAATAAAATATGTTATATATTACCTAATTAAAATATATTACCTAATTGTTTTAAAAATTTGCAACAACTCTAAATTTATTATTGTACTGAAAGAAATTTAAGAATATCCATACTAATTCAGACAATCAAAACAAATAAGATAAAACTGTAAATTAAAAACTTAAATATAATGAATCTGATCGAAAATAAATGAATAGCAAAATATACCTGATATTGATTCATAATGTCAACAAATTCCTCACCAGTTACTGAACGTTTTCTATATGAAATCCAGTTGTACAATTTGGATATGTAAGATATAACTGGTTCTGATCCTGGGAAGTACTATTTGAAATAAGATAAATGGAGAAAAAAAATTAATACATCAAAAGTTAACAAAAATATTAAACACATTAAAAATTTTAAAAATAATTTTGCATTTTGTTTTATGATGCACTTACAACTTTCAACATAAAGAGGTATGATTTCAAAGCAGAAAATTTTTCTCCATCAATAACTTTTGTCATGCCCACTTCCTGTCTTAGAGAATTATAAAGCGCATTTTCTAAATCAACCATATATACAGAACTAGTCCCAGACCTAAATGTAAATAATAATAATTAAAAACTGATAGTTAATTTTAAAATTATTTGTTTTTAATATTATTCTAAGATTCTGAAGCATAGGAAATAATGGATCAATTAATGCAAATAAAGGAAAATAATTTTAGTTCCATTAGAAAACACTACCATTAGAAAAATCAATTAATAGCTTCAATAATTTTGGCAACATTTTTATATGTGATATATAATATATATCATAATTATAGAAATATATAAGGCGAGTATTAATCATCATTTAGTATCTAATAAAATGTCTCCAATGTCAAAAAGAAACTTGGCCCCGGTTTTTGACAGATTTTGTCACTTTTCGACAGGTTTTTGACACATGTCAAAAACCCAAACCTACTAAACATTGTATTTACAATGTATTCAAGAGAAGATACTTTTTTCTGTTCCACAAGTATCGAAAATTTTACAGTAAAGTTCACTAAATGTGTTTTAAAAAAAAGAATTGTTGCTGTAAATTGCAAGTTTGAAATTTATAATATAGGACTTAAAATTTAAGTTCAAAAAAATAATAAAAAGTAATAATAATAAACAAAAATACTCAGTTGAGTTTGTAGTCTCTGCTGATGCCACCTCAACTTCAGGAAATCTAGGATGTCCCACAATAGCTTTGAATATTTGATTTCTGATCTCAAAAGAACCTGTATCATTTGAAAACCTGAAAAAAGGAAAGTTTGAAATATACCATCGATACTTCTAAAGACAAAATCTAAATTACCATAAGGGCAAATGTATGATTATTAAAAAATATATATATTAGTTTTTAAGTTACAAAACCATTTCAATAAATTTCTAAACATAAATTAAATGTAATTAAGCTAATTTAATTAAACATTATTTAACTAATAAGCTTTCAATTTTTTATGATAAAAAGTAAATAAAAGGATTCAATGTAATTACTTATATTTACAGGTTCTTCCTTCCGTTTATCTATTTTAATTACACCTTATATTGTAAAAAAGTAAAATACACTTTGTTTTATTTTCTAAAAACAAAATAACTATTATCTTTTATCCATTGGTAAAAATGCTCAAAGGAAAAAAAAATTTAGAAATAAACAGTAAAATAAAACAAAACAGTTCAAAGTACCTGTAGAAGACTAACAATATAAGAGCTTATATTGTCAGTTAACATTTCTTAATTTCAATTTTTAATAACAGCATTAAAAACAATTCTTAAAAAAAAATAATAAACTGTACCTCATAAAAACTTCTGCTTTACCAGATGGATTAATTTTATATATTACAGGAACAGAACCATTGTAAAGGTTGGGACCCAAATCCTTTAGTAGCTCAGTATTATTAGTCAAAACTCTTCTTATTATCACTTCAGTTTGAAAGGAAAAATCCATAGTTAGCTAAAAGATATAGAATTTGAATTTGTAAGAATAAGGGATAAAAATAAAATTGAAACAATTTACAAGGTAATTGTCGATCCAAGTTTGATTTTATAAGCATATTTAACAATTGAAACATAAACCAGATTGTCACTTTAAAAGCGATTACCTGTCAAAGTGAACCACAAAATTGTTACTCTAAGAATGCTCAACTTAACAGAAATTATATTAACATTGATATAAATAGTTTTACAAGAAAGACTGATATTATGGGAAATGCAATTCAAATGAAATTCTTCGAAAATAAAAAAACTGAGTGATGTTGAAATTAACCTACCCCTTTGCCTGATAAGGGAAATTCATATGAAAACATAATATAGGGTGATTATAATTGAAGATACCCTGTTTAAACCAGTATACTGTTATGGTTGAGGGGTGTTAAAGAAACTTGGTATATATACTTCATATGATATGAACCATGGGGAAATCTACACTAGGTCAATTTCAATAAATGCAATAAATGAAATATATTTATTACTATATTCAATAAATGAAAGTATGCAATATGTAAGAGAAAGTATGCAATTTGGTGCAGTTTTTGAACATAACAGCCATAAATAAATTTTCTCAACCATGCCATAGCAGAAGAAAGAAAAAGCGTTTCTGGTAGAATTGTTTCATAATAATCACAGTAACCTGTATATTACAATGGCAAGAGCATCAATGTCATGCAGCAGAAATAGATACAGAAACCCTATGTGTTACCATAGAACAGTGTTTCCCAAAGTGTGGTTCGCGTACCCCCAGGGGTACGGGAACAGCTTAGCAGGGGGTACGCGTTCTTATTCGAAATATCTTGCAAAAAGCAAAAATTTCAATACATTTTATTTAAAAACAAAGCTAGCCATGAAAATTTACGATTACGTATTTTTCTATTGACTATTTTTTGCAGTTAATAATTAGTAGTGTCAAAAGCCAGTTGTGATTTTTAACTTTTGTGCAATTTTTTATAGTAAAAAATACATTAATTTTCTTATTAGGGGGACACAGCATTACGAAAAATTTAGAAAGGGTACACAAAAGTCATAAGTTTGGGAAACACTGCCATAGAACATGCCACAACACGTTTTGAACATATGCTTGATAAAAAGAAAAAGAATGCCCGTTGAGATTAAGTTTTGATTCCATGGAGCTTTGCATCTCCGAATTGTGTTTTGTTTTCTACGTGTCTTTTTATAAAAAATATAATTAAAAAAACAGGTTGTTGAAATTCAGTTTTATTTTAATTGCAGATTTCTTTTTTCTGTGATCCATATAACCTGTATAACAAGTTCCATTTGACATCTGTCAACCAAAATGTGAGTCTAAGTATGATAACTTTACTGATAGTCACCTTGTGCTTGTGAGATACCACGAAAAAGCTAAGAATGTGACTATATTATTAGGTTTTTATTTGTATTTTGTTTTGCATAAAATAAGATTAATTAATCCAGTGGCATCCAAAAATATGTTTTATATATTAATTCCACCATTCGATTAATTCTTGAAGGGTGACATTTAAAATAAAGGAGTAAACTTCTAAATAGGGATGTAACAAATATTTGGCTACTATTTGGTATTTTATTTGGCCCTTTTGCTGAATATTTGGTTGGCCGAACATTTGGCTTGATATTCGGCAAAGTATTACTATTTGGAAAAAAAAAAAAAAATTGGGGGGGGGGGGGAGGTGGAGGATTTAATAGATTTAATAAAGCCAAAATTGTATTTTTTACCATACATTATTAGAAACAGCTTAATATTTGTTGAGTCCTAAAACTTATTAACTTATGTTCTGAAAGACACGTGGAAAAGCGAAATTTGAAGAATTAAATCTACTTTATACTGAACCATGAATTTTGAATGTTAATTTTTTTTCTTTTCTTAATTATATTCAGGCAAATCAATTTCATAATTTTTTTCAACACTTCATGATTTAAAAAATGAGAATTTTTTTGTTTCATTTTTGCTTGTTTTTCTGTTTTAACTACAAGCAAAGCATGTTAACGAAGACTTTATTCTTTTATTGTCACTTTTTCTTGCACTGTAAGACAGATAACTAGTAACATAGAAAAATAATTCTCAACAATAAAGTTATGTTCCAAAACTAAGAACAATTCTTCTTCCTGTTTCTTTTTTGATTTTTTTATTAACTTTTCTTTCTATCAGCTTAATATGACATTTTTTAAAAAGCCTTTCTAATGAACGTTATTAATTTCTGGTAACTTCTTTTTAAAAATACAGCAATGTGAAAAAGTTAGATTAAGATTTTTAGCTTTTAACTTTTTGTTTAAAAATTAAGAATGATTTTTGTTTTGGTCTCTATCTTGCTTTTTCTTTTTCAAAAAACTTATGTTTTTATAGACGTTTTTATTATGATGCAGCAATTAAGAGGATTTCTATTGGACTTGAATCTTTACTTTACCTTGAAAATATGGTAATTGGAAAACTGAAATGTTTAGCTTTAAGATTTTCTTCCAAAAATTAAAATTGATTTCTATTTTTTCTACAAATCTGATCCTATAGAAAAATAATAACATATCTTTCTGATATCTTGAAAAATAATAACATAAAATGCTTGATCAGAATGACATAAAGTACATCATATTAAATTTTTAGCAAATTCCCCTTATCTAATTTCTACAACATATGGAGAAGTTTTTTCAATTTAAAAATCCAATTCCATTGTAAATAATAAAATATTTTTCCCAATTCTTTGTAAATAATATATTTGAATAACTATTTTAAAGTATGCTTTCCAGTGGTTCATCACAAGTACCTTCATCCTATCTAAAAGTGGAAAATTAGAATTAATACTAATAATTTAATACTGATATCAATTAATTTTGAAAAATTTATTCGGTACCTTTTAACATTTTTTTTACTTTTTTTAATATTTTTTAACAAGAAAGGTATAATTAAAGAAACAAACATTTATCAGCCTTAACAATTTTGGAACCAATTTTCGATGAAATAATAGTTTTTTTAGTAAGTTATTTAGTAATCAATTTAAACAAGCAATAACTATAAGGCATTTTCTAAAACATGCATAGTTATACCAAGAAATATATGGTTATGCCAAACAAAAAACAAACTTAATAAATAATAAAGAGAGAAACTTTTTTTTTAAATAATTGATAACAGAAAGTTGGTAAATATTGTACACACACAAAACTGATCCACACAAAAATTCAATATTAAAAACTTCAGATTTTACTTTTTACCAATATATTTTTAAAAGTTATACTTACTAAACGACCAACAATGGATTCCTCATCTTCCACAAATAGATACATGCCTTCAGCTTTCATATTACCTGATTTTTCAATTTCATTTAAACTTGTCAACCTGACGAGAAAAAAAAACATTTTAAAAAAAGTAAGTTCCAATAAAATAAAACACAAAAAATATAGACATCTTGCTAACCATTCTACAATTAAGTTACCAGTACGGAGAATGAATTTTTATAACGGTTGTCGAACAGCCGAACCAATTTTTTAGGTTTACGACTACCAATGTTCAACCATTTCTTGCCATTTTGAGCCTAGTCCAGAAAACATGGGGACTTCTGGATCAAGTATAAGGAAAAATTTGCCTTTATGGCAGGACTTTTTAATGGAACTAACCCACATTTGCGTTACATGTAGAGGAAAACCACGAAAACCTCCCACGGCAAGAGGACTCTAACCCATGATCCATCTGCCACTGAAGAAATTTTTGTCAGTATTGTGGTCAGTGCAAGATGGGTGCAGAATTCGTATCAAGCAGCCATCGAACCCAGTTCACCTCATTGTGAGGTGAACGCTCTATCTCCTGAGCTCACACAGAATGTATTGCAAATATTCTGCCATACAAAAATAAAACTTCAGAGTTTCAGTTAATAATTAATTTTAAGGGGAAAAACAAAAGGGAAAGTTTTGCAATTAAATATTTTTTTAAATAGTTAGAAAATATATGCACATTGTATATACATATTTTACTAAATTATAATAATATTAAATTATAATAGTATTAAATAATATTAGCATATATTATAATACTAGTATTAAATTATAATAGTATATATCACTATAGATATTGTACTATTAATTATTTCTTAAAAATTTGTATTAGTATAATCAGTATATTTAAAAAGTATGTATAGTAAGATAATAGGTAATATAACAGACATATTACACAATGAAAAGAAATTAGCAAAACAGCATAATGGTACAACTTAGTGAGCATATTTCAAGATTTAGATGAGTTTTCACACAAGTTCCTGCTTTTATATGGTAGTTTTTTCATAAAAAAACAATTTCCTTAAAATAACTAAATTGAATAAAAATACACACATTATAAATAGTAAAAATACTTTAAACTACCACTATAGAAATTAATTTTTACACTCTCACTAATATTTCAAATAAACTAAAAACTATTACAGTTTTCTTTAAATGAAATTGTATTGAGTTCAGCAAATCACACTTCGTCTGAAGTTAAACCTAATTTATTATAGCCATGAAAATTAACTCTTTAATTTAATAATACGAAAAGAAAGAAAAAAAAAGAGTTTTTTTAGCATTTGTTTTTTAAATGTAATCCCGATACATCTAATGAAGAGCCTTTTTATTTCTAAAACAATATTTACAAATGTTTTTTTTTTTATAAAATATATACTAGTTTTGGAACTTTACCCACTTTACCTCAACAAGAAGGTAAAGTATTTATATAAAACCATGTTCTTTTGAATGCATTACTATGAGAAAACTAACAAAATAGATAAGTTATGTTTCATATTTAATAATCTATTTGAATCCAATTTAAACAAAATGCATCAAAACTTTCAGTAAAATAAATTTAATAAATTTGTTGTAGAGCCTTCTTTAAAAAAATAAATAAATAAAAACCTGTTTTTATAAACACTTTATTCCACCTGACCCTATCAAACCTGTAGAGTAAAAAATGAAAATAAAAATAAAAATTCCTAAATAAATTAAGACTTTTCTGTGTTCTCTCTGCACTATTTCATTTTCAAAAAAATTTACAGCTCTGAAACTCATTGAAAAACCTATAAAATCTTCTTACAAATTAATGTGAAACAATTTTTTTCTTCCATTTACTCCAGAGCTCCTCATATTGAATAATACAAGCAAACTCAAATTTTTAAGAATGTAAAGATATTTGAAGGGTCTCATGAGAAGTACAGCCAAATAACAGCTACTTACTTTAGAGGAGACAAATCTGGCCAATCAGAAGGAACACCTTTATCCCAGTTTGATTCTAAGAAATGGAGGGTAGAATTTTCAATGTAAGGAATATCTCTTCTATGCCCTTCCAGGTCAATTCCCATATCTTTCTCATCAACGTTTCGCCAAAAGTACTAAAAATCAATGTCTCTTATTTAAAAATTTAATTTTAAAAACATGTTAAAAAATTTCAAAAAATGAAATACTTACCAAAGAAATTTTTATAAAAAGCAGGAGACTTCTCTAAGGCACTAATACTTCTTTTTAATTATTCAATAATCAAAAATAAAAACCTCTAAAGCTAAAAGTGCTTAAAAATGTAAATAATTTAAAGTTGGGGCTAAACTGCTTTTCTTTATGTCCCTGAAATTCATTGCACCCCATGCAATGCAAAATTTCTTTTATCTTGCCAATAAATTTGTTTTATTTGCCCATTTATACATAATTTAATATTTAAATAATTAACACTGCTTCTTTTATAATTTTAGCTTAAAAAATTATTGATAATTTTAGCAAAACTGTTAATAATTTAAATTGTGAGCGTTGTTTGTATATTTTGATAAAAACCGCAGAATATTTATAAGCAATATCATTTATCTCATAACAGAACATTACATATAATTTTGCTCCTAGGACAAAATCTATCATGTCATTAACAAAAAATTTTTTGCTATATCTTATATAGCTATTTCCAGAATGAATTTTTGCAACAATTGTAGCACAAAAGAAATAATAAAAAATAAATATTTTTTCAAAACTAAAGTCTATTTTCAATTTAAAAGGCTTGGAATGATAAGTTACATTTCTTTTCAATTGTGAAATTTTTTCATCTAATTTTTCTTTAGTACTACTTTCAAATAAGTGCATCATAAAATTCCAAATTTTCCTCTAGATCATGCTATTGAATAATAGCATAGAAGTATCTTATTGCCTTCATGAAAATTGTTCACCATAACTGGTCATAATGTGTATTTTTACATTGACCCAATCTATTCAAATAAAGACCTGCATTAAAATGTCAGTAAAACTTAAGTCAAAGTAACTATATTACACAATTGAAATCAATCTGAAACATAGTAATAAAAATACAGAAACTCACTCTTATTGTAGGAAATCCTTTTACATCATATTGACGACACAACTTCAGGTTTTCTTCATCATTGCAGTTAATTACACCAACATCAATGACTTTTCGCCACACTATGCAGACAAAGAAACTATTGAAACATGACTTCTTACAAGAATTTATCAAGGGATATTTTTTTTAATTATTTTTCAAAATTGAAATTAACATAAAATAGGTACACTTAATATGTTTACAGACAAATTCATTCAGAGTTTAAAAGATGTTAAAAAATCTAAAAAATTTCAAGAAAATTATTCATGTATTATTTTTTTTTCTTCTTTTTTGAACAGATTCATTAAAAACAAAAACTCTACTCATTATGTTTGAGGTTATTCATAACATGGCTGTCTAAAACATAAAATAACATACCTTATGAAACTGTCCTCATGAATAGCCATATGAATACTTTAAAATTGTACACTTTTTAGTCAGTAGCTTAACGTGTATAAAAAAACGGAATAACTTTGAAAAATTTAATTTGACATATTAAATTAAGAACTGGGAAATCTTGATACCTTCCTAGATTTCTGACAAAAAGAAGAAGAAAAATCGATTTTACAGAAAGAAGAAAATGCTGTTTTATTTACATTCTGTTACATTAGGTACATTTTTTCCCAAAAAGTAACTATTTTTATAAGATTTTGGAATCAGAAAATAATCACCATTTGTTAGTTCTAATAAATCAACAATTTCATAAACTTCGTTGATAGAGATAGACACTATCATCACATGTTAGGATCGTTAAAATTCTGAATGATATGATTAATGAATATATGAAAATCTTGAAGTTTTTAAAAATATCGAACTTTGCTCCCATTTTATCCAGAATCATTTTTTAGGTCCAATACAAGAACAGAAAGAAGTGACTTTCAAGAACTTTCTTATCTTTCACAATTTTTCTGCTTGTTTTTAAATGATTGCAGCTTGTTTAATGTGAAAATTTCATGGCATTCTGCTAGATCATTTTGCAAACTAATGTTCTTATCAAATTTGCATAAAATGTAAACTTAAACACTCAATAAAAGAAGTTTTTTGTATTTGAAAATCTGCTTAGTTAAAAAATAAATGTTCGATTAAAACTGAATACCCAATGCACCTTACTACCATTTGTAGCAGAATGTCCTACTCTTTTAGTTCAAGTCCTTTAGTTGTCTTCCCTACTTTCCTTTAGGTTTTTTTTTCTGTTTAAGAAAAGATGTCCATCTTTTCTTCTACACTGTACCCCCCAAAAAAATTTTTTTTTTTGGCTGTCATAATAATTTAATAACTTGAGGTTTATGGTATAGAAAATAAGGCCTTTGCCAACAACAAAAAATTTTGCTAAATTTTAAAATTCCGCAGAAGTTTGTTGCAGAATATAGACCAAGATAAGAATCAACGATGCAGTGGTCAAAGAACAATGTTTCATCCCCGATGGCAGCTTGAAGCTCACTTAGCTTCAGATTAATGGGTACCTATTTAGCTTGTCTAATATGCAAAGACTGTCAGTAAGCAATATGGGTCACATTATCCCATCATGCCATTGATCACTGTAGATTATGATCATCATAGAGCCTTTTCATCTGTGACCTCTTTTAGTAATAACTGACAGTTACAGGAGTGTTTTACTATTATTTTTGAAGGAATAGAATAACTATCACAATTTTTAATAACTTTTAAAAACCCTAGTTTACAAAGATAACTTGTCAAAATGAAATACATAAATTGTTATTTTTCACTATCCCTCAAATAAATAATAATAAAAACTACTAGAAAATACATGTATTTTGCCTTGACAAAATTAATCATTTATTACAACCTTTTTTTGACTCCCACAACTTTTATGAAATATAGAAAGTTTATTAATATGAGAGTTGCTCGACAATATTTTAAAAAGAACCCAAATTTTCTTAAACCTTTATGTACCAATGTTACTTTTAAGTCTTACTTATTTCCATATAGCATTAAAATGGAACAAAATATCTCTTTGGAACTTGTTGGTCCCTGTAGCATGACCTTCCATTTATACTTATTATTTGACAATACACGACTATTTGAGGTTGAACATCAGCTATAAAACTATTAAGTTGTTGTTCATCATTATTAGTTGACGTCACACTAATATTTGAGGTTAAACATCACCTATAGAACAATAGAGTTGTTATTTTGTTTAAGGACAACCATCCTCAAATCTCCCCAATCCCTTTCCTCCCTAAATTCTGAGCTTTCAATTTTGTAAGTAAGTATTTCCTATTTTTTTTTTATAGTTTCATTAACATTTTCAACTAGTTATAAAAGAAAATAATAAAAAGTTTAACTTTAATTAAATTTTTAAAAAGCGTTAAGGCCCAAATTAAAAATTTTATGAACAATAGAAAATAACATTGAATATTAAAAAAATATTTAGCTAAGTACAAAATAGACATTTAATGGAACCAAAAAAAAAAAAATTACACATTTTTGATATATTTTTAATAATTTGACAAATAAAGAGTTAAAGAATAAAATGTCAAAACTGCTAAAAAAGAGCAAAAGAATAAAAAATAATAATTGTAATAAATAACTATGAATACAAGTCAAAAATGATTCTCATTACAATGAAAATAGCATTTTTACTCTAACCATTATTTACCTAAAGATACATTTTAAACTTCCACTTTAAAAAAAAGTAAGATTTTGTGTAAAGAGCTAATATTAAAAATATTAAATGAGATCATTATAAAAATTACTTATAAATATACATAAATGTTTTAAATAAATATATTCAAGAAATCAAATTTTTTTGTCAAATAGAACATTTCAATAAGATATATAATAGCGCAAATATCTAAACTATTGGTAAGCTTTTCATAGTGTAATCAACAGCAGAATAGGCACCACTTCTTAGCAACTTCCAGACAGGAACCCGTGGGAAACTATAAAAAAACAAAAATCACTAAAGTGTATAACTTGTAACCACTGCTGGGTAAATCTCTATGTGCTTTTTTTTTTTTTTCTTTTTTTAAGGAAATTGTAATTTGGCACCTCGGTGGTTGTAGTTGACATGACAGATGAAAATACGAAGGTATACTCAAATTATTTTAGAAAAATTTAAAAAGATTTAGTCTTAGATACAGAAATATTTATTTTCAAATGAAACACAAGGTAAGTGATGCTAGTCTTATATAGGTAACTCAAGGATAGAAATAAATATTTCATAAAACGTATACAAAACATAATAATCTCAATTAAACTCCGAAAACAAACCAATTGCAGAAAAATTTACTTGAATGCAGAATTACGTGCCATCAACATCCTATTTAAAAATGCTAAATTTAATTATATTTAATACTTACTTTTTGTATCTTTGGCAAACAATTTCCAAAAGAAAGAAAAGCGAATACAATGGCCACACCAGCTGTTGTAAAATTGTATAATCCATGCATGGTCTTTTCCATATACTAAACTTTCAAAATTAGAAGAATTTAATTCCCATAGTGGATCTTCAGCACTATACAATGTTGAAGAAGATGAAAGTGTTATTGAAACTATTATTATTAAAAGATAACAAAACGGCTTAGTTCCTAATCCCATAGCTGCCATATGTTTGTGACAAAGAAAGCAGAGCTAACTAAACGTCACCAATATTTGCCATTAAAACAAACTGCCTGTAATTTCATCACAAGCGCGACTAACAACTAAAATTAAGTTCAGATTGATGGAATGATGGTAACAGCTATTAGTAAGATTGAGTTCGTGCGCAAAATAAAATTTGCTTTTAGCTTTCTATTTTTTTAAAAAAGCTATATTTAGGGGTCATCCATAAATGGCGAATGAGTTCATTAGTTATTCATAGTGAGTGAAAACAGAAATAAATAAGTGAATGATCCTTAGAAAAAAACTTTTGAGTTGTTGGTAGCATTTACGCAATCAAAGTGCTTAATGTACTTAGATTTTTAACCAACCCAGAAGACTGGAGAACTCTTATGTTAAGATCTGAGATAAATTCGCCTTCGTGAAGGCATTTTGAAGAAACTAATCTGCGCCTGCAAATCTAGCCTAAAAAACCTTTTAGCACTGGAGATATTTTGAGTCAGCAATGTAGTAGGTGCGAGCTGGGGGGAAGAAAAAAAAATCGTCATCAACTGTGTTTAGACCTTGGTCAACTCATCGATAAGAAATCATTATATTCTTGGGATGATCCAGGCTCGACCCCATAAACTTGTAAATTTTAAACCAACTTTGGAGTCAAAGGAAAATCTGGGACTGTTTTTAGGAACTACTTGGACTTTATATTAATTCAGAAACAAAATTCGTAATTTAATTCTCTTTTGTATGCACAACTCTTAAATGGTACGAATTTCATCACATGTTAACAGAAAGAACGTGTATCACGCGGTGAACCCTGCACAAAATTGTGAGGTTCCAGTTTATTGCAATCACCTCATAGAATCGATTGAATACGGCCTCCTGTGTTCTTCATAACACTGACTTAAAATTTAAATTTAGAAAGAATAAGTTTTATCAATATCAAATCAAAGGGCTAAGACGCTGATAAACCAAATAAATAAATAAATAATAAAATTGTACACAAATTATTGATGAAGGTTAGTGTACAATTTACCATTTTAGCTATCTCTTTCACTCTTTAATTTTAGTCGTTTTAGGAGAATATTAAATAATGATTTATATATATTTTTATATTTATGTTTACATGTCAGAAACTGATTAAAAACAATGCATTTTCGCCGCAACATTTTTATATATTTCATCGAATAAAAATTTACATTGAACTGACTTCAGATTTTATAATGATTTTCTGATATTATCCCTAAAAGATATCAGTTTATGATCTGCCATTTAAACTGTAATTGGATATCATTCTATCAATATTTATTCAGTTACTTTGTTCAGCTATAAAAAAAATTCTTGTGAAAGTAATGACTATTTAATTTTTAGATCTGAGTGACTGTAGAACAATAACTAACCAGATTCTCACAAAAGAATTTGACAGAACTAAGATCTAATTATTTTTTATACAAATTGCGAAGTAAAAAGATTTGTATATTAAAAATTCTCATTCAAATTTATTCCAAAATCAAATAGTTATTTAAATAAAATCTCAATACATATTCTTATAATCATTTTGTATTATCTTTTTCTTAAAGAAAAGTAATCATTAACGTCGGACTTGAAAATTCGGTAGCATCCTAATTCCTTAACCTTTTCTGGAACACCTAATTTCTATCAATTTTGCAAATGCAACCTCAGATACTATATTTCAAGTGAAGCGACATATTTTAGCTCTCTGTCGCTTAATGAGTAATGGTTGTTAAACGTTTAAAAGCATTAATGTTTAATTAGTTTCATATTTCTTGTGTTTTTTTAAACTTTATATTGTAAGCGTCCCGCAGTGGATTGATCGCTAAGACACGGTTCCCAGCAGATCACCGAGTCAAGAACCACTGGTTGCGGTCAGTGTGCGGGTGGGGGACCACTTGGATAAGTTTGCGTAGGGACCGAGGGTGTACCTTGGTCCTCGTTAAACTGTTCTACTGTTAAGTGCTCGACTTCGCGTGCAGGACGTCGGGCTACCGAAGTGGAGGTGCCATCCCCTCTGCAGAGGATCAAAATTGTGATGGCATATCATCGGATCATCCTCAGGGATGTTTCCCAGACAGTCGCGAATAGCCCATTGTGCAGCTCTAGTGCACCGGAAATGAACTACAATTTTATATTATAACTTGCTGACCCAAGTCAGAGTTTACGACTATCAGTATTTAATTACATAATTTTGAACCAAACCCAGAAGACAAGGAAACTCCTGGATCAAGCATTTGGAAAAACTAGCCTTCCTGTAGAACTTTTTGATTGAACTAACCCGCATTTGCGTTACATAGAGAGGAAAACCATGCAAACCACTCATGGTGGCTCAGGGATGGCATGAGGACTCTAACCCATGATCTGCCTACCTCTGAGAATATTTTAAGTCAGCACTGGGAGCGATGCAAGCCGGATGCAGAATTCGTATCAACCAGTTACAGATTCAAACCAGAGTCGCATTTGTACTTTAGCGCGCGTTTTGATCTATGCTAGAGAATGATAGTCCATTCAAACGGTGATGTTAAACATATAACAGATTTAATGAATATAAGTTCAAGTAACTACAATGTAGTTAAACATAACTGTTATACAGCTTTAGAGGTGACGCGAAGGAAATAGCAAAAGTCTCTAGCGTCAGAGCCGATCGTTGAGATCCGCCATTGTCAGGTGCTCGAGTAGGAATGAATAGTGGCGTTCCCCGTGGTAGAGGTGAAGAAAAGGAATGACGTCAAACTCCTTGGTATCGCCATCTGTTGATGACTGTTGATACTAGTCGCTACAGTACCATTTGCTCATCTAGTGTTGCCAGACTGGCTACATTGCACCAGAAAGGGTAAAAAAATGTAAACTGTTGTTGGTTCACGTCGAACTAGAGCTGCACAATGGGATATTGGCGAAACATTCCTGAAGATGATTCGAACACATGCCATCACAATATTGAATGGATTTTTTTCTCTCTCCCCTGTTTCGGTAGCCCAACGGCTTGCGCGCGAAGTCGAGCACTTCTCGGTAGAACAGTTTAACGAGGACTGATACTGCACACTCTTGGTCCCTTTGCAGTCTGATCATAGTAGTCACCCGCCTGCACACTGACCGAGCCAGTGATGCTTGACTGCGGTGTTCTACTGGGAACCGTGTCTTAACGATCAGTTTGTTGCGGAACTAAAAGATGTGGGAGGCTTTCCCCTTTGCTCGCTTCGCCCTCTCCTCTTCTGTTTCTGCTTTGCTTGTAGTCATTTGTTTTGAAGTTTCGGAAGAGGCAACAATATCCATTCATTTCTAAACAAATAATTAAAAAATTGTTTTCCATATAAAGGATCATAAATTTCTTTAGTGTTTTGAAAAAATTCAAATGCATATACAGAGTTTCATTTAGTTCGGTTGTTAACGTTGCATAGAACTACAATAATTTTCTTTTGGAAACAGCATTGGATTTATTCTTATTGATGATCCAAATACAATTCTGTCTCATGCATGCACAACACTTCCTAAACATAGTTCGAAGGGCAAATATGTCTGCATTTCAGAAAGAAGACGATCACAGATACCCACATATGTGACCCATGACGTCAGTGCCAGCTGATCGTTTTTAAGCAAAATGGCGTGTGAAAGTTGTATTAAGTTTCTCCACATAAGTTAGAATCTTATTCTCCACATAATTTAGAATCTTAAATAACGTGAAATTAATTTAATACCGTACCGAATCGATCATAGAATTTGTTGAAAAATATTTCTTTCTCGTTTACATCTTTTACTTAATTTAGATTTATTATTTGTTTATGTATTTTATTGTAACCATGATGTATTTTTGTCTTGCGTACTTGGCAACTGCAATGTAGAATTAGGTTGTTTATGTTCTACACGGCTTCGTACCTATCAATGTGTTAAGAAAGAAATATATACTGAAATAATTGAAATCTTTGTGAAAGAATATAGAATGTGTCACTTAAGAGAATTGATAGTTGACAGGCTTGGCTAACTCGAAATAGAATGGAAAGAGCAGTTGCTAACGTAAACAAATGCCACATTTCAACAACCAATCAGGATCGAGATACCCACACTATAGTTTGTCGAAAGTAAGAACTTCCCTAGACATTCGTTTGAACCCATGGCGGTGACTATGATAACGAGGTATGACTATTTCAAATAGGGGTGTGTGGTCATTGTTTAGAACAAGTTATGGCTCGGGTGGGCGAAAGAAAGGGGACCTTTTTCTTCGGTCTATTGTGTTAGCCCTAGAGTGAAGAGAAGCTACCCTCCCTGAAATGTGCTATTCTTGTTTCCATAGCAGCAGACGGCCTCAGACTTAGTTTCGGGAGGAGTTCTCACAGCGTAGGCAAACTATACGTCACTTGCAGGTAAATCCAAATTGCGAAATTTAAACAAAGGCATACACATTTCCAAACTTATGTCGCTGTAGTACATAAATCATAATTTTCCTCATAATATTTTTCGCAAAACTAAATTAAAGCGGAAAGTACACGCGGGGAAAAAAAAAAACTTTAATTTTGATTAGCAACACTTTGATACCAGAATGGTCCCGCAGTGGAATGATCGTTACGACACGGTTCCCAGCAGATCACCGAAGTCAAGCATCACTCGCTGCGGTCAGGTGACCACTTGGATCAGTCTGCGTAGGGACCGAGGGTGTGCGGTATTGGTCCTCGTTAAACTGTTCTACTGTTCTACCGCTTTGCCAAAATAAAAAATTTTTAAGCACCGGTAGAAACTATTTTCTCGTTTAATATTTAAGAAAATGTAATTACCATTTTATTTGATAATTATAATTGTAACTTGTACTGACAACAGCAAACTCTGCTTTCGAAATTTAAGCATTCTAGCCAGTTGGAAATAGGACGAAATTTGAAATTACGATAAATTCATTTCGTCAATAAATTTTGCTTATAGCGGTTAGAAAACAATTGAAATGTTTATTGTCATTCAGCACTGAGCTCTAGTTAAAATTTGTGCTCGTTGGAAAGTGATAAGAATTTAAATAGATGGTAAATTCTCATTGGCGCGATAAGTTCTGTTAGTATAGTGGTCAGAAAAAAGATTGAAATTTTAATTCGTAATACCATCAGACACCAAGTTCCAGTATTATTATCAGGCACGGAACACTTATTAAAATTTGAGTCTTTTAGAAATGGTTCAAAATTTCGTTTGTGTTGTCCAACCTCTCAGAAACAAAAACGATATAATAAAAATTTAGTATTAATAAGGTGTATATACTTTTAGAAAAAGTCGCATATTGCAAATTGTGATAACAGCGGCATTTTCTGTTGGTGTGTTTTTTCCCTTTAATATCGGAAGTTCAAATTCTGCAGAAAATATATTAAAATAATTCCTATTTTTTTAAACTAGTTGAATAAAAATTAAACTAATAATTCATGTCACCATCGTTTTTTTAATCACATAGCGGCGAGGAGATTTAAAACGATATCTTCATTAATCAGTCGATACAGAGAGGATTTATTTTTAGGGGAAGGGGTTCTTAGTTCGTATTCTGGCTACTTCTTTAATTACTTGTGTTATTGAGTTTTATTCGTTATAATTGGTATTCAATATTTTAAAATGTTTTTCCACAAATATTATACATAATTAACAATTATTTCTTTCATGTAGTTTTTGTAGATGGACACGTTTTATTATTGTCCATGTATTTTCGTTATTAATTTCGATTAAGCGGGAAAAAAAGTAACATTTAAGTTAATGTACAGATCCTAAAGTTCTGACGGCAATCATTATCCTCCTAATAAATTGCCTTTAGCTCATGACAGCTGGATATACTTTAAAAACGCTAAATAAATAGACTAAATGTGTAGATACGTTTCAAAGACATGAAAAGGATGAAAACTAAAATATCAATAAAATGAAATCTATTCGAAGGAGTGAAGAGGCAAAATGTTAATTATTTCATAACGAACAATTATTACATAACTACTACCTATTATTTAACTATTTAGTATTTTAATATAATTAACGGTTGTTAACAAATTTCATTGAATTATTTGAAGATACAAAATCTATTAGTTACAGAATACGAAACATAAAGTATTAAATATTAAACATTATAATATTAAACATCTATGAATTTAAATAATTTGAATATAAATTTCGTCTCTTAATCTGAAAAAGGTTAAACCCATTACCCTTAATCTAATGGAGGCCAAAATGAATTGAATTTTTCAATATCTAATTTATCTTTTAATAGGTATGTTTACATTTTTCGATGTTATTGAAAGAAATATTTAAAGTGGCGATGGATGGGCCATGTAGTTTGAAGAGCGCACAATCGGTGAACTGGGACCGATACTACAGTGACATTAAGAAAATGACCACAAACAAGGTTGTCTGCCGGGATAGCCTGGTCGGTAGGGCGTTGGGCCCATGTCCAAGAGGTCGTGGGTTCGATCCTCGCCGACCGAAGACTCCCCGTGTAGTAAATGGTGACTGATGCACGTTAAATCTGTCGAGTCTCAAAGTCCTCCATGTTCCCATAACAAATCAATACCTCTGGGGTTACTGAGCCAGGAGTTTCCTTGTCTTCTGGATTAGTTCAAAATTACAAGGCTACGGAGTTGAACATTAGTAGTCGTAAACCCATGAAATTGGGTCGGCTGTTCAACGACGGTTATAAAATAAAATAAAACAAGGTTGTCTGAGCCGAGGTGTTTCAGGAGATAGAGCTTCTAGATGAGGTGACTCAGGTTCGATCCCAGTGTTGGTTGCTTCCGACCACAGTTGACACAAAATATCGTCAGTGGCAGACGGATCATGGGTTAGAATACTCTAGCCGTCGGGCTAACTCTGGGAAGTTTTCGCTGTTTTCCTCTTCATGTAACGCAAATGCTGGTTAGTTCCATCAAAACAGTTCTCAACGAAATCTAGTTTGATCCAGGAATTCTCTTGTCTTCTGGGTTGAGACTGGCTCAGAATCAGATCGGTTATTCAACGCCTGTTACAAAATAAAATAAGAACAAGGTTATCGGATGAAATTAGCAGGCGTAAATTGGGAGACTAGAGTAGACAATACAATTTTTTGTTAAAGCTTGGACCTCTAATTCGCAATGAATTGATGATGATGATTGCATTATTATATTTTAACTAAGTGGCATGCTCATCAACCACCGCAATTGCTTCGCATTCATCACTGCTTTTCTCGTTAAATCCGATATTTCCTACTAAAACATTTTCTGTATAGTTTTTAAGTTATTATCATTTTATGTACTAACATTTTGTTAGTATGTTATTCGTAACTAAATAAACGATTGTCTGCAGTTGAAAAATAATCAATTGTATTTGAAAATAAATAAACTTAGGTAGGTACTTTATTTACGTCGCACTAGAGCTGCACAATGGGCTATTGGCGACGGTCTGGGAAACATCCCTAAGGATGACATGCCATTTCAATTTTGATCCTCTGCAGAGGGGATGGTTTGCCTGCTTTGATAGCTCGACGACCTGCGTGCGAAGTCGAGCACTTTACGGTAGAACAGTTTAACGAGGACCTATACAGCGCACCCTCGGTCCCTACGCAGGCTGATCAAAGTGGTCACTCACCCGCTTACTGACCGCAGCCAGTGATGCTTGACTTTGGTATTCTACTGGGAACCGTGAAATAAACTTAGGACTATGGAATGTTGTTGACGTATGCCATTTAAGCAGAGGGGGTGCGATTGTTACGACCTGAATTAGAGAACGATCGATCTCCAATCCAGTACCCCCAGAGGTATTGATTTGTTGGGACTATAGAATGTGTGACACAATAAGAAAAAGTAAATGGAGTAATTTTACTCGTAAATGAGGGTTTTACATAATTCTCAAAACAGTTTCAACTTCTCGAGAATTAAGTATTTTATATGCTTAAAAATTTCCGTTTTAATGTCATTATTTATATTTGCCACCATCTAATTTCTCTTTTTTTGGTTACTGTTTGCTTTAACTCAAGCGTATAAAATAAAGATCTCGAGAAAGATAAATTTTCTGCTAGATAATTAGATTGTTTAAAGCAAAATAAGTGAGAAAATTGGGGAAAAAAATCATATAAAATTGCAATAACTATCGAACACAAATTGGAGTTAAAAAAAAAAAAAATCAAGTTCATAAATGCATACGGCTCTTCCAACACGTTTGTTAAAGATCTAAAGCTTTTACAGTTTTCCGTTTCTTATTACGCTAATCATTGACAGGTTATCATAAAAAAACTCTTATTTTCGTTTGCCTTATAATGGAAAACGTTTTTACAATTTCAATTGTGTCTGTTGCGTAGTTGCAATTTTAATCACCTTTTTATCAAAATAACAGTAGAAGTTCGATTGCCATTCGTTATTGCTCTAATATAAGAATATTACACCCTTAAAAAGAATGACTTACGTATAAATATTTAAATCCTCAAATTCTAGGTTTTGTGATGAAAATAATTCCTTTATAAGTTTCGGGTTTTCATTAACGAATTTTTTATATTGTCACAGGGTGCGTAACCAAATTATTCAACAAAAAATAAGGACCTTATAAGCACTCAAAAATATTTTTAAGCACTTAAAAAATATCATAATTAGGCAGGGTTGGAAAGCTTTTGATAATTGACGGTTTTATCTTGTTTTAATCGTCATGTCAAAAAATTTTTTTTTTGGGCTTTGTTTTTGACAATTGTCAAAAATCATTAAATTTTGAATCATGTAAAACGGACGGCGTTTTCATACGCCGAAATAGATTGGGGTTGAATAAATTATGAAAACGTTGAATAGAACAATGTGAACTGCGTCTTTTTGCATAATTCGAAGCGAAAATCAACATATTAAAGGAAAAATCTCATTTCGAAAAAAGAAAAATTAATCACTATTTAAGAACTCCCAATGAAAAAAGCACCTTTAAAGGCTTTTAAAAAACTAGAAAATCACGTTTAAGCACTTTTTAAAGTCATAAAATAAAAATGTGTTTCGTGAAAGATAAGTGGAATTTTATTCCTTTCATCAAGAATTCAAAATTAAATAAGATAAAATAAAATAGCGATAAAATATAAACAAGATAAAATAGCGAAAAACAAAGCCAACCCAATTTGTGACAGTGCTATAATTTTTGGCAAAATATGGAATCGTATGCTCATAGGATTTGAGATAAATGACTCTCATGTTTTTTTTTTTTGTTGATTATATAGTTAATTTCTTGAAATGTTAAAAAAGGTGTTCACAAGAATTTTTCTTTCTTTTTATAACATAATTTTAGGCTAAAGTTACACATTGAATGAAAAGTGTATAACACCATTTTAAAGATCAATAGTCCTTAATATCCTGAAATTAAAGATTTTGCAGGGCAACTTTGAAAAATTAGTTTCCTGTAAAGAAAAGAAAAGTTTTTATATAAAACACTCCATACTTGAATGTCATTTTTGGAAAACTTTTATTAAAGTATATTGCATTTGTTTTGGACATCAAAACTTCAATTCATATCAAAGTAGGTTATTTTTTTCTTTTTACAATGTTTAGTATAAAT
This sequence comes from Parasteatoda lunata, assembly GCA_949128135.1. NCBI lineage: Eukaryota > Metazoa > Arthropoda > Arachnida > Araneae > Theridiidae > Parasteatoda > Parasteatoda lunata. The sequence continues at coordinate 75,918,814 of OX421975.1, forward strand.
TATTTCCTTTAATTTATAATAAATACTTTTTAGTGTGTTTATTATAGTTATGAAAATAAGTTATTAAAAACTGGCTAATGTAAAAACCCTCTTTAAAATTGTATTTCCATATTTCAAGTCATATCTTTTTAGTAAACAAGTAATTTTTTCAAATTCAATGCTATTTGTAGAAACTCTTTTTTTTCTTAGTTAAAAACAGGTCTAATTTACGAATAAGCCATAAGAAAATCTTATTTAACAAAACTATAGAAATACAGGGGTGATTGTGAGCCCAAGTCAAAATTCCGGAAAATTTCTAAAGTTAAAAAAAAAAAAAAAAATCGATTTAAATTGAAAAAAATTTAAACCAAGTTTTTTTTAAATTTTTTCTCAATATTTCTTAGTTAACTTAAAATATATTTAAAATTTTACACATACCTATGATGACCTGAAGAAGTAATTAAAACTTACAAATATGTATTTCTTTCTTGAATTTATGATTATAACAACTATTTACTGATAAAAAATGAATATTAATCATGAATATAAGCTTATAAAGTATCTCTCTAGCTCTCCCTTACAAACAAATAAAATAAACTGTGTTTTTAAGTTCCACCTTTGAAAATTTGATTTCCGGAAACTGCTGCGATCAATTATTTTTTTAAACGTCTGGACCTTCGATCTTCGGAAACTTCCGGATTCGGTTGGCGAAAAATCCGGAAATCCGTATTTTTCCGGAGCACAATCGGCCCTGGAAATAGCTCTCTGGATACAATTTTTTGTTGCAATTATATAATTTTCTTAAATGTTATATTGCATAAATTATCATTTAAATAAATGTATAAATCATAAATCCAGGGGCATAGCTGTCTAGGGCCAACAGGGCAGTGCCTTGGAACACCCAAAATACTTTTTAGTTAAAAAGATTCTTCATTACAACATAAAAAGATTTACAGGGGTTGAGAGAGCCTCTTTTTGTGTGTTTACCACAAGGCCCCTGAGAATGAAGTTATGCTACTGCCTAAAACATTCAAAGTAAGATAATTATTAAAAATGTATTGAATTAAACAGGACAAAAAAACAAAACAAAAAACATAATTTTTCCAAGAAGTTTTATTATGATACAAATAATTATTAGAAGTTTTATTATGATACAAATAATAACAAAGAATGATATAAACAAAGGATATTAAATTATAATATGATGTTACGAATGTCTGCCTGACCAACAAAACTCATATATTCTGATTATGTAATCACTTGTACAGCAAGCAACGGGTCGGAATTGCAGGCTTATTGGGAAGCCCAACCAATATCATACCATCATATTGTTTATTAAATATGGCATTTTTATTCAACGCACTCTATCCTGAACCGTTCTGCGACATATGGTATCTTATTTAGAATTAAGAAATAAGAGATTTTAATAAAATAAGAGATTTTTTTAAAAATAAAAATGCATTACTATAAATGGGAACAAAAGCCATTTTAATAAATGAAAAGAATAAATGCTAAACTTATATTTCTAAGATTCGTATACTTCATCCAATATACAAGTATCAAAATTGAGACAGGCCATATTGATTAGTAAAATTTGTTCATATTCTCATATAAAATAAATACAACTATTGTGTTGATAAAAGAAAATACGCGACAGGATATTGTAATTGATCAACATACATATGGTATATTATACTTATTAAAATGTATTGATTAAACGTTATGAACAATACAAAAACCACTCCTTAGATATCATGCATATTAAGATTAAACAAATTTAACTCTCATTAAAATAAATGCTGCTTATAATATAATAGTCATTGTTCACTTATTTCAACCTTTAAATAATGTACCAAAAAATTAAGTTTTGAAACGTATGATTTCTATGAGATAATCTTGCTTTATGCTACTGTAACAAGTGTAATTAAAACCAACAAGATTCATAATTACTCAACTATTTTGCATGTTAAAAAATGTTTTTTTTTTCAATAATTAATAAATGTTTATTTTATAATTATTGTAACAGAAGTACAAATAAAAAAGAATTAGAAAACAATTTTCAGACATGTGATAGCTGAAAGAAGAAATTATCTGAAATTGTTGTACATTTTTAAGGTTAGATAGTTTCAATTTCAAACAAAACAATTTTCTCCAATATGAGCCTTTTTTAATGCTTACTTTTTCTTATACACAGATGAATAATAGACTATAATTTTAATACACCAAAGTAACATTTATAAAATTTAAAGAGAGAAAATTTTCTTCTTCTAATTAATGTTTTTCTCATCAACACATAAAAAAATATATATTTAATATTGTAAGCAATATTTCTGCATTTTGTTAAATTTTTTTTAAAAGAAAATTTCACATTTCTCGCATTTTGGGGGTCATTGTTGCATTACTCTACGCAAAAGACAGTGTTTTTAAATACCGTGAAATCCAGGGCAAAAATTATAAAGAAAAATCGCTGAAAAAACCATATATATTTACAACGAAATCATGTGAATCTGATACATCATAAAAGGTTTAATCAAATGTACGTTTTGAATTCGGTGTGTTGTAATAAATAATATAGCATTAAAAGTATCTGAGCTTAAAAAACCATGTAAAAATTAGTACGATAACTGCTGGAAAATTGATTAAAAAAACTATGGAATTACTGTGTCAAGTTCTGATTATTCAAATGCACAGTTTGAATTTCTTGAGTCTTAATAATATCACATCAAAACATCAGGATTTTAAAAATCTTGTGGAAACTAGTAGCTATAATGGTGGAAAAGTTGATAAAAAAATGGTAGTATCATCGTGCCAAAAAGTAACTGATCAAATGAGAGTCTAATTTTGCATATCGTAATATTGTATGAAAAATACAGGAATTTTAATTAACATTCTAAAAAGTTCATATCAATATGCACCTATAAAATGATCAAAAGATTGCATGAATTTACAATTGTATCACGTTGATTGGGCGATTTGAAAAGTTATTGCTCCAATGCAAAACATCCATGTTGAAATAAATATTTGTGATTGTAGTGAAATAAAAAAAGGGGGGAAATCAACGCATCGATTAAATAATTTTTTGGTTACAAATTGGAATTTTTAATAAAATAGTGACTTATTAAAATATAAACTTCAAAAAATAAACATTTTTATAGCAAGCAATACTTCAAATGTTGGTGATTTCGGAATTACATTTCAAATTATCAATTTTATACTTAACTAACACATTTTTGCAACGCCAATTCTAGCTGAAACTAATTCATTATTATGGGTTTTTTTTTCCTTCGTTTCTTTGAATATTATGTTCCAGATGTTTATTCCAAGTTATGTTTTGCTCTCAAAATTTGTGAAAACAAGGATTTCGTATGATATATTTACATATAAAAGGAGGATGGTGGTAAAAGATATATAAATGTAGTGTTAACAGGATTTTAGGAAATTTAAAACTGAGATTAGTAGAATACCAAATTTTTTTTTTTTGAAACAAAAATTTTTGATTCGTGGAAGTCCACAAAATGATAGTCTTAAGATTCATAGAATTATGCGTATTATCAGAAAAATCACATGCCTGAATTTATAATACTTATCTTTACTTTTTACTATATAGTCTTTAATAAATAAAACTTTATGAACAACACATTAGAAATCATGCCTTAAGTCTAGATGCATATTAATATCCTCACTGAAATAAATACCTTTTGTAACATAGTGACAGTTATATATGGTATGACAATATGGGTATTTTCACTTACTTATTTCAAATACATTTTTAAAAGTACGATTTCAATTTCAATAGGATAATCTAAAATATTTTTAATATTTTTATTGATTAGCACTGTTGACAACCAATTATTGAGTGTCTAGGACGTTAAAATAAAGTTTTCATTATTCTTTAACAATCATTACAATTACTAGACTTTTATACAGTGGAAAGTCACGTATCCGGAATCGGCGGGACTTCCTAAAGTGCGGATATTCGATTTTTCTGTATAATAGACCCCCAAGGTAAACAAAGCTTAAAATGATCTGAATCTAAGAAGCAAAAAATGAAACATTATTTTTCGGGCAATAATGTTTTAGTATTAGAATGATATCCACTCAATCAAAAACAAAATATTAGAAAATAAATAATTATTGCTATTATAAAAATAAGTATAGAAAACGAAAAATATTAATTGAGCAAGAAGGGGAAATTCCTGTCATTCACTAAGGTGGGTAGGTGGAGAAGAAAATTCATTTCCTCCTTATTTCTCATTCAAGTTGAGGGCAGGGCAGTGACAAATTCTTATTTTCTCTCCCATCAGTGGCTATCAATCAAGCATAAAGGCGTGGCATGCTGATTGGGTTCTCTTTATTTTTTCTTTTGTGACTAAAAGGGATTCCTCTCCACTTTAAGGTTTGCTGTGTTTACACTTTTTCACAGTATTTCTTCTTCCCCTAGCACTCTAATAAAAAGGTTCCAGGAAATGCCTTTTTTACTAGCCAGCTGCGTAGGAAAGAAGAGGTGGAGGGGACTCAGTTGTGCTCCTTTGAAAACAAATCTCCCCCCCTTTCCTGCATTCCAAAGGAGGAGCGTCACTAATGGTATGGTCTTGGTAGATCTTCTGTTCCCCTTTCTGTTGATTTATGGGTTCAATGCATGAATTACTAGAAGCTAAGAAAGGAAAAAACCTGTCAAAAGATCTCTTTTTTTTTTTCCTTTTAAGAGAGGGGAAGGTGAAGAAATGTTTGTTTATTTTGATTGTTAAAAAGTGTCCCGGAAATAGACTCTTCTGGAAAGGGACGTCCGGATATGGGACGCTATACTGTAATTATAATATTTACATTACACTTGACCTTTTTAAAATTTATCAGCAACAGTATACAAACAAATAAATAAATAAAAAAAAATTATTACATTAATTTTCAAAAGTGTGATTTTAAAGTTTTAATTATCAACAACAGTTTTGTTAATAAATTAAACTGATAAAATTATATTAAGATGAAAACCACTCAAGAGAAATTATACATATTATGTCTAAATATATGTTCTTATCCTCTAAAAAAAAAATCTTTTTTTATTTTTTTTATGGAGATATTATTATAATTTTTTTATGGGTATTTTATTATTCACTCATTTCAAATTAACAAGTAAGAATGTACAAAAACTAACATAATTTATAGGTATACTATCAATAAGCTAACCTCAATTTTTTTCTGACCCATTTAAAATTTACCAGCAACAGCAACATATAAATTTTGAATTTATTTTCAAAATATTTTAAAGTGATTAATGACTGCTCTGCTATTAACTTTGAGAAATTAAGCTTATGAACAATGCAACAACTATTCTTAGGTATTATGAATAATAAAACTAAAAACAAGACAGTAACAGGAGTAATCTAATAGTGTATCATACGTGAACACATCAATTATAAATGTTTTCATACGTAAAATAATTACAACTACATATATCACAATGTTAAGTCACAAAACAGAGAAAAGAATACTTATTTTAAAATAAGCATAAAAGCAATATTTTGCTAAAATAAAGTTTTATCACATATCACAAATACTGAAAAAAAAAAAATATTTATGATTTTAATGTCTCAGAACTTCAGAAGACTCAAAATGAAATAATTCCACTATATACATATATGTCACTGTTCAACAGTATCAATATGTGGAACATCACATCATTATTCCAAAAATCTCAATGTAAAATCTATATTGGGATAAAAAAAAAGTAAATTAAAATGTAAAATTTACACAATATCAAATATTTGTTTATAAAACAAGCTTTAACCGTAGTAGAGTAATATAGATATATATATATATATATATATATATATATATATATATATATATATATATATATATATATATATATAAATAATAATATAAAAATATAATAATACAAATAAACTTTTTGTTTCTGGCTGTTGCAACAGAAGTGATGGGGGGAGGGGTCGCCGTGATCTCCCAAAGATTTGAAATTTTTGTCTATCCATTCAGCGTATTTAAAAAATTTTTTTCTCCCTCTTTCTCTTTTTTTTAAAAAAAGAAAACACAAATAAAATTAGCCTATCGTACATATTTATCAAATATTGATAATAAAATATGCAGAGGTATCATTTCATGTAATTCTTTTACTATTCTTATATTTTACTTAACAAATCTAATTCCCTCTTTGCCATTGAAAAGCTCATTCATCATTTACTCATCTTGGAGCTTCTATTCCCAAATATAGACAAGCCAGTTTCATCAGAAATTAAGAAACAAGACACTTCCCCGATTTTCTTTTACAAAAATTTTAAAAAGTGTTAAAGTGAATAGGAAAATACAGTTGGTCAGTAATATAGGCAAATGTATCACCAATTTGGAAGGAAAAAAATTAACTTAATGACAAATTGCAGAAAGATATCTTAATTTATAAATGAAAAAAAATTTCTGTGACTAAAATACTGTGTTGAATGTTTCAATTTGTGGAAGCATTTTTGTAATTATCTCTAAGTTAAAGACAAAGGTACTGCCATCTTTACTAATTCAGAAAATTTTTGCTGAGCATGTCTTAACTCAAACACTAATAGACGAAATATGTGCCCATTTCCAAAGAAATTAATCTGATGTAACATAAATGAACACTCTGATATCAAAACATTTTTCATATTGAATTTTAATGCACCATTTTTTAAAAATTAGATTTCTAGGAGCTATTTGGCCGATTTTGCTCAAATTTTATATTTTGCCATTTAATATTGCATTCTTTACAATGATGTAAAATATTGTATGTTTTACACTTTAGAACTTTTTTTGGTTATAATTAAATAAAACAATAAATATTTATCATAAGTAATATCTTACATGAAATTATCTTTCGATTAACCAATTTAATGATTGAGTTCAGACACATTTCAATTTGCTTAAAAAGTTCAAGATATTTTGAAATACGCAAAAAGTAAAATTTACATTAAGCAGTCCAAACTTTGGACTGCTCTCCTGACTGAACTATAGGGAGCATATTTACTAGATTGCGGCTATCTCCTATATTTTGGGGGTCAGAAATCCGAATCCGTTAAAAAAAAAGAAGAGGTATGCTTATTCATCGAAAGTATGTTTTCCTGTCTGATTTCGTAACTTAAAACACCGCCTGCACGAACTTATTAGCTTATCTGAGGTCACCCCCTTGAACCTTTAAGATAAAGTGCTAGAACCTGAAGATTCGATCATTAGATCAAAAGTTATTCAGGTTGGTTTATTATTTTATGCACTGAATATTTTATTCTACAAAACTAAATTTTTTTAACCTCTACTTATTCAAATTAGATAAATAAATAGATTTTAAAAGATTTCAATAAATTTATATTCAATTCAAAGAAGTTCCTGATAAGGCTATTAAATAAATGGCATGCATCCCTCAAAGATACAAATGTTATTCAGAAAAACAAAATGAGAGTGCATTAAATTAATTTATTCAAAATATGAGTAAAGAAAAATGAAATTTTCTTTATAGATAGGAAAGCATCCATTTTTAAAAATGATTTTTGTAAAATTTTTGAGTTCGAACAACAAGAAGTTAAAATTAAAAGTGAATTCTTCCCAACGGGCAGTTGATTGATTGAATGTAGAGTTTAATGGCACCCAACGGGCAGTTAGGAGCATGGGAAGAGATCCATAGTTGGTGATTTATTGAAAGATAAAATAGTGAAAAAAAACAAAGCTAATCACGCGTTATTAATGTTAAAGTTTAAATAATTTGGCTATTGCTTAATCACAAAAGAGACCGTGAGAATTTATATAAACTTGTAACTAAAACATTTTTGTGGGAAGAGAAATAAAGTAACTTAAGGAATAAAGAGTTTTAAATAGATTTTGAAATTGGGAAATTGGATTGAGTCGCAACAGTTAATTAATGAGTATTGAAATAAAAAGCCTTTGCAATGATGGTTAAGAAGGGAATAAAATATTTATATTTGGTTTTTATTTATTTATTTTCTTCCAATGGCAGGTACTGAATTTGAATATTTGCCTATGAAGATGCCAGAATTGGTTTTTATGAAATGTAATAAAAAATAATTGGTTTAATTTAATTAAAATTAGATTAAAAATTATTTAAAAAAATTAAAAGCTAGAAAATATGTAATGCTTATTATGGCATCACAATAGTCTTTATACTGAACAACAGAAATGTAAAGAAAATAAGATTTACCTGTGTAATTTAATTATGGCAATTAGTTACTTCTGCCCGAGCCAAGGATAGAAAGCAGGAAGATAAATATGTTAACAATATCCAAATAAATTTGCATTGAGGCAAAGATGTGTTCCTCAGGACTCAGCTCATGCTTTTTACCTCCCATAAGCATTTGAGTATCATAAGCCAAAAACTGAAAATTTTACAAATAATTATGTAAAACTTCAACTACTGATTTGCATTAGTAACAGATATAAACTTGAGTGGAAATGTCTATTGATCATACTATTTAATACAAATAATTATTCTTATAACTTTTATCAAGGTTTCTAAAGATTTACGATAATGATATATAAAATAATAATTTTTGTTTAAAATATGAACGAGTATAAATTATTCCTTAAATTTGAAAAACTCAAACTGTATTTTTGAAAATAATCATTTCATTAATTCAGATTTTATAACGTAACATATGCACACTGTAATTTTTATAAACTTGAAATAAATAAGGTTTCATTACAAACTACAAAAGTAAACTAATGAAGCAAATGACTTTCGTATGACTACAACATAAAAAGAGAGAGACATTTGCCTTTCAAGTCAAGTGCTTATAAAAATTAATCTAAGTATGATTATTTCATTGCTATAAAAAAAAATTGCAAAAAAGAAAACAGAGGTTCACTCATTAAAAATCCAAATACTTTAGAATAAGAGAAATTGATGACTAGTTTATCAAAATGAAAATTTATTTTGATTCTTACCACAGTGAACAGAAGTGCACCACATCCAGCATAAATGGTAGTCATGATCTAAAATTATATATAAAAAAAAGTTATTACAACAGTTTTCCATTAATATTAGCAAAATAAAAAATAAAAATGTTTAATACCGTGTTGTAGGTGAAAATGCAAATTATTCCAAAAAGGAAAAGAACCCAGACTAAAATACAAAGTACTCCTCCACATGATGTGAAATCAAACTATAATAAAAAGATATTTTAAATCGAGAAAAAATACATCCATACATAACAATTAATTTTTAACTGCATATACATGGGTGCCACTCTAAAATGACTTCAAGGCTGAATTCATTTTCTGAACAACTCGGTCTAACATTATTTAACAGAATGTTTCAAAAATTTACAGCTCACTTTCCATGAGAATCATCATCATATTATATTAATTAATTGGCGACAGTTTGAGTTATTTCTAACAAAAAGAAAATAATTATTAGCTAAATTTTTACAGAAAACAAAACAAAAATAGCTAAACTTGTGTATCTTTTAATGCCACCAACTTTTTCATGTAGGCATTTATATCTTTACTTATTTTTCACTTCATCATTAATGTTTCCTAGAGCTAAAAGTTTCATTATTTAAAGAAAATAATCATAATCTAGCTTGGGCCAAAATCGCAAAATGGTGGAGAAATTACAAACTCAAGTAGATTTAGATTTAATAATACAAATTTTGAGTACACAAACAGATATTGAAGATAGTCAATCCTATTCTTTCAGTACTGTGTGACATCATTCATGGTGCGTAGCCAAATGTTTCAACAAAAAATAAGCACCTTTTAAGTACTTTTTCAGCACTATATACATTAACAAATGCAAAATAATTTTGAAAGACTTTACATGATCAAGAGAAAATAACTAGTTTCTGACAAAAAATTCTTTTCATGATTATATAAGCCATTATAAAATGATCGAGATTTTTCGGTTTGATATTAGAGGGTAGAAAAGGAACCCTAAAATTGTGAATATCTTGCAAAATGCTGCTGAGTTGCACATGATAGTGCAATAAGCTCACTGAACCCAGCTCAGTTGACACTCATGGGAATTTGCAAGTATTTCCTCAAACATGTAAAATGATTGGCGCTTTCATACGCTATGGAACAACGGTAGGCAGAAATAGAGATTGCGGTTAAATGAATTGTGAAAACATTTAATAGAACAATGTGAAAAGCAGTCTTGAGCATAAAACGTGGCAAAAACGGACATGGTAAAGAAAAAAAATCTAATTTTCGAAAAGGGAAAATTAAGAACCTTAAAGCACTTTTTAAAAACTCTATGCACCCTGTCATTACTTAAAACATTTGCAACAATTGAGAAAAATAACAATATTTTCATAAAAAAGTATTTATTATTTTTAAAATTATTCTAACATAATTTTTTTGCATTTTTTTAAAAAGGAAAACAGAACCTTTTATCTATTTAATCTTTTGAAAATTCAATAAAAAAAAAATTAAAAAAATTGGAGATAAATATCAATTGGAAGACAAAATTCAGTCCATTGATCTTCTCTCAAGACTGATTTCAGTCTGGATGGCAGTTTGTATATAGTGCAAAGTAAAACCTAAGTAACAGAGCTGAACTGTAATCTAAAAATGTCATAAGATGCTAAAAATCCAATGTATTTTAAATTCAAAAACAACTAACAACACTTTAATTTGTAAATAAGTACCTTCGTGTGGAAAGAAAATACTGATACTCCAAGACAGACTCCAGCACATATTCCAACAGCCAACAAGACAACTTGCGTATCATACATGCTAAATATAAAATGAAAAATATTAGAAGTATAAAATAATGAAATGAAATAAAGAACTAATAGAAATTAACTCACCTTGAGATAGTTCCCAGCATATAACTCATTGCCATGGTCTAACAAATGAAATATTAACAAAAGACATTAAGTTATTAAGCATAGATTTTCAGTAAAAAATAAACACTAAATTTGTAAATTAATATCTGAGGTATTGCAAATTTACTAAGTTAATGGAGTGTAAGAAAATTATAAATATAATTCTTTTCATAGATTCTAAGAAATGTAATATGGCACAGTGCTTAGACTAAAGAGGTAAGGCTCACATGCATAAGGGTAGTTTGATATTTCAGTGAGATTTTTTTATAGAAAATTTAAATAATTAAAGAAATTAGCCTTTGAGGAAAAAAACAAACAATGATACATGAAAATTTTAAACTGTACACAAAAAAAAAAGAAAATTAATATATTTTTAAATTAAAACTATACTTAGTTGATAACAAAATTTTTGTAATAATAAATTTTAATGCAGCAATTTATTTCTAAAGTTTTTAAAATGACATTGAGTTATCTCTGCAACTCTTTAAATTTTTCAAAGGTACAGAGCTTCCTTTCAGTCACATTTAATGTTTCTTCTAATGCTATTACTTTAATGAGAACTTTTCGGTCTTGAAATAAAACAGTCATGTTTTCGAACTTTGTTAAGGAGCTCTCCTTTTCTTTCTTTTCTTTATAAAAAAAAAAAAAAAAAGTAATCCAAAAATCATTAAAAATATAAATAGTTACAGCACAAAACAAAAGTTTTAAAAAGAGAATGGAAAAAAAATTTGTAGAATGTAAATATATTTTCTTAAATTTACATCTATGGTTTAAAATTTTTTTTTTAATGCTACATTATATGAGGACACTAAAACAATCACACATCATCAGAATTGAATTAACTGATGAATTCTGATCTCAAATAAAAATACTATTTTAAAGTATTTTAATAACACTAAAACTATTTTTAAGCTTACAAGCATCAAACTTTCTCTAAATAAATATATAGTTAAAAATTTTTATTGGCATAAAATTATATTTGAGTAAGCAAGCTTTATAAATGGATCCAAACATTTTGTCATTATTTCCATAAATACATATAAGAAAAAATAAGATATAATCATAAATATTGTGCCAAATTTTCCAAATTATGGTTGCTCTATACTTTTGAAGATACCTATCCATAAAAATTTAATAAAATCTATGAAAAATGTTTTTGTTTGTTTATTAGATATAAACAGTTTGGTTATTTGGTTTAGTAACTTAAATGATAGATGAAGCTGATGATTATGATGGCATCTAATTATGTGAAAATATGAACAAAAATAATTAGTTAATGACTAAATAATTTCTTTTGCTCCCTGTACACAGTTTCTACAACCTATACAATGCTATTCAGTTAGACTTGACCAGATAAAAATATTAAAATTAAGCAACAAGTAGGGGAGAAAGTATTATTAACATTGCAACTAATTGTAAAATGTGAAGGCAAAAGAACCTAATTCAAAAATAAAATAAAAACTCACAAAAACTGACAGCATGATCATGTTGCATGGATAGTTCCTCCTAAAATCAAATTAAATACTTCTTCATAAATATTTCACCAGACATTAATTTAATAGAGAGCAATGATAACAAATGAAATCAAATAATAGTTACAGATTAAGCTAACAGAAGAAAACTTAATAATATAATTAAACTTTTTTTTGTTGTTAAAGCACAATTAAATGACAAATAACCAGTACATGTAATTACAGCAAATAAATCAGATAAAAAGATAATTTGCAAAACTCTTAAATTACAAGATTTAAAAAAAAAAAAATTATATTCACATTCAATTGGCTTTGTGTTAATAACAAAACAATTTATAAAATTAAGTTATTATTTAAAGAATTAGTTATAAGTCTTAATAATAATTGCATTAAAGTATTACCCAGTACAAAATATAAAAAGATAATTTTAATAAAGATAATAAAGAAAAAGATAATTTTAAGGAACTTAATTTGGTACTTCATTTACATTGGCACTTTATTTCAAGTGTAACTTTAAACTTTTTAAAGTTTCAGTTCCAAAATATTAAAAATGAAATAAACAAAAATAAAATTTATTCTTTCAATTCTTTTGAAATCAACAGATTTTAAAAGCTGAAGACCAGAAATATGAGCAATGTGCACTGACCTCAATCCGCTGCAACAAGCCAAAGCAATGTAAACTGCTAAGAAAATGAAGCTATATAAACAAGAAGAAAAACCAGTTAAAATCTAATTGCAAAATGGAAATAATTAATAAACATATATAAATAAGATAAATAGTTTTTTTTAAACAATTTTACTTGAAGTTTCCCAATTGGAACTTCTAGTCTCACATTAATATCACGATTAGGTCTAATTATTTAAACTGATCTACAGTTTCAAATTAAAATTTCTTATTGTCACTGGTATGTTCTTAGTGTGTCTATTATCATTAAATATTCTTAGTAAAGTAATAGCCAAACTTTTATTTCTCTTTGCTAAGTGTTAAGTAAATATTTTTAACTACCGTCCCAAAATAAAAAGGGTAAAAACATATGAACATTAATAATAGTCTTCTCAATTTTGCATTTCTGATAGATAATTTAATTACCAAACTTTTTAGAAAATATTTGCTATAGTTTGTTGCTACTTTATCCAAGGCAATATAAAATAAAATGCTGAAATTCGCCATGAGCTTGATATTTTACAAACAGATTACAATAATTTATAAAAACAAAGCAAAATCGCTTATATAAAAAGTATAATATAAAAATATAAAAAGAAAATCGCAAAAATCAGAAACAAATATCTTACAATTTTTAAAAAATTAAGAATAATAACAAATGTTTAAACTGAAATGATTGAAATATGCTTTTAAAATGCTATAATTTTACAAAAATTTACATTTCTACAATATATTTAGCATTAGTTTACGCACGATATGCTATTCTCCAAAACATTTAAATAATTAGCAAACATAAGTAGCACTTAAAATAAAACATAAAAATGGATATTGAATATGCATGTTTTTATATCCTATCTATGAAAATGACAAATTATAATGCGAAAGATACTTACTAGGCTAGGTAAACAAACGCATAATTCTTCCTCACAAAAAGTTTCACATTTTCCCTAAAAATTTATAGTATCAATATTATTTAATATTAAAAAAAAATTCCAGTAAAATAAAATAAGAGGGCATAGTAATGGTACATATGCATGGCTACCAACTACTATGCTTTTTGCTAAATATTTTATAGAGTTGTAGACAATCAAAAACTTAAGCTTTAAAAATTTCATGTTATTTAACAAACTTTTTAAAAGGAGCTGCGGTGGCTCAGCGGATAGACCGCTCGTCTCCTAATGATGGGGCCGGGTTCGAATCTCAGCGATGGCTGATCGACATGAATTGCACTCAGTTCGCACCGGCCAGTGGGTTTACATAAAATATCCTCAGTGGTAGACAGATCATGGATTAGATCCCCATTGTTGACGGGCTAAGCGTGGGAGGTTATCCTCTCCATGTAACACAAATGATGATTAGTTCCATCAAAAAGTCTTTAAGAAGGCATTTTTCTCCCAATACTTGAACCAGAGCCGTGATGGCTCAAGGGACAGGGCGTTCGCCTTCTAATGAGGTGAAATGGGTTCGAATCCCAGCGATGACTGGTAGATACGAATTCCGCATGCGACTTGCACCGACGACAGTGCTGAAGTAAAATGTAAAATATCCTCAGTGGTAGACGGATCATGGGTTAGAGTCCCCTTGCCGTCAGGATAACTGTGGGAGGTTTTCCTTTCCATGTAGCTCAAATACGGGTTAGTTCCATGAAAAAGTCCTCCACGAAAAGAATTTCTCCTAATACTTGATCCAGGACTTCCCTTGTCTTCTGGATTGGGTTGAAAATTAATAGTAGTAAACCAAAAATTTGGATCGGCTGTTCAACAACGGTTATAAAATAAAAAAATACTTGAACCAGAAGTGTTTTTTTAATAAATAGCTTTTTATTTAAAAATGCAAATTTAAATGTTTATTTACTCACAACTTTCAGTTTAAAATGTAAAAAAATTTAAATGAGAGGTCCATTTCTGATGTATTTCGTTATTGATATTTACTTAACTTTTAATTTGATTCCTTCATTTTAGTAAGATTTTCTTCAATTGTTTAGTTATATAGCTAAAATTAACATGAGGTTCCGCCTTAGAGATTTTTTCATCTTTTATTTGGGATATTAATGAATTTTTTAGTGATTTTAAGTTTTACCATAATTTTTTTTTAAATGCCTGTTTAATTAAAAAGTGCACCTTTAAATGTTTACTTTTTCATAACTTTCAGTTCAAAATGTGTAAAAAAAAAAATTAAAATTTTTTTTTTTTTTTAAATTTATACACAGAGATCGCCTTTTAACTTGCCTTTAATTATTTTTCAAAACTTTTTCTGTTATTTTGATAATGATTGAGAATGACATTGTGAAATATACACATAAAATAGTATAAAAGGGTTATTTAAAATTGAGGATCCTTTTCAGTTATTACATAATGTTACACATTTTGATAAATATAAATTTTGTTTAGTGAGTGCCCTTTCAAAACTCTAAGTGTCTTTTTCTGCGAGTAAGCGCCCTGCCTTTTTTAATTCCTAGGGAAAACTTCGATAGATATTTCGGAACATTGCTTAATTAACATTAGTAAAGAAAAGCGAGTTAGAAATTTATAGTTAATTGTTTAGATGCAAGTTTGTTTGTATACAAATAAAATAGAAAATATTTTTTTAGGAAATTTTGAGAGGTAGCCAAGTTAACTGATGATTTTTGTTATCGACCTGCTTATATATTTTAGTTCCGTAAATGATCATTAATATTAAGACTAAAAACGAACAGAAATACAGAAAACTTTCTAAACATAGAAAAATTTACAGTATTACTCTAGACTTTGAGTCTCAATATTGTTGATGTTGCATTTTTAAAGAACCAAAATGGTTGTTAATCATTTTAACTTCTTTATTGGCAGTTCACATTTTTTACATTATTAAATTTCAGCACTAAAAGTAATCCCATTCAATATGGGTTATAAAACTATTCTTAGTTTAAAGTATTTAAAATATAAACATTACTATGATTTTTAATTAAAAAAAGGTACTTACTCAAATACAAACAAGCAAATTACTCCTAGAGAGAATAAAAGTTGCAACATAATGATCAGGTAAACCTGTAAAAAGTCAAGAAATTAGAACAAGGAAGATCAAACTTAAAATAATTTAAAATCAGTAAAGCAAATAAAAATATTCCAATAAGTTTGAGGAATATTCAAGAGCATAACACTCATAATAAATTACATAGAGCCTTAGCTAAGCTTCATGTTAAAGTATCATCATTAGGATTTACATCAAAATTATATACCAGACACGTGATTGTTGGAACTTTCTTTTAGTATTTAATTTATCTTTTTTTTTGTACATAGAAAATAAATAAGACTTATTTTTGTGTACAAAAATTAAATTTATAAACTTAAAGGGAGAAAGAAATTTTTTTATCTAATAATTTTTTTCTCATCAGCACACAAAAGTATATATATATATTGATTCTTCCTTTTCACACCTTGCATTGAGAAAAAAAAAAGATTCTTTCAATTCGTTCCATTCATAGCAATAACTGAAAAAAGATTGAAGATAAAACTATGTGCATTTATTTCGAAATCACACGAATCGAATGCTTAAAAACAGCTTCATTAAATGTATGTTTCCAGATTTACGGGTTGTAATAAATAGTATTGTGTCAAAAATATCGAGATTTTAAATATATTAAAAAATTAGTAGTAATAACTGCTGGAAATTTTGATTGAAAAAAATTATATAATTATGTCAAATAGCGAATATTCAGGTGCAGGATTCGAATTTCCTATATCATAATAATATAGGGATTTTTAAAACTCATGTAAAAATCAACAGCAAAAACTGCTAAAAAATTAAAAAAAGAAAATATGGATTTAGCACAAATTGAGCGTGTCAAAAAATAATTACTTAAATGTGCGATTAGAACTTCTCATTCCTTTATAAAGTCGTAGGATTTAAAAAAACCATGTGGATATCAGTAGCAATAACTGTGAAAAAGTCAATCAAAACAGTGGCACCATCAAATAAAAAATAACTAGAAAATACACGAATTCTATTTTGCTTATCGTTTCATTATAATATTGGAAATTTGAAAAACATGAGAAAATCAATTGCATAAACTGCAAAAGAAAAGATCGAAATACTGTTCTTACTGATTCGAATCACTTGTTCATTTGACTCAGTGAGAGGTTCGATAATAAAATTGATAAAAATGATTTATCCATTATCAGGGATGAGAGTAGTCAGAAAGTAAAAAAAGAGGAAATCCAAGAATGAATATATATATAAATAACATGTAGAAGCTATGATATCCAAAAATTTGACAAAAAAGTGTGATTTTTAAACCATGTGATAATAAATCTCAATGATAAATTTTAAAATTCTATGAATATGAATCACATTCATATGAATCACGATGCATGATTTTAAAATCGTGTGAATAAGTATTGCAAAATTTCATTTTAAATTGAGAGAATATGAATCCCGATATGTGGCTTTTAAATCACATGAATATGAAACTCTATATTGGATTTAAAAAATTTTGAAATACAAATGCGTAATTTTTAGATCGCTTAAAAACTAATCACGATGCATAAATTTTAAATAGCGTAAATACAAATCACAATGTCTAATTTTTAAATCATGTATAAATACGAAAATTTATGTTTGATATTACAACTGCATAAACGAATCACAACATTGGATTTTAAACTCCCGTGAATACGAATAGTTACATAGGGTTTTAAAAACACGCAAATACAAATCACGATATTGGATTTTTTAAATCTCGTAAATAAGAATCGCAATGTACAATATTTAAATAGAGTGAATAAGAGTCGCAATGCACAACTTTTAAATGAGATAAATAGGAAAACCGATGTTTGGTATTAAAATCGCATGAATAAGAATTGAGATATTACTTGATTCTTGACTTGGAATTTCTAAAAGGCTTGTTTCTATTGATTTTGTTTTGCCATAATAAATAAAAATTTACAAGATAAATTAAATGAGCAAAAAAATATTTTCACTATTATTTTTTATATCTTTTATTATTTTGTTTGCTTTTACACCAACAAACAGGAAGCAGCGACAAAAATACGAGCTAGCTGGCGGGCGAGTAAAAATACGGAAAAATCTTATTTTCTGCGTTTAAAAACGGCGAAAATATCTAAAATAAATAAAAATGTGGAAGGGTTGGCAGCTACGTAGTTTGAATTTTCTGTTTATTTTTAAAATCGAAAATAAATATAATTATTTTATTTCAACAGCTGAATTTTCAGTCAAAGTGGAATATTTATTTACAAAAAAAAAAAAAACGAAACTTTTAGAGAATCAGAGTTTTTGATAAAGAGGGGGAAGGTTCCGCTAAAAAGCGGAAAACTATCATCCCTGCATTATACCATTAAATTTTTTTTAAAACATTTTTTGGCAGTATTTATATGCCTATGCTATGAATAATTTTTTTAAATCTCAAAAATGGTACATAAGACAAATTTCAGTGAAACAATCTGTTCGTGCTAAAATAACGCTGTGAGAGGAATGAATTCGAATCGAGTGACTCTGATCTCCGATTCCAATCATGTGATTTTGATTAGTGGTTCAAGTCAAGGGATACAAAAAAGTCTTTTCAGTCAAGTGATACAAATGACTGATTGCTATGAAGTGTTTCAGATTAACGGTTTGAATCGTGATTCAGATCGATTCGATCAGGTGATTCAAATCAGTAATCTGAACCAAATGATTCAAATTATGCGATTCGCATCATTGATTAGAATCAAGTAATTTAGATCACTGATATGAAACAATTGATTCAAATCATGTGTTTCCGATCACTGATTCAAATCAAGTGATTCAAGTCAAGGGATTCAGAACAGTCATTTTTATTAAATGATTCAGATCAATGATTCAAATCAAATAATTTGGATCAATGATTGGATTTAAGTTATTCAAATCACTGTTTCGAATAATTGATTGTCATGATCACTGATTCATATCAAATATTTGTATTATGCGATTCAGATCAGATTCAAATCATGCCATTCGGATCAAGAGATTTGAATAATTGATTCTAATGAAGCGATTTGTAAGAATGATTCGAATCAAGTGATTCAGATCACTGGTTCAAATCATGCGATTTGGATCACTTTTCGAATCAAATGACACATATCAGTGATTCGAATTGCCATTTTGATCAATGATTCAAATAAATTATTCTTACAAAGTGATTCAGATCGCATTTCGAATCTAGTAATTTGTATTACTGATTCGAATAACATGACTTAAGCAACTTAGCTACGAATCACATGATTCGAATCAAATGCTTCAAAAAAATATCAAATTTCAAAAAATTTGAAAAAATTTACTTACCTATCACTACTTTTCTTTCAACTAATGACGATAGAAAAAAAATGTATTATTTTTTCTCATTAATGAATTCTTTCAAGTAAATATATATACTTATTATATCTTTCGTATAATTATTCTGTATATGTTGCTAAATGTTATAAATACTTTTAACTACGGCCAATTTTCAGAAACTACAAAAGAAATTTATTATTATTTTTTTAAAATCTGAATTCATTGAATTCTTTAATCGAGAAAATCTTAAGTTCTTAATAATGAATGCATAAGAATCTTTTAGGTTTGACAAGAAATTTTTAACTCTATGTGACATAGCATCACTGTGAAACAAAACTAACTGAAATTTAAGAAACAATTATTCATTATAATTTAAATCTATTTCGATAAAAATAAACTGATTCAGATCAGAAATCAATCGATTTGAATCAAATCTGTGATTAATCATCGAATCAGTACTGCACAGTATGTAATTTTTTATAGCATGGTATGTAATTTTTTTTAGAGCATTTAAAGATGTATTTTTTAAAATATATGTGTCAAAAATATTAAGGTTTATCTCTTAAAAGTTAATAAAAAATAAGAAATCATAAACATAATGAAAAAAGATAATGCATCAGAAAATAAATGAAAGTTTCCAATATTTATTAGAAGCTTCCATGGTCAGAACTAGGTATTAGTAAAAAAAAAAAAAAAAATTATTAGTTGGTTTTACTGCACAATACAGGAACATAATAAATTAACATACCTTACGTATGAATGCTGCTCGAATCGCTTTATCAGTAAATTTAATAAATCCTGGCAAATCATCATCTTTGTTAGTAGAGGAATCTGAGGAATCTACCAAAGGTAAGCGCATGGGCATTGCAGGCATTGGAGGAGCCCCATAAGCACCATAATTTGCTAAAAATAATCATATTTAGAATAAAACATGAACCAAAAAATTTTAATTACATAATTGTACACTAAACTGCAAAAAAAAAAAAAAAACACACAGTTATTAGACTTTAATAGTACACTAGACTTAAAACACCAGTCTCTCATTGAAAAATATTACTTCGATATCAAAAAATGTCAGTTTTCCCAATTTAAGATATCATAAATGGTATTTACATAAACATAAATTTTGTAACAAAACAATATACAAATTACATAACATACGTAAAATTAAAATATATTTATCAGAAGAAAGGCATTCTTAATTTTATGTCTTAGAAATGGAACATGAAAGTTTGTAAGATTATAGTAATAGCTTTTGAAATAGAGACACTATTTACATAAAATTTACATTGGTTTCTTTTTTTTTAACAGTTCATTTCATTTTATATTGATAAAAAAGTAAGCAATTTCAATGTTTAAAACCATTTAAAATATTCTGTTATTAACTTATAATTGATTCACAGATTCTATACAGATGAATAAAAATAAATTCTTAGACAGTTGTATTCACGGATACAGTGTGATTTCCTATTAATAATATTTGTTATTTAATAAACTTAAAACTGAACTTAAATATACAAATACTAATATATAGATAAAATAAAAATTACATATATAATGCATGTTAAATATTTCCTAACAGATTTAAAAGTAGAAAACAAATGCTTTAAAAGTAAAATTAAAAACTATTTCTAAAAAAAAAGTGTATATCTTTAAAGAGTTCAACACTAGAAAAAAAATTAACTAGCTATATAAGTATTTGACAATAAGGTAATATAGCACAGACTAGATTTTAACTAAACAAATAATCCCAAGAAACTAAAACAGTAAAATATTACCGGATAAAAAACTTTGTTTCAAATTTATATAAATAGCCAATAACAGTTGACATGTTTCAAGTGCCTAAAAAATAGGCACCTATTTTCAAGAGTTATCAGACGAGAATGTGAAGAAACAAAAGTGATTTGAAATTTAAAAAAACGTAAGTTACCAATGAAAAATGAAATTTTGACAATAGCAAAATTATTTTCACTCTGGTCACATCTTGATGCCCTAGAATCTTGTTTTATTCATATGAATGCCGGTTCTTTGTTAATGACATTAGTTCCTCACCTGCAGCTCTCTATAGTGTGTGGTAATGCTATGCATTTTACCCTGATTTGCCCCTCTTGGTCACTGTGGTTTTTCTAGTTTTGTTTCTTGCCTTTATATTTTTCCATTTTTTGTTGGCCGTTTTATGTTTTTTTTTTAAAATTTCAAATCACTTTTGTTTCTTCCCATTCATGTCTGGCAAATTTTGAAAATAGGTGCCCATTTTTGAAGTGCTTGTAATATGTCGACTGTTGTTTGAGATAGATTTTTTAAGAGAATGAAGTTTTCAATCATGTAATAGATTTTATTTATTAATTTATTTTTTGAATTTTTAGAAAGACAAAATATATTTTTAAAATTTTATGAAAAAAAAATTGAAACCACTTACCAGGTTGTCCTCCAGGAGGAGGTGCATACTGATTTGTTGCAGGATGTGGTTCTGCAGGATTGGAGTATCCAGGGTTTGCATACTGGCCTTGTTGCTGTACAGGTTGATATCCAGGGTATTGTACAGGATATGCCATTTGTTGTTGAGGTGGGTAAGGCATTTGTTGATGCGGGTATGCTGGAGGCATACCAAGCTCAGGCTTAAAACCTGGATAAGGTGGAGCCTGAGATGTCATTTTTCAAACAAATATCTGAAAAAACATGCGAATTAAAATTAATCAAAGGTAACATAGAATAGATAGAATAGAAATGGTGTTTAAGTTAAGTGACAAAAAAAATATAATATTGATATTTAAATACTAGATACTACAAAATTCTAAATTTTTTCCTCACGCATTTAAATTTTACACTTGTTTCATGTTTTCTTTTTACGCCGCCCTAAGAAAATTGTAAAAATAATTTGCCCTTAAAATCAGAAACACGTTAAAGGTATTAGTGACAGGGCTAGGCAGACTAAAATAAAAAAATTTCCGAACACATATATAGATTAAAAAAAACTTTCTGCAAGATTTGATTAACTCTTGTAATGAGTTTCAACCATTTCGTCACCACCTCCTTTTGGAGAAATTTGTTTGAAAATCACAAATTTTTTAAATGTTTTAATTTTTATAAAACTCTTTATTGATTCATACCACAGGGAAAAATTTGATAAAAAAAAGCAAACAAGCTGAAAATGGAAATCTAAAAATATTACATGAAAAAACATTTTTTAAATACAGTAGAGAACCAATTATCCGGAACGATTGGGACCATCGCGATTCCGGATAACTGATTTTTCCGGTTTTCTGGTTCGCTACAAAACGGCTTTTTCTTTTTTGTTTATCAAACCTAACTTAAAAAATATTATTTAGAAATAGTTTTAAAAAGAAGAAAAAACAATACAGTCACGCATAATACATAAGTTTAATAAGATAAAAGGAATTATGGAATTTCGTTCCGGTTTTCTAGTTTTCCGGATAAGAGGTTTGGTACTGTAGTTGAAAAAGATGCCTAATTTAAGCAAGAAAAAATTGGCAGTTATAACTTATTATTATATGTAGGAAGCATTTATCTACGGAATGTTATGAACGTTTTAATAAAAATACCGAGGCAAGATATTATTTATATTTAAAATGTGTAAATATGAATCTCAATGAATAATTTTTAAATCATGCGAATACTAATCTCGATGTTTGATTTTAAAATCGCAGGAGTATAATTTTTATGTCACTTGATCATATTGCTTTTAATTATAATAGGCTTTTAAATTGCGTGAAAATGAAACGCGATATTTGATGTAAAATCGCGAAAATACAAAACAAGATGCGCGACTTTGAATAGCGTAAATAGGAATCACGATGTGTGATTTTAAATAGTGTGAAAGTAATTTTAAATTGCGTTTGCATTGGTAGAACAAAGAGTAAAAACGAAAATATTTTTTAGTGCTGCTACGCGAAGCAGAGAAAAAAAACTTCTCTTATCAATCACTGGAAATTTTGAGGGAGTTTTTTTTAAAGGGTGTGAAACCAAATTTTTCAACAAAAAATAAAAAACTTTTAAGCACTCAAAAATATTTTTGAGCAATTTTTTGTTTGAAGAAAATTATAATTAGGATATGAGCACTAATAAAAATTTTTTTTTTCTTCCTACTCTAGAAAGTTCTTTATATATATATATGTCGTGCTCTTCTCTCTCTTTTCTCGTAAACTCTTGAGACGTGACCGTTATTTTTATCATAATAATTCATCTCTTACTATTTGGATTCATAATTTAATATTCCATTTTTTATAAGGATGACAGATTACAAGCTAATGATTTTTCTATGCCTTTATTGAGGTAAAGAGTTAAAATACTGTATACAAATTATGTACAATCGGAGCAGAGCTCCTGGTTACATCTTCACGGTTTCATTTCTAAAATATAAGTGTACACTTTTTTAATCCTTACATCTAATATATCATTCATGTCATGTGATCCACAACACCCAGACTATTTTTTATATCTCCTTCATTAGAAGTGGTGTCGTAAAATCATAAGACCAGATGGAGATGAATTAATATCTCAACATAGTGCTCGATTTTTTTGGGAATTCGGCTAGATCCTAAGGTATTTCGCCTTCTTTAAGATATTTTATTTCAGGGCACAGACTCATTTTATAAATAAAGATTTCATCTCTATTCAATGAAACAGATGTACGCGAAGGGCCAAGTCAAACATGTGAAAGAGATTATTTGATGTTCTCATAAACCAGATAAGCTTATCTGCAGATAGATATAATTCTTTTTAAGTTTAGACTCAAAAGATCTTTTTAATTTTATAAAGCTATTATTTTAGATGTTACACACACACACACACACATATATATATATATAAATATAAAGTATATATATATATAAAGAAGTCACTATTCGGTCCGTTTTCCGAATATTTGGCCAGATAATCCGGAAGTATTTTTCGACGGCTTTTTTTTTTTTTTTTGGAGGGAATTTGAAACGATTTAATAAAGAATAATTTAATATCGTATTTTTAACAACACTTGATCAGAAATAGTTTGCATACATTTTTGTTAAGTTCTAAAATTTTTTAATTTATGCTCTGAAAGATATAAGAAAAAGCAAAACTTTGAAACTAGATAACTTCATGCGGAATTATAAGATATGCAGAGAAGATTTTTTTTTAAAAATTATGTTCAAGCGTCAAAATCAGGCCTATTTCGTCATGTTTTAAATTTTTTTCTTCTTCAAGTATTAGAAACTTATTTTAGTTTGTTTTTTTCTGTTCTAATTATAGCGCAGTATTTATAAGAGAGAGTTTCTTATAGACCAGGGGTGGCCAAACAGCGGCTCGCGAGCCACATGCGGCTCTTTCATTTGTGGCTCTTGATAAATGTACCCGAGTTCCTTTTTGTGCTATTATATTTTAAAAAATTATTATCGTTCGTTATGTGTTTCAAAATGTTTTTTCAATTACTGACAACAAACATGAAGACTAAGTGCAACATTGAAAAAAATTTCATTTCCGTCCAAGTTAAGAATGATATGACTCATCGAAAACTGCGCGAACGAACATAAGTGGCGTAATCGTCCGTAATCGACCGACTCCAGACCCATTAACACGATCTACCAATAATTTATTCCAATAAGAAAAAGTAAGCTAGAAGGAATATTGTCGGAATTCCTAAGTAAATTTCAAGACCTGAAATGTTTTAAATCGTCTCTCGATTTTTTACAGAATCCATTTGAAATTAACATAATTTAATGTGAGTTTTCTATTTCCAATATAATTATGACCCAAAAAGCACCTGGAGAATCAGAATTAATAGAAATGCAAGAAGGTCAAGCTCTACAATTAAAATATAAGACGACGTCGATTACTGAATTTTGGAAATTTTTACCAGAATCGAAGTATCCTGAATTAAAAAAGGCTGCTTGTCGAATTATTTCAATATTCGGAACAACGTACTTATGTGAATAATTTTATTTCACTTTCAAATTCGTCAAATCCAAACACCGATCAGTATTAACTAAGCAGCATCTCAAAGAATTACTGAGAAGTGTTGTCACCAATTTTAACTAAATTTTAAAGAATTATCAAGAAAAGTTAAATAAAAATGTTCAATTCTTAATATTTAAATTCAATACACATATTTTGTACTTTTATTTATATGTTTTCAATAAATATAATTTCTGCAAAAAAAAAAAAAACAAAAAAAAAATACTAATTTTAATACCTTTTAAATACGTATTTAATAGCGGCTCACGAAAAATTTCGTACGCACTGGGAATTGTCAGGGAATTTGATAATCAAACTGCGAGATTTCACTTTTCCGTTTTCAACCATAATTTGCGCATGCGATATAGAGGATTAAAAAAAAATCTGATTTTATTTCGAACCGAACCGAAAGTCATTAAGTGTATTCTAAAGATTCTATTATTCTTAA
Organism: Parasteatoda lunata; assembly: GCA_949128135.1. Classification (NCBI taxonomy): domain Eukaryota; kingdom Metazoa; phylum Arthropoda; class Arachnida; order Araneae; family Theridiidae; genus Parasteatoda; species Parasteatoda lunata. The sequence continues at coordinate 75,944,425 of OX421975.1, forward strand.
GCATTTCTACAGTGATGTCAATTGGATGTCCGAATTAAATAACTTGAAACTTCTGCCTTGAGAGAATCGATAAGTTTTTTTTTTTTTTTTTTAAATCCACTTTTGTTTATCAATTTTCGTCATCCTTCATTTATTAATAATTTTTTTTTTAATAATTTTGGATGATACATTAATTAACAGGATCAAAATGAATTTTTATGGTTTACTATGTTAATTTATTTGATATCTTTTAAAGAATTTTTTTTTTTTTTTTTTTTTTTTTAATTTAATGAATTCTGATTCCTCAGAGGTGCGGTATCATTAAAAAGTTTTGCCCGATGTGGAATCACATCTGCTTTCGTTAAAAATCGTCTGCTTTATAATACATTTTCTGTTTGGTAGAAAAAACAAAAGCATAGGATTATTTATTGCTAAAAGCAGACGTTATTTTATGAAGCAAATTGCAGTGTTCTCTTTTTACTAAGTGAGGATACCGCTTAATTTTTAATTCCCCCCCCCTGTTCCCAATAAATTTCGTATTTAATAAATTGTTGTTCCTATTCATGCATTTTATGATCAATATTATTATCATTATTACAATTTTTTAAATTCAGTTGATCACATTACATCATGCGTTGTCCTGGGTTTTAAAATCAAGTTAGCGCTTCTTTTAACTTCCGTTTCCGTCAGGAAATTAAATTTGATTAATAAGCTATTGTATTTTATCATTTTCTTTTATCCTTATAATTAGGTATGAAATATATTGCGTTTTTTAATAGTTAATTTGGTGATTTTAATAAATCTTTAGTCTATTATAGTTTGGCTTAACTTCATTAATTTCTTTTTAAATATTTTTTTATAATTTTAATAAATATATATTTTAATAATAATATATATAATTTTAATAATAATATATATAATTTTGCGTTTTACCATCGCACTTAATAATTTTTTTTAATCTATTTATCCATCTTATTTATGATGTTTTTTTTTTAATAAAAAATCTTAAGTTTTTTTAAAACGCCTCTCTGTTTAAATATGATTTAATTTTCAATTTAAAACAGATTATTTGGATAATATTTGTATTAACTTTTTTTTTTTAATGATGACTTAGTTCTTTCATTTTATTAATTAAATTCTCCCTTTACTTTTTGTTACCTTCCAGCTTTAAACTCGTTTCAAATGAATACTTCCGTACTTAATCAAAGCAAGAAATTACAAAATGCTGCTAACGCTGCAGTTTTGATGAAGGAAGTTAAACTATAAATATAAAATATTATAAATTCTTCCATTTAGAAATTTGAGGCAATGAGTAGAACGGCTTTTTGATATTAAATTTTAACTCTAATAATTGAAAACATATGACAACCATATGTCGTTCGTTGACAACTAAATCAAATCAAGTTAACGCGATTTGGAAAGGCGACGTAACCAACTAAATCAAATTGTAAATAACTCGATTTGGTGTAATTGACAGATTTTGCAACAGTAACAAGAGAAAACATCGAACAGTGATTAATACGTGAATCCTAAATAATATGAATACACAGCTCTTTATTCACGTCGATAAAGCCATTTCTAAATGCTCAATGTGAAAATCGTTAATATGTTTTTGCAGCGACAGAGCGCGGAGAGCAAAAAATGGGAAAAAATTGAAACATAAATTACATTATTCCTTATAAAACGCAACTAGTATTTCTTATAATTACAGAATTTTTTTTTTTTTTATATTTATAACTTCTAATATTTACAGTATCGAAGAGTAAAGGGCTTAAATTACCAATTAAAATGTTATCTGCATTTGATTTATTGACAAAAAACGAAAGAAAATAAAATGGTGTTAAGGACCAATTTTTTCCCCACTTTTCATTTTATTTAATACCATCAACACTAAGTTGTGAATAAATTAACTTTATTTAAGTAATAACGTAGATATGTATTGTCAGCGCGCGCGACAGAGCCTTTATGACAAAAAACAAAGTGATCATAAAAATATAATTGTGGTCTTATGAACAGAAAGTAAATTTTATTGAAATACTTTGTTTCAGGGTTGGCAAGATTTTGCCGCAGGTGAAAAAAACCATGGTAAAAACCGTCCTGGCAAAAACAGGTTTTTGCCAAGCAAAGTGGCAAAAACCTATATTTTCCAGAATGAGAGGACAAAAACACATTTTTGATAAAAAATTATTTCTAAAATTGAAACATATACTATAAATATATATAATTTTAAAAAAATTAACAAAATTATTGTTCCAAAATTAAATCATAATGTATTAATATATCATTTTAGTAGTTTAAAACATTATTGATCGGAAAATTAGTGATTATTCTCTTTTTTTCCAGTGAAATGAACCTTTTTTAAATTAATATAACTATAATTTAAAACATAAAATATCTATCAACATGTGTAGTTAATTTAAATATACAAGTATCAATGCAATTTTTTAAATTTTCCCAAATTCAATACTTTATTAATCATCACAATACAATTTGTGCTGTCTCAACATAGCATAACAGAACACTAGATTTGAAACATTATTTAGAGTCAACTTATTCCGAATTTTAGATTGTACAAATGAAAAATTCAAAAACAATCTTTCAATGGCAGTACTACTAGAAGGACATGAGTGTAAATGAGACATTAATTCCCAAAATTCACTGGAAATTTTACAAGGATTTTAAATTGTGTAGTTTTGTTTGCATTTCGAAGTAATATTGAGAAATGAGGTGATTATTAAAATCTATCTAATAAAACATCCATTTTAGCTTTCTTATGCCTCTCTTAATATAGTGTAAGAGTGATATGTAAAATAATACATATCAAAAGTTATTATGAAGAAGTAAAAAAAAATACAATTTGTTAAAAAAACATTTACTTAAGGATTCTAAAATGAAAAGAGGTCAAAAACTTTCAATCCTTTAAAAATTTTTACCCTTATATTAATTATTAATATTTTTAAAATAATTTTTTCATGTAATGTATCAAAATTATTATTCCTTATGATTGATTTAAATTTGCTTCAAGTATTTTGTAATAATATTTAATCAGCAAATTAAATAATTTGGTTTTTGCCACTGTCCTGGCAAAAACACCTTTTTGCCGACAAAAACTCCAACCCTGCTTTGTTTAACCTTTTAAGTGACTTCCCACCCCTACTTGTAATAGTTATACCTCTTTACCATGATCACTGTCCAGACGAATGGCTAGGGGATTTCTTACTTTAGACAAACTATATGTCAATGAAGGGCATTGTTTACATAAATATGAATAACAGTGTGGGTAAGAGTAAGATCAAGAAGAATGGCCAAAACTCGAGAGCTATTTTTGCTTGAGTATTGCGCGTTCATTCATTTCATCTTTTTTCGAGATTATTTGTAGTTGTGTTTGTATTTTCATAGATTTGATTGTACAGAATTTATAGATTTAATTATTTATAAACACAGAAGCTCAAGTTTATGACTAATTTTTTTACAGCAGGTAAAACTTTAAAAATCCCACTCACCTTTCCACCAAAAAGTTTTAAAAATCAAATTAATTTTGAATGACAATTTAAATGAATTTTTTTTAAACAGATCAATTTCAAACCCAAAAATACTTAAACATAACATTACATGAAAAAAATGACTTTAAAGAATTAAGATACATCGAGTTTTTCAATTAGTCGCTAAAACAAAAAATAAAGTTAAATTAAAGAATACGCGTTAAGTTAAAGATTAAATAATGAAGGAAATGATAATAACATGATTAACACTTCAAGAAAAATAAAAACTAGAAGCAATTAATAGCATCAATATAAAATGACATAATAATTTTATTCGGAAAAAAAAAATCGTTCTCGTCCAATCATTTTTTTAAAATGAAATAAATTAAGCAAGAAAGTGTGACATGGATTTTGGAATGAAAAAAATGGCGAAATCGATTTCAATAGTTAATTTGAGTTATATGCTATATTTTTAAGCGGTATTTAACTATAAATCTAAATTTTTAAAGAAATGAATTAACCGCAAAAATAAAGATAAAAAAATTTGACTTGTTATTAAATCAAATGATATGAAATTTATTAACAAATCTTTTAATGAAGCTAACGTAAACTGACTTTTAAAACTTTTATCATAAATAAAAAAATACTCTTATGAAGAGAAACCATAACTTATTTATACTATACTATTAAGAGATAAATATCTTATCTTAAACTAAATAAACAGACATTAAATTTTAGATATCGCGCAAATTGTAATGAATTTTTCTAGTTTTATGAAATAATGATTTGAAAAGTCATTTCTATGGAAGTTGTAAAGCTAAATTGTCACGCTAACACGCACATTGAAGGTACTGAGTAAAAATACATTAATTTTATACATATTTTTTATAATGGAGATTTAATTAATTTTTTATCAGTCACTTTTGATCAGAATAAATTTCTTATCACTCAGAAGCATCATTTATCGAATGTAACTACACATAAAGTATTATGTTGACGTATTTTATTACACACTGACAATTAAGTAAAATAAATGTAAATTAATGCTTATCGTGTACCTTTTATTTTTGCCTACGAAGAATTTGAGTTGGAATTAGTTAGAGGATTCAATTCAATGGTAAATCCGAATTTCTAAACACAATCTTCCAAAAAAAAAAGTTCAAATATTGAAAATATCTTCATTCCAAACTATAACTTCCACTCTTTCTAAAAACCGTTGTAGTTGTAGATGACTTGAAAAAGATGACTAAATAAATCTGCACCGCACAAATTTTGTCGTGACAAGTATAGCCTTTCTCTCATAGAATATGCATATTCTATTGATGCTTTCTTGAAAGGACGGAAACGTCAGGAGGCTGTCACGTGAATATGAGAGTGTCCTTTGTGAAGTAATATGAATTCGCTCTAAAATCAGACAAAAAAAAAAAAAAATATCAGTTTTAATAACTAAAGATTTAATAAAAATTGATGGGGACGGCACATTGTAAAAACTAGCAATTTTAACGCGGGACACTTCAGAGTCCAAAAATTCGTCTTTTTTTATAAATTTTTCAAAACTCTACTTATTACAGTTTTATAATTGAACCATGAGAGTTAAAATACTATTTTTTCAAACTTATATTTTGTAAAAGTAACAAATCAGGGCCAGCACTAAGGATTTCAAATTATTAGCCAACCATCTAAAGTATTTGCTAATTTTCGCCAAATGGAAATCGTAAAAATTTTATATGATAAATTTTTTCCCCATAGAAAACTATTATAAGGCCGTTTGTTTCAGGCTTATATAATTTGCACCCAATTCTTAATTATTAATGCGACGCATCTACTGAAAATTAATATAATCTAATAAAATATACTAATTTGTTTAGAAAAATTCTATTTTGAGGATCGAGTTAAATCAACACCATCAAGAAGAAAGAAGGCCCCAGCACGGATCAATTTAGTAGTTTGACACAGCGAACATAAACTGCGCTATGAATGAAAAATAAGAAATGTTACTACGTTAGGGCTAGTAAGCTACGCAGTGGTGGTAAATACGAAAGATGTCATTACGCTTGGACAACAAAGTGATCCAATTTCTTGTTTATGTTAATCCGTGCAGAGGCCTTCTCCTTTCTAGGAGGTATTGGTGAAATATATATTTTCTTTCCAGTGGAAAAATATACGCCAAATTTACGATTTTATCGCATTTGGCCAGGTGGCGAATGCTTAGCGCGAGCCCTGCAAGTTGTATGAAAAATTAAAAATAATTTATAAAACTTTTATTTGATCACAATTTTTTAAAGTAATTTCTAAATTATAATAATTTTCAACAAACTAAATGTTTCAAATATTTCTCCCCTTTTCAGTTTATTTACCATAAAATATACCTCAGGTGCATTCTGACTGAACATATTATCAATGTTGACGGCTAAATGAGATAAATACGGTCCTTTTAGTTCCCTGCTTAGCGGATAAAACCTAACGAGATATGTTCAAGTGTCGTATTGAAAGTGGGTAAACCAGATCCTTTTTATCTTATTTAGAAATTCGAGAGCTTTTTTTTAAATTTTTTATTCCCGCTGTTCTGTTGTAAGATTTTTCCGAACCGAGCTCTGCATTGGTAATAAAATCGATACTTCTCTTTCAAAATACATCTTTCATTTCATCTAAGATGTATGAACTAAAAGATTTTTAGTTTTCCTCTCCGTTATTCAAATTAGAGGAACTTTCCATGAGACAAAAAATTATTATTTACTTTGTTGGCAAACAACCAAAACTCTAAGTTAGATGCATATACCCGTATTCTTCATGAAACGAACTAAAACTATTTTTCTTAAAAATATTTCGAAATATATTCTATATAGTACTTTTAGTCTCATTATGAAAATGGCTTTATATTGCGTCATGACTTGCAATACATCTCACGGAAAGGTCGAAAGTGAAAACGAACTTAGCAGGATATGTCTGAAATATATAAATAAAAGGAAAGAAATTATTTTTAAACAAAACTAGAATTGAAAGTAAATTTTACGCAAACATGACTAATGAATTTGGATAGCAACACTTAGAAAAAACAATCCGAATCCTCAGATATGGAATTTTATAGCCTTCCATAAAAGATGTCACGCGTGGAGGAGAGAGAGGTGACAAAATAGTGTCACACACAATTTGGTTAAAATAAAAACAATTAAAATAGGAAGATTAAATATGTTTTTCATCATTTTATTACAATAAGCACGCATAAAGTTATTATTGTTGTGTTCACTAATGTCATTAAAGCACATAATAGTTTAATTTTTATAAATAACAACAGGAGGCTTTAAAAAGGAATTTCCCCCTCAATTTCATTTGATATTAAGTTAAAAGAAGGTATGAGTTAAGAAAAAAGAACGGTCATTTCTGTGTTACTAGACCAACCTGCCAAGTGGTATTCCGAGGAGAGTTAAAGGGGTTCCATGAGCATTTTTTATCACCATAATGTTTTGAAACCTCAGATTATATTTGAATCCAACATATAATTCATAATTTATTTAATCTTTTGGTTGCTTTTATGAAATAATTTCAACTAAAATGCTAAAAAAATAGAAAAAGCATTTTTTTAAAAATATAACATTTCTGAAACAGTGTATTGAACTAATTATGAAAAGAACAAGCATTTATAAAATTTTGTATTAGTTTTTTGCATTACGCTTTTTAAATCAAAGTAAAATTACTAATATTTTTAATGAAGAAGAAATATGTTTCCCTAATAACCATTTTCAACGTTTATAGCAGTTCTTTTAAATTTTCATTTCGAAGTAAAACATATTTTGTCTTATTTAATTTATTTTCAGCTTGTGTCTATATACCCAAAAAAATAATTCATAATTAGAGTAGATATAGTAAATTAATCTACCACTTAATTTAAAATTAATAACAATAAAACAAAAATATTCATACTTCTACATATATAGCGCTAATTCTTTTATAGGCTATAACGTTCACAATTATCTTAATAAATTTTATTTATACAGTCCACGTTTTGCCCAAGAAAGGTTGATTAGTTAAGGCCCCGTAGTCGAAAAAATTGGGAACCGCTGTACTAGACAGTTGAATCAAGACTGCTTCGATTGTTTTTTATATCAATAGTATTTTGTACCTAACTAACAAGGCTATTACGTTATTAAAATTATTATTTTCTGACGAATTTTTTATAAATTTTCAGGCATACTTTTTTTTAAAATTATACATTGATAAATATCAGTAAGCTGAATAAACAGTCCTTTGCTTTATTAGATTGCGTTAAGACAATCTTTAGATAGTTTCAAATATATTGTCATATAATAATTTTCATATTTTGGTTTTGATTATATTTAAACAAAAATAACAAATTTGAAAAATGTTTTGAAGACTTTTAAAAAAAATTATCTGAGGTGTCTTGAGGGAAAAAGGCGAAACTTTAATAAGGCTTTTAATACTATTTCTGTATTTTCTTTTTTAATGTTTTGCAGAAAAATTTTCCCCTATTTTTTTTCCAATTAAATAGTTTCATAAAATTATAAGATACTTAGCTTAAGTTTAAAAAAGAAAATTCCTATTTTGCTTTATTACAGCAGATTATTGCACAACATACAGTTTTGGTTTAAAAATATCTCTATAACCAAATGCCATTTAAAAATAAATTTCAAATAAAAAGATATATTTCCATTAGAATAGAAGGTTTAATTTCGAACAGGAAAAAAACTTATATTTTATTAAAATCATATTTAATTTAAATTAATGTTTAAAAATCAATGGTTGTTAGTTTAATCTATAATTAAATTTTTTAAGAGAGCATAATTTATTGATACTTAAGAGCGAATTTACATAGATAAGCAATAAATAATTGGCAGACTAGTTGCATAACATTTTATTAAACGCTTTAAGCTTTTTCGCTTTAAGCCCATGTTAAGTGTGTCAGATTTATAAGTTTTAATTAGTAACATAATATCAAAATATATTTTCTATTTAAATAAAATATTTTTTATTTATATTATATGGTATCTTGTAAGAATTTTGGCATTACAGCAAACAAAACTAAACAGAAAGATATTTTTTTGAAAATAATTTTATTTCGCTTTCCTTAAGTTTTGTTTCAATCATTAGAATATTATTTAAATTGGAAATATATTTTATTTCAGAGAGAACTTTAAATTTCTCAAACAAAGAATGTTTTAAACTTCTTATTTAGTTCACCGAATGTTACGTTTATTATTTTTTTTAATTTTCCCTTTCTCAAGAAATAAACATCAAACTAACAAAATTTCAATTAAAATTTTAAGTATTCTTCTCGCTAATATTGCATTTATTTCATTATGTATCATAAGCATTAGGACAATCTTGCCTTTTAAAATTGATACAAGTACTCTCTCTCTTTTTTCTTTTTTACTAAGTATACAACAATTGTAAGTATTTAATCACACACTTAGCAGATTAATTTTAGAATTTTTCCACGTTAATACTGAGTTAATATTTAACCACGTTAATATAGAGGTTTTCCTTTGTCAGGGGTCTGTCTTTAAGAGTTACATATTTCGTGAAAATTTCGACATAACTTGTGAAAATCAAAAATTGTATTAAAAAATCAACACATAAATAAGGTAAAGAAGGAAAATATTTTCAAAAACTGTCACTACTAATAAAAATGATTTAACTGGTAAAATTCTATATATTTTTCCCCATATATTCAAAAAAAATTTTGCTATTGTAAAATTTTGGGATCCAAATTTAAAAAACCATAAAAATCATTGGCCACAGTTAAATTTCAACTTGAATTTAATAAAAAAAAAAAAATGCATTTAACAGTAAACACTAAAAGTTATTTTCATTATGAGAACATTTTAAAATTATTTTGTAAAAAAACCGTTTTTTCTAGATAAATTTGTGAAGGTACCACTAAACAGTAGAAAATTTGCCCTGAACAGTTGGTGGGTATGGTATTAGAAAATCTTAGCCACTTTTAGACTTATTTACTATATTTAATATCCTTTTTTTTATAAATCATAATTAAAAATCATTATAACACTTTTGTGAAATCCGAAAGGAGATAATGTACACTTTTGTGATAAGTAGAATAAAATTTAAGCAAATACTAATTAAGATACAGAAAGATTCTGTACCTTCTGTAGAGCTTGATTCATGTTTGCTTTCATTGCAATCTTGTACAAATACTGACAACAAATACATTCAAAATATGAAATATACAACTAAAAATTAATATTTGTAATCTGCAATTTTTATAAGTTATTTCTCTCTCCTTTTTTTTTTTTTTCTTTCCATTGAGTAACTAGAAAGCTAAATAGAAATTTTTATTTTATTTTAGAACTTAAAAAAGCATTATAAGCAAATAAATTATGCTCTTTTTTTGCATACTAGTAATAATATTTTTTTTTTAAATAAGCCAACTGATTTAAATCATAAAGACAATGTATGAAAATAATTAATTTTGCAAAATTTTATTTATATTAGCTTAATAAAAAATTATTATTATTTACGTCATTTCCAAATTATATCATATTCCTAATGCAGAGTTTAGATTCTAACTTTAATACAGAAAATTAAATACAGTGAAACGGCAGTTGTACGTTATCTGTTTCGTATGCTATCTCGTTTCCAACATCATTTTATGCTAGTCAGTGAAAATTACCGATACCAATAATGTTAAATTATTCTGGATTTCACATTACCCATTTTTATAAAATTCTGTTTCATGCATTTTGCTGACAGTTAAAAAAAAAAAAAAAAAAATATTTTTTTCACGAACCTCGCACAAACTTTTACAGAGTTCTTTCTATCTATCTTTCTTTTTTTTTTTTTAAAAGGCGAGATTTGTTTATTAGCTGTTTGAAGCTGGTCTGACATTCTTTCGATTCTATTACCTTGCTCTTTTTGTCAATTTTCATCTTGAGTCAAAATCAGAAAAAGGCGGTTGGGATAAGCAAAAACACAGGAAGGGTGGTTAAAGGAAATAAGGGAGCTTAAATCGCAAAATTTGAAATTTTTTCCAGGAAATTCCAATCTTTGAATAATTAAATCATTTAAAGAACATTACACTGAACAACTGCTTAAGTAATCTTTAGCGTTTCTTGATTCCAGTGACTTGCAATATACTTAAAGCAAAAATAATTTTCTGGAAGCTCTGAATTAGATTTCTGCAGTGCTAAACAGTGTCAACATGCATTTGGGTTTAATCAAGTTGTCTTCTTGATTTCCAACAAAAACATTGACTCTCAAGAATAAAATTTCATGGCTGAAGATTTTCCGAAATCGGTGACGCATATATCAACTGCATTACACATATCCATTAATTTTCAATTCCTTCAATATCTGATTTAAGGCCAGCTCTCGATGATAGTGATGAATAGGATAAAGACAAGTAAAAAAATATTGGAGGATATACAAATAAATGATCAAGAGTTTCAAAGCATTAAACTATATAACAATATATATTTGCAAATGTAAACCAACATTTGCAGCCAACAGTATTGAAAGGGATATTGTTGAAATTGAATCTAAAAACAAATAAAGAGTACACATTTTTTCTAATTAGTACTAATAATTTTAACACTAGTCCGGAGGAAAACAAAATTGGTTCAACTGTATAAAAATTTCTACTAAGAAATTTGAATCACTAAATAATTTGTGGAAAAAAGATTAAATAAATAGGAGAAAATTCTAAGTCACTTTTGAAATGCTATGCTATATTTTAATTATTTCCTATAAAATGAATGATAATAAAAAATAATTGTATATCAAGGAAATGAAATATAATTCTAAAAGATTTTATATAAATTATTTCGCATTGACTGTCATCGATGCAGGGTTATGATTTTCCTAATCCAAAAACACCTAAAGAATATCTACCTGAGAAAGCCTTTGAAAAAAACCCAAGTGGATTTTAATAATTTGATCTAGTTATATTAATTTTAATATAATTAGATCAAACTATTTATCAATAGCTCATAATATTTATTCAATTAACAATGAAGTTAATATTTAATTCAGTACTGTTCAATTTTCATTCAATGAATTTAAAATATTCATTGGGGTGGGTAAATAGTGAATTAAACAGATGAAAATCAGAAAAATAATGACCACCTTCTAATAGTGGTATCTAGTAAATAAACAGATAAAAAAATCTAATTTGAGCTGAAAAACTCACTTGTTCAGTTACTGCTATAAGAAAAGAAAAAGTTAGTTGAATAGAAATGCTTCAAATTACAGCATCATAATAAAAATGTTGATAAAGAAAAAAGTTTTTTTCTTTTTTTTTTTTAAAAAGAAAAAGCTATATAGTAACAAAAATTGGTCAAAATTCTTTAAAGAAAAATTTAATGCTGAAAATCTCAATTTAACTTTTTCCTATTGCTGTATTTTTAGAAAAGTGAGGATAAAATAACCAAGATTATAAGAATTGCTCTTTAAAAAATGTGTCATAATAAAGACATAGACAAAAGAAAAGTTGATAAAAAAAATAGAAGTAGAAAAAAAAAGTTCTTAAAAGAAAACTTTAACATTGAAAATCTCTACGTTACTGGTTATCTACCTTAATACCCTAGAGCAGGGATGGGCAAACTATTTTGGTCCTGGGCCAAAAATTTAGAAAAAAAAGTTTGGTGGGCCAAGTAAAATCTTCTAACATAAAAATTCTAACTTCTGAAATAAAATAAAGTCAATTCATCATAGAACGCATGGCACTCTACATCAACTTTGCGTTTTTTAGTTTCCGTTTTGGGGTTAAAATTTTTTACAAATAACTCAAAAAAGCAGTAGCCATTTTATACATTTAATAATTTCACCATTATTTACAATGACGTTGTATGTGTGCAATCTTTTCATACGTAGTAAATAATGTTAGAACTCGCGCCGCCAGAAAAATCCGCTCGTTGGAACTTAAAAATGCGTAGTCTGCCTCATGTGAAGTACAATTCACCTATATTCGATTCCATATGTCTGCTCCTCGAGAAAGACAAACACTAGTTGGAGCTAATCTACGGCTACATGGGTGCCACTTTAAAAGTATTTCAAGACTGAACTTATTCTTTTTGAAGATTTACTAAAATTTTCAGAAATTTATAGCTCACGAACTCCAAAATGTGATGCTTCTATGATAAAGGCTCACATATTAAATTAATTATTTTCTTCTACAGTCAGCTTTCTTCTCTATATTTTTTCTTCATTTTATTAGTTTTTTTTCACAGCAAACAAGATAAAAAATTACAGCTATCCTTGTACATCTTTTTACATTAATCACTGAATAATAAATCATTAATTTTTTCATGAAGCTATTTATTTATTTTTCACTTTACCATTATTTATTCTATTGTCCTATCTCTAATATTTTTTTTTCCTTATTTAAAAAATAATAATCTCAATTTAACTTATGATAGGATTTAAAAACATTGAAGAAAATAAAAGCAATAAAATTTAAAAATTTAGGTACAATAGTAAAAATTTAGTTCAAGCAAGCAGGCGTTGGAAGTTCATTATCATTCTTTCATTACTGAGCTACATCATTAACTGATCATTTCACAATAATTATGAAAATTAACAATGTTATTTTTATTTAACAGAAAATATTTGATACATTTTTAAGGAAAAACAAAAATTTTAATATTAAAAACAAATGGGAAAAAAGATATTCTATCTACTGATTCTCTCTCAAGACTGATTTCAGTTCCTGGGACTGAAGAGTGGCACCCATGCGGCTATTCTATAAAGAACTTCTGCTTTCAACATTTTACCAATTGAAGCAGTCTGTGCTAACTATTTCCATCAATTTATGTTTTGTAGAACAAAAATAGAGAAAGTTAAAGGTCATCAGTACTTAAAAGAGAAAGAACAAAAATAGCTTTAAACAAAGTAGACAAGAAAATGGATGTATTATGTATATTGTTTATTTTCGCCACGGATCAGCAAGTTAAAATTCTGTCCGCGGGCCGGATAAAACCTTCCGGTGGGCCACGGGCCGTAGTTTGCCCATCCCTGCCCTAGAGGGTAAAAAAGTAACAATAAAAGAATAAAAAACAGTTAAAATTAAATCCATCTCAATTCTTAAAACAGAGTGTTGAAAAAAAATTGACTCGGGTGAATATAACTTTAAAAAAAGCAGCAGTAAAAAACTTATGGCTCAGTATAAAGCAATTTAGTTTCAATTCTTCAAATTTCGGTTTTCATCTGTCCTTCAGAACATAAAGCAATTTGCAAGTACGTGAACTTTAGAACTAAACAAATATGAGTAAAAACTAATTCTAATAATATGTATAGTTAAAAATCTACTAAAATACTTGCTGAAAATTCGGATATCTACTAAAATATCATTTAAAATCTACTAAAATATCAAAACCTACAAAAATACTTTGCTGAAAATTCGGTAAAAAAGAGAGAGTATATTCATAACAGGGCATATAAAGTAACCAAAATTCCAACTTAAATCTTCCAAACAATAGAAAGATTAAAATAGGCATGAATTAAAATTGCTTTAATAGTGATTCTTGGTAAAAATAGTGAACTTTATTAGGAAAGAAGCTTCAAGTAATAATTTCAGTAAGCATTAAAAAACCATGGTGTAATGACTTTTGGTTTTGTGACGCATGAAATTACAATGCTTCTTTTAGATTGTAATTGTTAGACTAAAAACACTTAAAAGTAAACAAATATGGCCAACGCATTTGTAAAGGTTACAAAATCACAATACCTACAAATCAAAACGAGCATATTAAAATAAAATTGAAATTTACAACATAATTTTTAACCCAATCATTTAGTCTACTATTTTTACAATGATATTTTATTAAAATTTGATTAAAAGTTAAAATACTAAATAAAATTTAATAAAAGTTGAAATACAAAATAATAATGACGATGTTTCACTTTCAATTCGGTAAACGGAAATAATACGTAATGCGCTGAAAAAGCACAGAAAAATGTTGTCATATAGATATATATAAGATATAACTTTGTAAAAATTACCTTTAAGAATATAAACTAATCTTTAAGAGTTTTCATTAGAATATTAACACTTCATTTTAACAAGTTCTAGCACAATCTAATTTACAACATAATTTTTAACCCAATCATTTAGTCTACTATTTTTACAATGATATTTTATTAGAATTTGATTAAATGTTGAATACTAAATAAAATTTAATAAGCAATTTAATAAAAGTTGAAACACTAAATAATAATGACGATGTTTCACTTTCAATTCGGTAAACGGAAATAATACGTAATGCGCTGAAAAAGCACAGAAAAATGTTGTCATATAGATATAACTATATAAGATATAACTTTGTAAAAATTACCTTTAAGAATATAAACTATTCTTTAAGAGTTTTCACTAGAATATTAACACTTCACTTAAACAAGTTCTCACACAATCTAAAAAATCAAAATATCAGCTGCTGCAATCTTCTGTAATGATGCAGAGTTACTCTCAAACTCAACTACTTGTTCTTGTTAATATAAAATAAATTGCTATTTATTTTAGTTTCGGTATAGATATCTGAAACTAGATAAGCTTTTCACTTATGAATCGCATCAGTTCTTTCAGTTTTTGTTCGAATAATACTTTCATGCTGTGTTATTCTGATACGCATAGAGAAGAAATAACTGAAAAAGTCGAGGGTTTTCAGTTTTTGTTCTAAAAATAGTCATACAAAACTCGGAAGCAACTTTTAGAAATCAATCATGGCAATCATAAAACTGTAGAAAAAGTAAATAAACAAGTTTACGTTTTGCATGGGCTGGAATCGCATTTAAATATTTTCTTTTTTTATCAAAATTGTAACTATTACTTCAATAATATCTTTATTCAGAAATGTTTCTTAAAAAAAGTTTGGTTATAATTTTATGGCGCGGTTATTCCCAATCAACCTTGCCTGTGCCTATAATAAGAGTACCGAAATATGTGACAAAGCATGTAGAAAAAAAGAAGTCAGTAGATCTTGTGCATCAACAACTTTTAAGAAGAAAAATATTATACAGGGGAAATACCAGCATTCCTGTCATATCTTGTACCGAGGGAGAATATAATCATTATCTTGGACAGTTGTATAACGAACGTTATCCTTTACCTCTGCTTTCAAAATTTTGGTATAAAGCTAAAACATCAGGACAAAAATTTACGATTCGACCATACGACACTAACCCTTCTGTTCCAATCGAATATGAAGAAAACGATCCCGATATTTACTGCAAGACCGAGTTTTGCGATCTTAACCTTAATTCTACAATTTGTGCGAGCTTGAAAAAACGTTTTATGTTTGGTGCTCCTGCACCAATACAAATTCTTTCGATTCCTAAGATTTTGGAGGGTGAAAATGTAATGCTGTGTGCAGAAGCTGGTTGTGGAAAAACTATTGCTTATTTGGCACCGCTAATTCAGCTTATTTCTGAAGTTAAACAGAAAACCCCAGTTTATCCTAATACACCTTTAGGATTGGTTATAGTCCCAGGTCGGGAATTAGCGGAACAAGTTGCTGATATTGCTTCTAAATTAGGTTATGATTCAGGCATCACTGTGAAAGTTTTGTTATCTGAAGGAACTTTTTTAACACATTTAAAACCATCCAGATATTGTAATGTTGATATTCTTGTTACTACACTTGGCAGTTTATGTAAACTCAAAGGAAGAGTGTTTAAGCTATCTAATATACAACATTTAGTGCTTGATGAAGCAGATACTTTAACAGACAAATCTTTTATTTATGACTTGTTTTCAGTCTTTAAAACATTAAATATACGTTCAAGCTCAGAAAAGTTTGAGGGAAAACACCAAGGCACTCAAGTAACATTTGTCAGTACAATTTATCCTTCTAACATTTCTGAACTTTATACAGAATTATTCACTGAAAAAGATATTGTTAAAATATCTTCAAATTACTTACACAGAATACAACCTCACGTTGAACAAAAATTTTGGAGAGTAAATACAGATATTTATGCAGGTGAACTTTTGCATCTTGTTAAAACAAGCTACCAAAAAAAGGAGCCTACACTGATATTTTGTAATAAATCACCTACCTGTGATTGGATGACAATATTTTTTAAGGATAATGGTATCTCTTGTGAAAAGCTGCATGGTGCTATGCATCCATTAGAAAGATCAAAAGTTTGGCAAGCTTTTCAAGAAGGGGAATTTGACATTCTATGTTGTACAGATCTTGTGTCCAGGGGTTTAGATACACAAAGAGTTAAACATGTTATAAATTTTGATTTTCCTAATAATACTTCTGACTATATACTTCGCTGTGGTAGAGTTGGCCGTGTTGGGACAAATCATGGACATGTTACTAATTTAGTTGCTTCAAAGTCTGGAGTATATACTGTTCAAGATATAGAAAGAGGAGTGCGTTGTGCTACACGTTTGCCAAATGTAGATTCAAATATTAAACAGAAAATAAAAAAATTGTACTTTCAGCATTAAAATAAATTTGACACCTTTACCTATTGTGTTAATGATTATTTAAATAAGTCAAGTTTGATCTGTAGAGTCTTAATTTATTAATTTTCATTCTTATTCAATAGATTTAACTGGCTTATCTTTTTTCACAATTAAAAAATAATATCTATTAATGAATAATAATTTTAATTCACTGCACCTGATTTTGAATAAATTATTACAAAATATTTTATAACTCTACTATTGTAACTTTAAAAAAATAATTATTACACAAAGTTTATTTATTTGTTGTTATAATTTTTTGGGAGGGTGGAGAACTCTAACATTTTTTATTTCAGTTTTAAAGATTTTTTTAATGGATTCACTACAGTTAACAATTTTAAACTATTAACGAGATATTATAATAATATATTTTCCATTAAGGAAAAAGGATTTAAAAATCTTACATTTCTTTCCTTAGATCTCAAAATTAATAGACTCTATACCTTCTTTCTTTATTTAACTTAAAATATCAATTTTAAATAAAAGGCACCTATATACTAGTACTTAGTGATCTACATTTGCATTTATTCTTTGTGAAAAATAATTACTTTTTCTAAAAGCTGCATTTAAGACTATTTAAAATTTTAATTTGAACAGATAGCAGTACTATGACTACATTTTGATAATTGTTATTACAAAAAACTAATCATAATAGAAACTGAATAATATGGGGGGGGGGGGATGAAGCTTTTCCTTTTAATCTAATTCTAGTGTCAATTGAGAAGGTTTGAGGAAATTCATTGTTTGCATTTGGTTGTTAAATAGCAGCATAAAAATGTTCCAATGCAGCAAAAAAAAAGAATCTTAGGTAGTTGGCACCCATGTACTGGCTCCAGAGCCTGACTAAGGCAGGGGCATACGAGGCAGTTGCCCCGGACGGGCCCCCACATTAGAGGGGGTCCCCAAATATCAGTACAGTGTAAAATCCGTCAGTTTTAGGTGAGTTTCTTCATTAATTTACCGTATGAACACTATCTATATTTCGTAAATCCAAGGCTTTCTGGGACGGAATACAGCAAAATTTTCGCAATTACCATAGACAAATTTGGCCAATCAAAAGCCTGTATTTCTACATATAGCAAAATGTGATATGTTTATAAAAATACAGGCTTTAGATTGGCCAAATTTGTCTATGAATTCCGTTATAATGTTAGCAAGGATATGAATCTTTCGTAGCTAGTTGACAATCAGAAAACTGCATTCGGCATGAGGGACATAAAATTGTCAGAAAATAAATAAAATGGGCAGAATGATATTTCGTCTGACCATTAGAGTTAGAGGTACTTAATAGTTATTTAAGGTTCTAGTCAATTTTCTAGTAATTTATAATGAGGCGTAAAATTTAAATACCTCTATAAAGTTCGGTTCTTCATTTCTGAAGAAGAGGAGGCCCTCAAGGAAGTTTTTGCCCCAGGCCTCAATTAGGCTAAGTCGGGCCATGACTGGCTCTGTACCAGAAAATAATCATCCTCAACTACATTTTTAAAACCTTGTTTTGTTTTGCATTTCAACCTTTTGCTGAGGTTAATGTGAGTGCTAGGTAAGTAAGTCCTTATAATTAATGACTAGAGGTGATGCAACAGACTGTATAACACTTCATGTGGTTCAAATGAAAATTGTCATGATAATCTGAGGTTGCTATATCGTAAGTACATAAAATTATAAGTTTTAAGTAAAATTATAAGTAAGTGTCCTTATAAATACTGGACTTATTTTGATTGAATCAATTTCTTCAAAATGTTTAATTTCTGTTCTAAGTATATGGTGTTACACAGCCATTTACACTAAATAAGATCCAGATAATACACATCCAGAGTACTACAAAGTTTTGAGCAAAAGTAAAAAAAAGTGAATACTAATATGTTTTAACTTAAAACCACCTATTAACAACACTTCACATAAAGAGTAAATTGAGTTTTCAAACCAGAAATTAATTTATAACTTTTGTATTTAAGATATTTACAAAGGTTATCAATGTTTGAAAAGAGACTGATTTTCACAAGAGTACTCAGTATACACAAGCTCAATAATGAAAAGTAATCTCTATAAGTATTTAATATTTTTGACCATAAATTATCCATAAAACCCCATAGGATAAGAATAGGTTATTCTGTCTTCATTCTTAGGAGAGTTATAGATCACGCTACTTATTCACTTTTATTAAGTAGTAACATAAAAAGAAATAATAGTTTGAATAATTTCCTCAAGACTTTTCTTTTGTTATCCATTGTCAATGAATAATGCTTATATTAAAAGCTCAAAAATATTTAACAGAGTTCAGTTCTGATGTTCTAATGGCTATTAAATAACATTACATCTAAGAAATAGCAAACAGGATTTATTTTATTGGTTGTTATAATTAAAGTTCCAAAGTCAAGATCATAGACAGAATTTGAATAACAGCTCATGTGAAGCTTAATCCAATAAATTCAATTTTTTTAGTTGGCAATGATGTTCTAATACAGGAAAATTTTCAAAATCTTATTAAACAGACCATATGCTGTTAAATAAATGCCTATAACTTCATAAATATTGATGAAAGCAAACCATGTGTTACATTTTAAATTTTTCCAAAAATTTGTTTAGTATATTCAAGAACGTTTTTACTCCAAAGAATTCTTAATGGTACTTTTTAATTGAGATGTAAATATATTTAAATCTCTACATCTACTAATTTGTAGAAATGAAAATTATAAGTTCAAATAAAAAGTTATTTAATTTGCATAAATTATACTTGATGGCATTTTAGGGTAAGAGCAAAGGGTACCATTCAATGAAGTTTTTTTTAAAATAAAAGAAAGAAGAAAACAGTGAAAAATGAGAGCAACCACAAATAATTAGTTGTTTTATCAATTGATGTTCTTAGTGTAATGAAAACAAAATCAATTTGACAGGAAAATTAAGACACCAAGTATATGCAAAATATTTTTTTAATTAAAAACCGTTTAAAGTTTAGCACACTGCATTTGTAAATTTTTTTTTATATAAAAATAAGTTACAGCAAATTTTTTACTTTTTTGAAAAAAAAAATAACTTTCCTTTACTGCATGTGACTGACTTGCATTTTTAACTTTAAAAAAAACAACCTTGATATAGTTTTGTTTCAACATGTTTCAGTTAAAGAAAAATCTCTTTTCCAAAAAAAAAAAAAAAAAGATTTAAAACTTTTGATATGTCGAATTAATCCTCACTAGTGGAATCTTAATAATTATAGTGATTTTTTAAAGCTTATTGTTATTTTGGTTGGAAAAACAGTTATATATTTTTTTTCTCAATTTAATTTTTACTTGGAAGAATGAAGCTTGTGCACCATTAATTCACGGGTACTTTAAGATACTATTAGAAGCAAATTTAAAGAGCGTTTAAAAATATTTTAAAACACAATATCAAAAATAGGGAGAGGGATAAGATTTTAATGACTACTTTGACTTTTACAATAACAGTTGCCCTTCTGAAGCTGATGAGAGAAGTGACTGTACTTTGTAATCTTTAAGAATGCCAATTTAAGTGAAACAAAATCATCCCGGTTTCTTTTTGCACTGTATTGATTTTTTAAAGCTGTCAAAATTCAGAAATTCCAGAAAATATCACCGAAAATTAATTTGAATTAAAATTTTTTAACTCAATTTTAAGATATTAAAATATCACGCTATGTATTTTTTTGGAAAAAAATTATTAGATTATATTTAAACGAACAACGAAAGCATTTTATTATAAAAAAATTTTATATTTGTATTAATAAAACAGCTAACAAATATAATTTTATTTCCATAAATATACATCTATTCTTAATGTAAAGTTAAATAACATGCAAAATTTAAAGCACTTATTTATAAAAGAATTCGATACTTCTCAGCACGTGGAACCTTGTTAATTATAAGACGACCATCGTAACTAAGTGAAGCAAACAACCAAGGATCTGCACTAGACCACTCCACAGCATACACACTATCTTCATGCTCTTCATATATAGATATTACACCATCTGAAACCTGTTTCTCTGAAATCTTTCCATTTTCGTCATCCCCATGATTATCCTCATCCAACAAATGTCCAAATGGCTCGGAAGATACTGATGCCGCTCTTGAAAGAATCACTCTAGAATCACTGCTTGATGTCAAAACCAGCTGATCGTGGAAACTGTTGTACCTCACACACCAAACCCAATGTGAGTGGTTCGACAGAACTAGGAGAGCTTCTCGGGTGTTTCGAACATCCCAAAATTTTGTTTTACAATCATCTCCACAACTTGCGATATAATACTGCTTATTCGGGTTGAAATCAATGGAACGCACAAGCTGACCATGAGCATTATCCACCATCCACGAGCTTTGCATTGATCTTAAATCCCAGCTTTTTATAGACGTATCAACAGCGACTCCCACTATGTTGCAATTGTGATGAGGATTCCAAGCAGCAGAATTGAATTTTTGACGTCCTTTTTGCTCAGAAGTCATGTGAGATACTTGAATAGGAACGGAGTCATTAGCATCCCATAAATGAAAAGAATTATCATTTAAGGTTAAAATACGTTTACCACTTGAAGGTTCCCATAATATGCTTTTTAATTCTCCCATACAATCACTAGAATCTAAACTTGCAACAAATTCTAATGGAGGATAAGAGGAAGAATCATCCCCACTGTATGATTTTGAAATAGGAGGTAATTTCCACAATGCTCCATGCATTTCACATTTTCCATCAGGAGTAATCTGATTGTAACATGTTGATAATAAATTTGGATCACTAGGTGAGGTGCTTATATGCCAAATTTCTCCAGCACTGTGAAGATAGACGGTTTTGACAAGACTATTATTTTCTTCTTCAAATTCTAACTGATGAATTTGATTATCAAATTTGAGTGATTGAGTCCCAACAAAAAATCGAATTATATCACTCTCTGCACATTGAGCGCTTAATGTCCGTGCTTGAAATTCCAAGCCATAGATTATTGGAGCATCATCACCCATTGTATCTAAAATATATATATATACTTTAAATTTTAAAGATAGCAAAAGTAAATAAGTAATCATTTCATTTTATTAATTAAAATTTTATTATTATAAGGACAATTCTTTTTAACATAATAAAATGATCAACACAGTAATAAAAAAATTAGTGTGTAATAAGATCAGTAGGGGAAAAAAAAAATCAATGAAATGAATTTTTTAAGTGAATCCTTTTCTTCCAATTCTTTTGCACACACTAAAGACTATGATGATTTGGTTAGTTGTTTTGTTATTGGCCATGTGAAGAAAAGTGTGAACATTAAAAATAGTGGGCATAGCTTGAGATATCGGCATTAATATTATCATTTTGATTTCTTTAAAAACAATTATCAAAAAATGAAAACATTTCTTATAAAATGATACATTTGTAAAGATTAATTATTTTGTAATAATAAAATAGGATTAAAACTAATTCATAATTTTAAAAAAAAATGGGCACCGATACTTACAAAAATTAAACATTTTATTTGGTAGTATTTTTTTAATACAGATATTTCTAAGTTTTAAATAAATAATAGATACATAGAATTAACAATTACACAGAACTTTACAAAGAAGGGTTATCATTAAGAAAAGTTTATATAATATTGGGAAGTGGGAAGATTTATTAGACTATATATATATTATGTATTATAGTGGAAAGTCCTGTATCTGGAATTGCAGGGACCTTGGCAAGCCTGGAAAATAAACTTTTCTGGATAATAGGTCTTTAACTTATCTACCCGCCCCAAAGAAAAACATATTTCCAATTTGTAATCTTAAGTAGATCTTATTTGTAATCGTACTTAAAATTTTGTAGACATAGAAAAAATAATTTTTTTTTTTTCTGTAGAAAAAGGAAAAGAAATTTGTTTGGGTTGATTGTTATAAAGTGTATGAAACTTTGTACCATATAATATAGCTATCCCGTACATATGTAATAGTAATTTTGATATTTATCTTAGATTTTTTAATAATTAGATCCAATGTTTCATCAGTAAACGAACCCATCTTTGTGGCATAAAATTTTTATTGATAACATTACATATTTAAATTTTTTTTATCAATTGTGCTTTTAATAATTCAGGTGTGAAGAAAGGTTAAAATCTGAAAAAGAACGATCATTAGTAGAATGGAACTTTATAAAATAGAAAATTAAAACATTCATTCCAGTTTTCAGATTTTTCGAATTAGTAGAAAATTAGATTAGATTTTTAGATTAAGTAGAAAAACGTTTCCCATTCCAAGGTTGTTCGTTCCTTTTTAATGAGAATGACTCATTAAATAAAAATAAAATGGTGTAAATATTTTCCAAAAAAATTAATTAAAGTGTACGTTTTTACGTCCATATTTTGATCATATGGTTGCATCACTACAAACTTGAATTAAAGGTTTTTAAAATGGCGGAAAACACAAAATTTATGCTACAGTACAGTAGAAACTCTAATATCTAAATTAATTAAAACCTTAAAGTACTAAGATATAAGGAGTGTATTATTCAACAAAATGTTTTTTAACCACGAAATTGGTTTCTAAACAAGAGTTTTTCAATGCATGTCCCACAAATTATATTTTAGTGTCCAACAGAATTATCTCATCACCCAGTTAGAAATAAATAATAGAATAAAAAAGGGTGCAGATAGACAATTATTTTTGATGGTAACTAATAAACAGGTTATGGCTGATGTTTAGGAAAAAAATTGACAAATTAGTCTGTTTATTGTTCTGAGAACAAAATAATAATTTACACATAATAATTCAGCTGAAGTACACAAAATAGGAAAAAAAAAAAAAAAAAAAGAACTCATTTGATAGATAAGAAATTTTTTTTTTAATCAAATATTTCATTTTGAAATAATTCAATATTTCCTTTTTTATGTATCAAATATTTCACATGATATTGATACTTTTGTTTAACAAAATCAATATTTAACTCTATAAGTCTAAAATGATATCCATCTCTCTTGCAATGGATGTAATATTTTTTGCACAGTGTTTATCTATTGAAATAGCAATTTGTAACTCCATATAATATTTTGCCTGGTTCATTTAAAATACTAAAAAACTCAACTAAATTGATTTTAATCTAATTTTATTTTAATTTTTGCCAAAGTTTGAAATCAAAAGTGAAAGTTTGAACATGGGATGAGCAGAGCCTTTTACCTGCTTCAGTTCCTCTGTAAAGAATGAGGCAACAGACTTTATTATCTAATTTATTTTACATTTTATTGAAGGAGAAAAAAAATATCAGTTTCTCAACTAGTGTGCAAGATGGCCTCATTAGAAAGAAACTTGAGGCAAATATTTATCTTTCTGCAGTAAAGTCGGTAAACAGTTAAATTCTAAAATGAAAAAAATCATTGCATTATAATCTCCACCTGCAAATGAATTTTGGTACTTTTTCGTTAGTTGGGCACAAGTAAATTCACCTATTTTTTAGTCTATTTTTTTGGAAATATCTATTTTAAATAAATAAAGAAAAAAAGTTGAATTTAATTGGATATGGCTAATCAAAAAGTACCCGAATCTTTAGTATAATTCACTGTCTAGTAAATAACTAGCCTGTGGTATGTTTTTTTTTTTTTTTTCAATTTGTTGACGCTGCCTTCTGATGCAAAAGAGTGAAGGCTCCTACTTTTAAATTAACAGCTACAATTAAATAAACAGACAAAAAAAGAAGAGTTTTCACTGTCAGATTATTTCAGTTAAACCAAATCATCTCATTAGTATGAAGTATGACACTAAATTCCTATTTACCAAGATTTTATTAAAATGTTATGAAAACATTGCTAACTATGATACAATATGCTCTTTATTGCTAAACCAATCAAGAAGTTTCATTTAGAAAGGATTGTGTCCATTCATACATTACTGTTTACAGTATAATATCTTGGTAATTGGCAACAAAATCCAGTAAAAACATATAGGCAAAAATAAATGAATTAAATTACTTATCAGCAGCTTTCAAATGAAAAAGGTTAGGATACTTTATTTTTCACTATAGTAATACAGTCGAACTCGTTTATAACGAGCACAAAAGGACTGTAACATGCACTCATTAAATCCGCGTGCTCGTAATAAGCGGGTCCTTAAGGCAGGCGTGCAACCAGAAGAGGGGGGGGGGGCTTGGGAGGTCAAATGATTGAGTTTACTTATAATTAAATTAATACTTACTTTAATTACATAAATTAATTTAATTAAATACTTTTCTTAATTTAATGACAACTAACCCCCCCAACCAGCTGATAAGGTGCGAAATCGATACTTCACCGCCTACTCTCACGTGACTTTTCTTATGCTTTAGATTAGAGCGATAAGGGCAATTAAGTTTCAGTTCGCGTTTTTTTATTTTATTTCGCGAGCTTTTCTTATCATTTTGAAAAAAAGATGAGACAGAAAGACTAGAAAGATGAGAAAAAAGATGACAAGACTGAAAAATATTGCTTGCTAAAACCGGGTCTTGCTCGTTAAAAGCGACTTCTGTCCCATAGACTTAACATTGATCCAACCAAATATTCTCGTTTCCCTCGGTAAATCCGAGTTCTCGTTAAATCCGAGCTCATTATAAACGAGTTCGACTGTATATTAAGAGTATTATTAAATAAAGTTTATTATTAAAAAAAATATGCAGAAAAGCTTTGAAAGTGAAAACAGTGTGAGACAATAAGTTCTGCTTTGATTAAAAAAATTCAATCAGAATTATGTGCAATATTTTTAAAAACACTCCACATAAATGTTCAAAAAAAAAAAAAAAAAAAAAATGTTAAGACGCCATTCTAATATCACAAAAGCAGGAATTAACAATTTGTTGTCTTGGTAAACTATGAAGATTTAGGAGCCTTGCTTATAAAAGATACTGAATTCCTCTTATGGAGAAAAAATTCCCAAAAAATTGCCATAATGAATTGTGAAAAATGTATGTAAAATTTAAAAACTTGTATACAAAAATAAAACTTGTGATTTAATGTTTTTTTTTTTCTGTAAAAAAGTAAAGGGTTCAAAATCCCTAATTTAAACAATATAACATTCATATATTTATAACATAAATATGAATACATTTATCTCAAATTACTGTATTCTTTTGCCAATTATTTTTCTTAAGAAATGTATTTTTTAAAAAAAGCATATAAGAGAATATAGAAAGCATGTGGATTACTTGTTTCTGCTGGTAGGTGAGGAAAAGAACTAAAATGTTCTCTTATGAGACTTAGATAGTTCAAATTATCTGGTAGGTTTGGAGAGAAGAATGACAGAATACATTTAACAAATCTTGACCAAGAAACTTTGTGTGTTCCTAAACGAAATACACATATATTAAAAGAATGATAAAAGGAAAAAGAAAATATATAAATAAGATTTTTTGGCATAATTAAAAATATATATATATATTGTTGCTTTATTCTTTGAACTGAATTATTCTTATATTTTGTAAAACTTAAAACTAATAAAATATATGATGTAGGCAAATTTTTAAATTCTTTTTTGTCAAAGAAAATATGATTTGATAGCAAGAGACATCAAAACAAATTTAAAAGAATGATTTTAGTCTGTAACTAAATTCTTATGTTAAATATACAAGTTTTAAAAATTCAAAAATTTCTTTAACGAACAAATCCATAATCGAACTTTTTATTAATATAAGTTCAGCAATTGGATTTTTTTGATTGGATTTATTCTATAAAATTATTTCACTTGAATGATAAAAAAATCGTATTAAAAAAAGAGATTATAAAAAAAATAATAAAAACTAACCACTTCAATTACAGTAAGCAATCATGACAGAATAATAACTATTTATATCAACTGAGGAAAGTCTGGTAAAACTTTATATAAATATTATTAACATACATTAATAGTTAAAAGTTTTGGATTTAGAACTCAATGATTTGGATTAATATATGACCAAAAATGTTGTTTGTTATGTTTCCGACGTTTTTATTTCTGTACAGTTAAAGATTTCAAAGTTAGCTCCTTGCGTACAAATTGGCCACAGAGCTTTTAAGTGTTATTCTCACTATATTCTTTGAATCAAATGCGTGCGTCAAAGGAAGAGGAATTACTCTTATCTAACAGAGGCGCCATCTACTTAATAATAACATAATATTTTTCACAGTTCACAATTTCTTCAAAAAATTTAGAAAAAAAAAAATGTAGTTTTATTTTCCTGTCAGTGTATGATACGTTAATTTTTACTTCGATTTTGAAATCGTTAAAAAATTTTTTTGTAAAAAGTGGAAACTATTTGAAACTCAAAATTGTATTAAACCTAGTGAGGCCAGTTCCTATAGGTGTTGAATACTGAAATAATTGAGAAAAATAGAAGAATAGATATTTCTTGGTGCTTCTTTATATTTCAGCTGACTATATCCCTTATGACTTCTCAATAATATAATAACAATTTATGAAATTTTAAAACGTAAGTAGACAGTGGAAAAGTAAAAAATTATCTGAAACCAAAAGAAGACGATAAGGGAGATGTTAAGTCGTGTATTCGCTCGCTTAAAATGAAATAGGTTTGACTGAGCAGAATTTAAATAAATCACATTGAATTTTAGGAAATACAAAAACAATAGTGTATTTTAAACAAAATATCGTTACAAATACGAGGGAAAACTCAAAATAATAACTCATGGAAGCTTCGAAAGAAACATACAGGAAGAAAGGTGATTTAACAAACTCTGAAGAGTCTCTTCTTGTCGAGAAATTGTCGTCGGAATTGAAGTGTATGTTTAATTTTTGGTAACATTTTATAGAAATGTTAGAGATATTTTAACATGTCACAAAAGTAGGATAGTTTTATTTCTTTATTTATTATTATTTCAATTTTTTATCGTTTTTACAAGTAATTCCAAACGTAGGTTTAACTGTTTTTATTGTCGATTTTAATTATTAATACCATACTAGGGTTTCACAACAAAAGTGACAATCTTGTAAGAGGGGAGAAAGAAGAATCAAAATTGTATGGTACTGCAAGTTCCAAAATGCCTCCACCAGACTAAGGCTCCTATACTATGGGCTCAAATTCAGGGGCTCTACATCAGACAGGAGAGGCCATAGACACTGGTGAATTAACTTGTTAGTTCAACGGACCTGTTTTATTATGCAGGGAACTGTTCTGCTGGGGTCAACTTGAAACTTCGAGTACGAGTCCGAGTTAGCACGGCTCCAGTAATACAGCTTTTTTTTCTACAAAAGATATCTCAACGATATTTTGTGGATATCTGTAGCTGTGTGGGTTTGGCTGGAAACCACATTCATTAAATCTTTCCGACGCGTCAGGATTTTCCAGAATGCTAGTTGTTATGCTTAACGTTACTGTGAAGCATGATAGATAGTTTTTGCATAGTTGTGAGATAGTTTTTTGAAAATTTTTCAAATACTGTTTGTGGCTGCTGTTGTTCATTTACGTCGCCCTAAAGCTGCACAATGGGCTATTGGCGACGGTCTGGGAAACATCCCTGACCTTGAGGATGATCCGAAGACATGCCATCACAATATTGATCCTCAGAAAAGGGGATGGAACCCCCGCTTCGGTAGCCCGACGACCTGCACGTGAAGTCGAGCACTTTACTGTAGAACAGTTTAACGAGGACCAATACCGCACATCTCTGGTCCCTACGCAGACTGATTCAAGTGGTCACCCACCATACTTTTTGTAGCATGTAGCTGTTCATCATTGTAAAATGTCTCCTACCAATGATTTCTGTTATACTTATGTTAGTACCTTATTCGCTTTTGCATTTTCTTACCGCAATGGTCAACGCATAACGGGTAGAGTTGTTTAATATTTCCCATTTTTATTTAAATTCTGATAAACCAGTAATTGGCGATCGAAATGGACTGCAGGTGGTGCAGAGCAGAACTCTCAACCTATTGCAACATTTCGCATGCTTTCACCATTAGCGTGTCGGAAGTTATAGAAGAAGAAAGTACGTTAATTTCTATCTTGATTTCCAGACAAATTACAATTTAAGTTAGAATACTGCACGAAATCCAAAACTGCATTAAACATTGTTCTGTAGAGTGTCTACCACTACGATTAATCAATTTCAATTCACTAGTGTATAACACAAGTTAACTCGATTTTATGTTCGGCTACTTTTTCATAGATGACGGTTGACAATGTCAGTGGCCTACGCCCCTCATTGGTGACCCAGACGTGATCAGAACACACCTCCTTCAACAGATACGCCCACTTCAGTTTTAACAGGCCTACTTCGATAAATGGTCTTCATTGAAGAGTTGACTTGCTATTTCGACTGCGACATAGTCCTCCCGCGCAGTTGTTTTTCAGTCTCAATCACATATTACGGCGTTTACATACTCGACTGCTCATAACAATACAGGTGCGACAACGCACACAACCATGATCTTAAAACAGATCTCATGATAACGTTCGAACTCCAGTGCTCTTAATAGAGCTCTCCCGGTTTCTCACAAAGCAGCAATGACTCAACTAGTGTTATCCGTTCATAAAATTCTATCACAGATAAAATTCTAGTGTGGGAGTTCTGTAGCGTGTCTACCACTACAATTAATAAATTCTAATTCACTAGTATATAAGACATGTTAACTCAATTCTATGTTTGCGATACCTTTTCATGGATGAAGGTTGACATTGTTGATAATACTCGCCCCACAGTTCTAAAAGAAGGCGTCGTGGAAATTTTAGAAGATAATTTTGATAGATAAATGCTACAATTATTATGGAAGGAGAAATTTTGTGGTACGGAATTTTGAAATTGTCTCTGTACACCGTTAGCTAGTATGAAAATGAAAATATCACGCGTTGTTCATTCACGAAGAATTCATTTCAGACCTGGATCCATTCGGCAATAGAGTTTGATATTTTTCTTTTATATGCGCTCTACACTTTATTAAAATTTTTTAGCTCTGGTTGTTAATCATACCCTCTAATAATTTCACGAAACTAACTAAGCACTTTTTTCAGTTCATGAAATGGAAATAAAAAAAGTTCGTGACATATTCAAGAGATATGTTAAAGGAAGCTGGTTTATGGATTTACCACTTTTTTCTGAGTTTCTCCATATCTCATTCGGACTTGTGGACGTTTTTTTCATGGACAGAAGTAAAGTTTATTTTTTCATTTATAATATTGTTTATGTTGTTATGCGTGTTTGTGTTTAAATTGTTATTTAATTATCGTACGGAATTTTTTAAAAATTTTTTAAGGAACACTTCTTCACTTCCCTTCATGTTCATGAAAATTTTTCTAAAAATGATTTCAATCGTTCAAAAATGCTCCTATATTTAGGGTCATTATGTAAAGCATAGGCCCCTTATAAGGGGCACATCTGAAAAAAAAAAAAAAAGAACAATCACATTTACATATTTAAAAGAAAAAAATCTTTAATATAACAGATAGAGATACAGAATAAATTTAAAAGAATGTAGCCTACAATGTAAATTTAAGACGGACAGTATTATGCCAATTAAAAACTAGGTAGCTTAGTTCAGTCTGCAGTGCACTGGAATATGCGTATAAAAATTCAATGCATATTACATTGAGGTAAATTAACAAACAGTTAAAGATGGTGAGGACACTGCACATGATGTATACTTTCAAATATAGATTGTGTGTGTGGCAATTTCACTTTAATACTATTTTCTTGAACAATTGCTACATCATAAGTTTCAGGGAAAACAAAGTTTCTGATTGAGCTGGAATATCTTTTTTTTTTGTCTGTTAATATATCAGCTAGAAAAATCATCCTCAGAAAACCTTTTTGATAGAAAAAGGCCAAATATCTAACTTAAAAGAACTTGAACTTGATTTTTTGTTTTCTATGGTAAAATCTTGATGAATTGCTGCCACAGATATATATATATATATATCACAGATATATATATATATAGATATATATATATTCCCGTCAAAACTGACGGAGCTTAGTTGGTAATCATAAAACACGAAAAGCCACGCAAAAATCAGCGCTCCTAGGTTTTATACATGGGTAAGAGGGCAGTCATATTGCATTCCTTGTATTCCTACTCCTCATCACAAATCATTTAATACTCATCGAAAATCGTTTAATCCTTCCTTATATGGAAGTGAAAGATCTTAAAATAACTCCTCTTTTGAAACATAAATCTAATTATTATTCATTGGTAAGGTTTCAACCTTGAATTCCCAAAATAGAATATCTGCATTTTCTGAAAGCGAAAAAGTTTTAATGTTTTTATTAATACAAAAATATTTTTATAATTTTTGTATTACATACACACACACACACACACACACACACATATATATATATATATATATATATATATATATATATATATATATATATATATATATATATATATATATATATATATATATATATATATATACAGTCAAACCCCGCTATAGTGAACCTTCAAGACACCGAAGTTTCTGTTCACTATAACCGGGAGTTTACTATATCCGCTCCGCAAACAATTTTAACTAATGATTTCAAACTCCTTCTCTTTATTATACATGATTTAAATAAAAAAATGACCAACAAAATGAAATACAAAAATGACGGAAAATGAATACGTAGTAACAAAAAATGCGCTAATTTGCTTTTATTTTTTATTACTCTACGTCTTGTGTACAAAAAAAATTAGTAATCGTTAGCTGATGCAGGGAAACATTTGTCCATATATCTGCCTAGGTAGGCCTTTTGTTTAGGGATGGAAAAGTATGATAGAAGAAGTAAACAAGAGAAAATGTTTATCGCTACATTCTACTCTATAGATGGTTTTAAAAATCAGTAAAGTATTAATTTTCTATTTGACATTTCAAAATCATTAAAAAAAATGAAGGAAAAAAATCAGTCGAAGACAGAAAAAAGTTCATAATATCCAACTTCCTCACTTTTTTTAGTTCACTATATCCCCCAAAAAAAACATTATACGTGTATAGCAAGGGACGGGATCGAACATTTGGTTCACTATATCCGGAAGTTCACTATAAACAGTGTTCACTATAGCGGGATTTGACTCTCTCTCTCTGTATATATATATATATATATATATATATATATATATATATATATATAATATAGCCGTCTTTGAACAGACAAATCAATTTCAGGTTTACGACTATTAATGTTCAATTCCGTAGCCTTGTAATTTTGAACCCAATCTAGAAGACGAGAGAGTTCCTGCGTCAAGTTTTGGGAGAAATTTACCTTCATGGAGGACTTTTTGATGGAACTAACCCGCATTTGCGTCACACGGAGAAGAAAACCGCGAAAATATCCCACGGTTAGCTTGACGGCAAGGGGACACTAACCCATGACCCGTCTACCACTGAGGATATTTTACGTCAGCACTGTGGTCGGTGCAAGCCGGATGCGGGATTCGTTTCGACCAGCTATCTCTGGGATTTGAACCCAGTTCATCTGATTGGAAGACGAACGCTCTATCCCATGAGCCATCACGGCTCAGGCAGAAAGGTTTACGAAAATCCTAAGGTGGAGCACTTGGGAACTATCTACATCTGCACCATATGTTCTGCTCACAAGTGCATTATCATCTTTATTGTGCATATTTTGTATAAATAAAGAATTATTAATTCAGTCGAAAAAATTTAAATACTTGTAAATTCAGCTAAATGTTGTCGTAATATTCTGTAATAATTCATTTCAGCTTATAAATTAGTTTAAATTATGTTTTGAATTGAGGGCCTTCATTGATAAAAGCCTGTTGAATACCTTACCTGTTAAATTAAAAAAAATCGTCACTACTGAATAAAAACGGCGCATTGCACAGAAAGTTTTACAAAGAAGGACAGGGACTACTATCTGTTGAGAATTTTTATGGATTTTTAATTTCAAATTATCTTAATAAAGCATTCCATGTTCATATGTGCCCTCTACTCACATGTACTCTTCTCTCCCCCGTAGAATTCAGTTCGTTTTTTTATTTAGTTGCTAATTACAGTCTTTTAAATACATTTCTAAAGAAAAATTTGCATTTTAAATTGATTTTCATTAGTAAATGACAGAAATATCAAGCAGTATCCTAAAGAAATAAAAACTGTCACTGGGAGAATAAGAGAATATTAATTTCAAAATCTATTAGAATTCTATTAATTTATGAACAGATTGAATTACTTCCAAAATTTATAATGTACAAAAACTATAATACGTAGTGAGTAGAAAAATTGACATAGCTATTCATCTGTTAAATATAGTTTTCACGGCTGCTGATGTCGACAAGGATAAGCGAATTGATTTGGAAGAGTTTATTAGAATTGTCTTTATCATGCTCCATGGAACGGTGGATGAAAAAATTAAATGTAAGTATAAAAAATATAAGTCTGAAATTTTTTTTTTTCTATTAACTTTGCAAAATATATTATTAGATGTTAAAACGAGTGTGCAAGAAGTAAAATTTATCTACATTATTAACTCGTACATTAAACACACCTGTATATCAA
The DNA here is from genome assembly GCA_949128135.1 of Parasteatoda lunata. Classification (NCBI taxonomy): domain Eukaryota; kingdom Metazoa; phylum Arthropoda; class Arachnida; order Araneae; family Theridiidae; genus Parasteatoda; species Parasteatoda lunata. The sequence goes on from OX421975.1 coordinate 75,977,752, forward strand.
AGTTCAAAAGATACAGGGGAAAAAATATTGGTAAAACTACCTCACTGTATGGTAATGATATTTCTGGTTAAAAAAATACATTATTCTGGCATTTTTCTGTTCATATGGTAACGGTTTATCGGAAATTATGATTTTTAAAATTATAGTACGTATTACCCCACATTTAGGTAAAAATACAAAACTGAAAAGGAAATTTAACTTAAGAATTGTTTGCATTCCATGCTCTATTTTTATTTTTTTATTTTTTATTTTATCGAATTTATCAATTTTCATCACATACGAGGGTTGCTATTTATATTTCTGGCCTAATAATGAAAAAACAAATATGTAGGATAGAAATTGGTTCTATTGTTTTTCAAAATATTCTCCATGATGATCAATACACTTTTGCATGTGTTTGAACCAATTTTCAAAGCACTTTTTCAAATCCGATTGAGGTAACTCCAAAACATGCGTTATGAATGCATCAACCGCTTCTTCGGGGGTCGAAAATCGTTGTCCACGTAATTTATTTTTGATGTGTGGGAATAAGAAGAAGTCATTGGGTGCCAAATCGTACGGCGGATGACCCATCAGTTCGATCTTTCGCTCCGTCAGAAATGCCTTTGTTTGAGTCGATGTGTGAGAGCTCGCATTGTCATGATGAAGAATGATTCTACTGTTCTTCTGCTTTTTTCGAATTTCTCCGATGACTTCTGGCAAACAAATGATCGTGTACCATTCAGAATTGACCGTCCTGCGTTGCTCTAACGCCACTGTTGCCACATGACCGTTAATGCCGAAGAAACAGGCAATCATTTGTTTCGATGTGCTTCTTCCTCGAACAACTTTTGTTGGTTTTGCCTCGTCTTGGAAGACCCATACAGTTGATTGCTGTTTTGTTTCCGGCTCATATGCATAGATCCATGATTCGTCACCTGTGTAGATGTTATACACAGCCTTTGATGTACCTTGAACGTATTTTTCCAATATTTCCTTGCACCAATCGACACGAGCCTTTTTTTGAGCGTTTGTCAGATTATGCGGGATCCAGCGCGAAAATTTTTTTTTTACGCTCAAATGTTCATTCAATATTTTATTGATGCTAGTCATACTAATGTCCAAAGACGCCTCTATCACACGGTATGTCACTTGACGATCTTGCTTTATCAGTTCACGCACAGCATCGATCTTTTCTGGCACAACAACGGATTTTGGACGACCTGCACTGGATTCGTCCTGAATCGAACATCGACCACGATTAAATTCGTTATACAAATTTTTTACAGTGCTGTAGAATTGCGCTTTATCGCTGAATAAAGAATTAAGTTCATCGAAGCACTCTTGTCTTGACAATCCACGTCGAAGGTTATGGAAAATAAAGGCACGAAAATGTTCACGATTCAATTCCATTTTTTGAAAGAGAAGAACTTTTCAATTTATTGTCAACAACACAAATGAAGCTATAATGGTAAATCGTCTGCTGAATTTATGTTTAAAAATATCAAACTTTCGATTAAAATCGTCTGCGGTCGCCTAGCAACACTTACTGTTGCCAAGGCCAGAAATATAAATAGCAACCCTCGTATTATAGAACCATATTTTGTTATTAATTTTACCAAAATCATTACTAAAGCGCTTCAGTAAAAATAATAGTTTTTTTCTGTTTCCATAGAGCCAGAAACACTGTAAGTTTTACCATGTTCTGTTAGTTTTATCTATACTTTTTTTGTCTCAGTGTAATTTAGAACACCTTTATTTCCTTCTTGTTGTTTGTTTCCCAAAAAAAAGTGTTTTCTTAGTTATGGTCCTTATTTTAGATATATTTTTAGTGTGTTTCACCTGTTATGATCTGAGTGAAAATAATGAGTTAACAAGAGATGACATAACGACATTACTTCTCGAGGCTCTGAACGAGGTACGATTTGATATGAAAAGTTTTTTCTAATCGATTACAATCTTAGAATATTTTGAACTAAGTTAATATGCTTCGATTTTTAATTCATTTGTTTTAATTTTAGCCACCGACAAAGAACAATAATGCTGATGCTTTACGAGATCTTGTGGAAGCTGTATTTTCTAAAATGGTAAAAGAAATTTAGATATTTAACTACACTGTAAAAAATCCAGATCCAATTACGATATATAGTAAGCACTTCGGGTGCATCATCCGTAAAATCCATTTTTAGCGTAAATTCTCTTTTACCCTTCCATTTTTATCGTTAAATCAAATTTTACCGGAAAATATTATACCGTTAATTTTACAGCAATAATTATTTAATTTGGTTCATTCAATGATTATTACTAAAAAAAATTACGGTATGTCAGATTTCGTGTTCCGGTAAAAATGAATTTTATAGTGCATATAAGTCAACTGATGATAAAAGCGTACAGGCACCCTGAGCGCCGAAATTTTTACCGTAATTTGATTCGGAATTTTTTACAGTTTCCAATGCCCGCCTGTGTTAACATTTGGTCAATTCAGATATTTACAGGCCCGATCTGTTGGTCACTCTTTCAGGGGCACCATATTAGGTGGGCCAACGTTGCTTCCACAGTAACGGCAGATAGTACAGAGAATGAAAGAATATCCATGCCTTGCCCGGGTATTGAACCCAGAATTTTTTACAGTGTACGAAATGAGAAAATAAATTATTAATATATTATTTTATAAAATTTACGGTAGAAAATTGAATGCCTTTAAATCATGTGTTGAAATTAATTTCTCCTCCGTATCAAAAATAAATAATTTTGAATGGCTTTATTGAGCTAAATTGAAATAAAAGGTTAGAAGGAGTATGACATTTCGAAAAAGAAGTGTTTTCAAATTTTTTTTTGAAAACTATGCAACCGATTTTGTTTATGGGTTTGAATTTTATTATTTAAAATTACATAGTTTAGAATGATGAAAAAATCTGCACATCATACAATTCAAAATATTTTCATTCATAATTAAACAAAATTATAAAAAAAAATTAAATGCTTTAAATTTTTTTGTTGTTGTTGAATGGAATTGTCTTTAGGTACACGAGTTGTATAATTATATGCAAACATTTTGTTTAAAAAGTTGCTGCGATATAGCGAAACATTCTGTTATGCTAATACAGTGAAACCTGCGTAAGTTGGCCAGTTGCGGCATTGCTTTAGTAGTCAACTGATAGAAAGGGACGAGTCATTTTATAATCATTTCTTATATTATGTTATCTTTATGCATACCGTGTTAGTCATGTTGTTCATGATATTCATAGATTTTTTTTAATAGAAAAAAAAAATATATTTGATTAAGTTTTTTTCACTTGACTTTGAAATTTTATTTAGCTAATATCCCATTTATTCTAAGAAATGGGATTAAATTTTAAATTAATTACAATTTGTAACATGTATTCGATATTAAACTGGTCAGTTTAAAACGTAAACATGCACATATTGTTAGCTATGAAAAGGAGTTATCAATTACAAATAGTTTTTACAAAAATATATACCAGATCAATTAAGAAAACTTAACTGTTTATTCATTTAATCATTTGAAAATTTATTTTATTATAATTGTAATGCCTATTTGCTGCCACAAAAGTCCTCATAAATTTCTTTTTATGGTCAATTCACAAAGTTTAGGCTATCTTCTAATAAGTGATCTATCAATTTAGTGACATTTTAATATGTAACATAATATTATAGAAAATTTTTTTAATAAGTTTTATATATTTTTGGTCAAATTATGCAGAGTTTAACATTGAATAATACTTCTGGAAAAATGTGACTCTTTTTAGCGGTCAACACACAAGTTATAAAAGGTGATCAGATAAAAAAAACCTTTGCTCCCTTTTATTACATAGAATAAATTTGGCTCTTCATAATTGAGGTCAACTTACAAGGATGGTCAAATCGACAGGTTTCCTTGTAATACAGTGTTTTAATTACATATCAATATAAATGTATAGATATATTTTATTAACATATATTATTTCTTTGTTTTGTTTCTAGTGCAGAAGAATATCGATCCTATAATTAAGATAACCATATAAACATAATATTGTAACATTGATAATTAAATTAATATTATGTATTAACATAATTGTACTATTATTATAAGACTCACTTTATGCTAATATTATTATATATCAACATTAGTAAGTTATTATTAATCGCAATAATTATGCTAACACTGCATTAAAATAACTATGTAAATCTATATAAATAAAAGTGAATGTGTGTCTGTCTGTCACCTATAGACTCCTAAACCATCCGACAGAAAGCTGTGAAACTTGGCATACAGATAGTTCAAAGCACGAGGAAGGTTTATGTCGACATTAGAACATTCTGCAACAAACCGTTCCAGCGATATCAGCGAAAATCGAAATGGAATTTTCTGATTGGTTAAAAGTTAGCCATTGTTTTAAATTTTGCTATAAGCGATTCAGTTTTCAAATATCTTGAAGATAACGACAGTGATATTTTCTATCTTATAGCTCTATTCTTTTAGAAAAGAAAATTACATATTCTTTAATATTTAATTATAATTCTGGCAAGTTTCTTTATGTCAGGTGACCACAAGCACGTAAAATCAACGAGAATAGCTTTCGTAATTATTGGTGGTATCACGGATTTAGTACTGTGAAAACTGCTTAATAAAAATAAAGGTGAAAGCAAATTCGCGATCGCAACACTCGATACGCCATCTTGCGGCAGACTGTAAATATCGGGCATTAGTTCCCACATAACTATTGGCAATGACGGACGCCATTTTCTTAGCATAAAAAAAGAACCAAAATTTCCCTAAGGAAAAGGTAAAACTTCTTGAAAAAACTAATCTGAACATGCCAAACATTGAAGTAGAACACGCCAAGCATTTGAAGAACAACTTCTCAATAATTTTTACCTTTCTATTACCAACAACATAACATGATTTCATGATCACTTGCTGTTACAGATCTGTGTATTGCGGTAAAATAATTTTTCTGTCTTCAATTCATTACAAGTTAAAATGAAGTCAACATTGCTTTCGTCATTGCAGTGAATAAATGTGTTCCAATGAATTCCATACAGAACTGTAATAGTTATAGAATATTCTTCTTCTTCATAGAATAGTATATATTTCTGTATCTACATAATTCACAAAACAACAATAAAGAATAATCCGAATTACTTGAAAAAGTATCTTTTGTGCTGATTATAAATAAATTTTTTATCATTTTCTTGGTAAGTGTTTTTTAGTTTTGAAAGAATTTCAACTAGAATTCAGCTATTCTGTTTTTAAGCTACATATTAAAATTCATATCGAGATCTTACAATTATAAAATTTTGATGTGTGGTATGTTACCTAAAAGTAATGAAGGGATAAACTATGTGTATATTATTTGAGAATAAAGTTTTCAAACAAAGAACATATCATTTTGGAATTCTCCGGACTTATAAATCAGGTAAGTGTTATGATTTTTATAATAAAAAATTTGCTTGTAAATAATTTTTTTTTCTTACTTGATGGTAGTTCTCTACAGAATGTTTTTTTTTACGTCTGATTAAATACTATAAGAATTAAAAAGAAGAAACAATACGAATGTTTTTATTGAAAAATGAGGAATTTTTAAAATCGTTTTTATCCTAAGAATTCTTTATTTTACGTTTTTTAGTTTATAATTTTTTGATAAAATTGTTGTCAAAATACCTTTTTTTGAAAAATTAAATGGTATTAAATTATGTGTTTATGTATACTTCTTGTATATTCTATTGTTTGAAGTAATATGATTCAGAAAAGTATGGAATAAAAATTCGGTACTTACGTATTAACCACAGCTACAGATTTGGCAGATTTTTAAGTGCCGCCAATCTACACTTTTTGGAAAAAATCTTAAAATGAAACACTTTGTTTAAAATCAAAGTAGTCAATCGGATTTCGTTGGAAAATGGGCCGATATAGAGTTTAGCATAGATTCAAAACAAACTTTTCTCTCACCTGATTCTATAGCTATTATGAACTCTAATAAATAAGATTCAAAATGAAATAACATTTCCAAAACGGACGTTTACTAAGATAAAGTTTCATGTTATGGACATTGGTACATTTTCGTTATATTTCACTCTTAAAAAAATAAAATTGCATCTTGTTTTGTTTTTGGCAAGTCCCAAAAACGCATTTTCGTAACACTAAAAAATGACGACAAAAAAAGAATGGTTCTTTTTGTTTTGTTTCGTAAGCATTCTTTATTTTACGTTAAAATTTAAATGGGCCTTTTATGTTATACCATTAAATTCAGTAAAACTATTTCTCAGGCATTGGGTTTAAACTCTTATAAGAATATACCTATTTTTTTCTCTTTATTTACAAATATTTTCCCGAAGTGTTCTGGATGTTCCTTCTCTAAAAAAAAAAGAGATACCATTTTGTTTTCGTCTGCATAAGAAAGAAAACAAACATTTTTCTTTTTTAAATTTAATCAGCCACAATAAAGATGGAACGTTACAATGCTACATGCTATAGTAAAGACGTCTCCAGTGTAACTGAATGACTGTTCATATGGAAATCGCAGGGATTCGGCACATACAACAACGCCCCCTATAGTTCGTTGCGATCACGAATTTCATTCAAATTGCACGTTTTCAATAATTATTTATATCTATTATGCAATTTTAGGTTAGCACAATTAAATATAGTTTTTGAAAGTTTCATTGCTGACAGTTGTCATTTGAAAACTATTAGAATGTTTATTATTACAAAGTTTTCGAATTCCCAATCATTTTATTTCTTTCATTTAAAAAATAGATTTTTGTTTTAAATATATTTTTATATTTTTTATTTAAATTATTTCATTTTTATTGCTTTTTTTATTACTTAAAATAAATATGTGAATTTTAGATTTAGCAAATTTGCGGCCACTGTCAACTTTTACATTTCTTTTTGTTTGAGAGAGAATATTTGCAAAAATATGCCGCCTAAACGAATCGCTCTTAGTCAATCAACATCTCAAGCAAGCAAAAAGAGAACTACCCGTGTTTCAGAAACATTGGAGCAATGGGAAAAAAGACTTGAAACTAATCGAGAACACAATGCTTTAGCCCGTTCCTTGAAAACGTCTGAGCAACAGGAAAGAAAACTGTTAACAAATCAACTACGCACTACTCAAGCCCGTTCGTTGGAAACATCAGAGCAACGGGAAAGAAGACTGTTAACGAATCAACTACGCGCTACTCAAGCCCGTTCGTCGGAAACATCAGAACAACGGGAAAGAAGACTGTTAACAAATCAACTACGCGCTACTCAAGCCCGTTCGTCGGAAACATCAGAGCAACGGGAAAGAAGACTGTTAACGAATCAACTACGCACTACTCAAGCCCGATCGTTGGAAACATCAGAGCAACGGGAAAGAAGACTGTTAACAAATCAACTACGCACTACTCATGCCCGTTCATTGGAAACATCAGAGCAACGGGAAAGAAGACTGCTAACAAATCAACTACGCGCTACCCAAGCCCGTTCGTCGGAAACATCAGAGCAACGGGATGCAGGAAGGAAAATCAATCAAGAACGCACTTTGCTGCCAATACTCTGATTTGAATCTCAGTACATTTCACTATGAACCGACAATCAACTATAGTCTTCACCTAAGCGTCATCATCGGAAAAATGGATATTTTTGGTAACCCGTGCAGAGGCCTACTCTTTCTAGGAGGTGTTGGTCAAGTAAGATAATCGAAACTTTTCTTGGCGAAAAAATGTCGGTACATTCGTGTTTCCAAATGACTTCATTTGGTGCTATAAGTATCGGTGCGCATATGGGCAGCCAGAGTTATTTATTACATTCACATGCAATCCTGCTTGAGCTAAAATTAAAGATCTTTTGTAACCTAGGCAAACATCATCAGATCTTCATGATGCATTACCACACGTGAGTTAAAACAAGTATTAAGCTCTATACTTAGTTTTATTGCAAAGCGTCATGTTTTTGGAGAGACACGGTGTTTGTTTTATTGCAAAGCGTCATGTTTTTGGAGAGACACGGTGTTTGATGTATTTTATGTAATGGCAAAAAAAAGAAGAAAAAAAAGAAAGAGAATTGCCACATGATTTGGCTTATTGAAAAAATCACACCATGACAAATTGGCCAGCTCATATCAACAGAAATACCTGATGTCGCCATTGATTCAAACTTTCTTCAGATCATCAGCAAAAATATGTTTCATGGTCCGCGTGCAACACCATACATGTCTGTTTGAAAATTCACTAACGATATCCTAGAGAATTAACTGTTGAGACTATCACTGGTTTATTTCACCATTAAATAAAATTCTCATTTCAAATCATAATCGCCAATCTCATTTACACACTTAAATACAAAATTAAAATTCAAACTGAAAGCGTTGCAACGCACGCAGGGTACAGCTAGTATATAATAAGAGTTTTATATTAATATTGAAACGTTATTATTAATGACTTGAATATGCGTTAATATTATTATATATTAATATGAATATCTAAATATTAGTATACATTAATATACAAAATATCATATTTTATTATATTCTTAAAAATTTCACTGCTAGATTACAGTCAATGGTCGCCAAAAATTATTTAAGTCACTGACCGTAAAAATAAACTTATGCCTGTAAAGCTATTCTTTGATCATAAACATGCAAATCTGCACGTATTTTTTTTTCTCGTAAAATTTATGACCGGTGACCGTTAATTAACGTTATACTCGTAAAAGTTATCTTCAGCTCGGCCCTTGACGTTGTTTGAGACTCATGTGATTCGTTTGTCGAATCAAGATAAATCGTGAACTTGGCCAAATAGTGCAGTGCTGATCTGTCCAGAAGTAAGAGAGTTGCGTCTTTGTGGAGGGAGGGTGAGTGAGAATTTTTTTTTTTGACATCACGATGGGTTCGAACCCGGGACCATTTTGTTCGTAAACGGATGCTATAGCCACCATGTAAGAGGATGAATAAATTCCAAATTGTGCTAGATGCTTTGTATAATAGCTGTATAAATTAACGGTTAACTTTACATATTTCGTTGTAGTTCTTTATAATTATAAGAATTTTTTTTTGTCATCGATGTAAAGAGCTTATTGTATAAATCAATGGTCAAATCTATTCATTTTACCGAAGCTCGTTACAATTACGGATACAAGGTTCATCTTTTCAAAGAAGAGACCGGATAGATTACGAACTCTTCGAATAGTAAAGAAATTTCTTACAATCTACGTTGATATTGATAAAGTCAGTAATAATAAATAATAAGAAATATTATGATATATTTATGTTAATATTATAGCATTAATGTATCAAGGTTTCAGTCTAATAAGAGGATAATTTCATTAATTTCTTAATGGTAGGATTTAGATGGGGATGGAGTTATTTCGTACGAAGAATTCACAGCAGCGTGCTATGAAGATTACCTTATTATGCAGTCTTTTGGACAAATTTTACCAGATCATAGGGTATGTAAATTAAAAAGTCTCATCTGTTATATTGTTGTATTCAGAAGTTTCAAATAGGCAAAAACTAGATATTTACCACACCATAATTCTTCAGATTGAAACTTGTTTTTAAAAATAAGAGTGTAATTTAATTATTCACGAAGTCCGTAATCGGTTTTAGTGTTTGCGAAATGAATGTTTTAAAGATTTTAAAAATTTAGGCCCGTACTCTCTCACCATACTAAACATTCTAGTTCCAAAGTTCTAGTTTAAATCTTTCATTAAAGTGCACCTCGGTGGTATCATGTTTATTTCTGTTTTATAATCCTAGAAACAAATTTCAGTGCGTAATCATCTACTCATACCTATAATTATATTACGTTACTGTGATTTCAAAACCTTGTAAGTCAAAATTTCCGATTTTTCTTTTATTCTTTCAAACGATAGCGGAAGATGAATAGAGAAATCTCACAAAAGATCTAATATCAATTACTAATATAAATGGTCGTGTTGAAGTTATTTAAGTAGCTGACAAAATCTCGTATGTCGTGATGTAGATCCAGATATATGCTTTTTGTGTCTCCTGAATAGTGATGATTTTTTACTTACGAGGTTTTGGAAGCACAGCAAAGATTAATATTTTTTTTTTAAATTTTAGAGAATCTTTTTTAGTTTATGTCACTGTTGCTTAAATCTTGAGTTCGAGTGAAACGTCGTATCCAAATCCACTATCTTTCACTTTGAAACATCTATTCCGGGCAACTTTTGCAACTGATGTCGTAACTCTCGAATTTAGATTCGATGCAAGGGACTCTACCTGCTGTAAACGTTTGGTGTCGTCGAAAATTTTAAGACGAGTTTGTTGAGATAAATGTAGCACAAAGACATGCGCAATGTTTCCTGAATTGTCTGAAGTAGTATATCTCTTAACAGTTAGTCACTGAGCACATTAAAAAAGTGAGAAATTTCCTTGGCGTTTTTAAAAATATATTTAGAGGAATTTCGATTACTTTCAAATTACTGCAAAAAATAGTGAGCAAAATCATACCAGTTATTATTTTTATGATGGCACAACTCTCAATTATGATAAAGTTGACGTTTCTAGTGTTCATTCTGAAATATCTTGAAGCAGGCATTCAGTCTCTAATGAAAATGTGTTTGGTACTATAAAATATTTAGTCGTACTTAGTTATATAAGAACTTATTATATATAAGAAGCTTATCAAAAAGTATTTGCATATGAATAATTAAGAAAATAATATAAAATTACATAACAATTATTTGTTTTTAATTTCAGCATAGAGCTGCTTTCTTAGTGCTTCTAGACACAGAGAAAGCTATAGAAGAAATGTAACTTCGAAATTTTCGATTTTAAAATATTTATAACTATCATAAAGAACAATTAGCTGCATATGTGTTCTAAAAAATGTTGCGATGAAAAAAATATTTGAGCAGTTTTAGATAAGTGAAATAAAAAAACATTGTGGTTTAATGTATAGTGAGAGTTTTGTATAATAATAATTAAGGCACACCCAAAACTTTAAATAGATTTAATCAATTTCAATTTCAAATAATCATAAAACCTTTGAATATAAGAACAAAACAATGAGAATTTCAGTAATATACAAAACATGAAATATTTTAAAATTCTTATACACACTTCTTATATACACTTGAAAAAAATGTTCTAAATGTGCTTCTGAATTGTTCATCTCCGTGTCAAACGCGGTCATATGTTAAGAATACATTTAATATCCAAAAACTAAACAAGGCAGTTAATGAATGAAACTTTTAATAACATGAAGACTTAAAATGCTTGTTACATGATAAATGTTAAGTGTAGTCACATGCGTTGTTATAATAATTTTATTTTCATGAATACTTTTTTTGAAGTCGATTGGAAACTAGTGAATACTGATTTCATATATCCATTCCAAAATAATCTCACTGCTTAAATTAAGGTACAATTTGTTTCTAATAAGAAGCATTTTCATTTATAATAGTTATTTTTTAAACCCCGCCCAAAAAATGAAGGTTAAATTAATGATAATGGTGAGCAAAAACTGTTTTACGCAAACAACTTCTATAATATACACCGCAATAGAAACGTTCCATGAAAGAGGTATATCTAATTGTGCATGCCTTTCTTATGGAACGCTCAGTCCAACAACTCAACCAATCAATTACTCAACCGAAGATAATGATAAGAAGATAACATTATTTGGAAGATGACTGCAGCGTATTGAAAGATGTATATCTCTATGTTAACATTTTGCGAGAATGATACCACCATTTAATCCCAATAACGAATGTCACTTTAAAACCATCAGTTATATATCACACACCGACCATCAGATATATAACTCCACATAATCACACATTAAGAAAGACTTATCAACTATCCAACCAGTGATAGCATTCTTGAACAACTATTACCTAAAGCATGCAGCCTGATGTACAACTCCACACAATGAGATGAATGCTTTCATTCAAAAATCTCACAAAATGAATATTTCTATTAAATATCTCTGAATAAACGTCCATAGGCGTCTCCACACAAAAGTTATAATCATACAATCATTTTTAACCTTGCATTGCACAATCGTAAGAAGTTAACTCATGAAACAGGTAGTGCTTAATTGAAGTGAATGCTGATTATTGGTAGGTAGAACTGATAACTGTATTTTTATAGAGGAAAATGCGACAGTTTCCTGAAATGAGAAGGAATTGTGTAAAAACAATCTAAAATACACAAAGAGAACCCTCCTTATTGCATGTCATGCAAGCATGTATGTTGCTTAAAAAAAAAATTCCTTAGTTGATCTTTCAAGTTCTTCATTGAAGTGTATTATTTTTAATCAAATACGAGTGAATACTTAGTTATATTTAACATATTATTTTCTGCCACAATTGTCTACAAATAACTATGGTCAAAAAATATAAAAATTAGAGCTTACGTATTTGTTATATTTATACTATCTTGGTACTATCTCATACGAGTACGCCTTTTCAGGATTTTGCAGGTTTGTTATCATTTCAATGGTCTAAAATTGTAACAATTAGATCTTTCATATTTATTATGTTTTTGTACAATCTTGTTACTATTCCATATCAAGACACCTTTTCAGAGTTTTTCAGATTTGTTAACATTTTTATTTTCTCCGAGATAACACTGTGGCTCTTTTGGGTTTTGTAAATTTTGCCGATTCCTAATGATTTACACCGGTTATATGTGCACTCTATGTAATAATAATAAACATCATAATAATTGTTATGTATGTTTAATTTTAAAAAGAGCGTTTTTTTTTAAAATTAAGAACCTTTCCCCTATCTATCGGAAGATCATAAGCCATTTGTGGTATTTCAAGAATGGGAATTCAGATGTTCACTAAATGAACTGTCGTTAAAATATGTCCATTATGAAGGAAGACGTTTCTGAACAAATGGAAAAACTTTATGAGGAAGCATGTAGAATCGCGAATTTTTATTCGTCGTTCCATTATTTAGAAATTAATTCTGAGTTCTGGAAAAAAAACCAACTAGAATTTCAATAGCGCTAAAGCACAATAAGTTCAACAACAGAAGCCCATTGCAAAAATGTGCATCAAGTTTAACCTTCCTTCACCAGTTGTTCATGAAATATACATTCATTTATTTAAGTATTAAATCATTATAATTCGTACAGCCAACACAAAAGTAATACATCACAAAAGTAATCTTTCTTTGCGCAAGAGTAAGTATGCGTTAAGAATAAGAACTTTTAAAGTTTTGTTTAAATAAAAAACAATACTTACATCTTATACTGAAAATCAATAAATAATCAAATATTTTTATAGCAGTTCCGTAACTTTTTCTCAATTTAAAAATAAATGTTTCATTTAAATATTGATTTATACACACCACCACAGATCGCTACTTAATCGTTCCATTTCGTAACATTCTCTGTTGCTTAGATTTTAATATCCTAATGTTGCTTCAAGATGCGATTTTTGTTTGAATACATAGAAGATTTTGCGTTAAAGAAGTATGCCTAATAACAAAATATTTGTTTCTACGTCACAATACTTGTAATTAACAAATATATTTAGTCATACTTAAATTCTAATGTCCCAAAAATTGATGGATCATATAATATAGAGTTTTAATAAAATTTAAGCCAATGATTTTAATAAATTTTTTAATCCTGAAAATTAATTTTTCTTAAATTTGGAAATTAGAATATTTCCAAAAATTCTTTCTTAAAACATCCAGTGTAACTGTGCAGGATGTTATGATGTGATTTTACCTTTTATTGTTGTTTGATCATTAAAATTATCTACCATACCTGTGGCTACTTTATTTGGTTTTAGTTAATAATAAATCAGAATCTAAAAATTTTCTTCATATAATTTTAAGAAAACAAAGTGCCGTTAAGCTAATTTTTATTTCATTACACGCTGTTTCATAACAATTAATCCTGGTTCATGGAAACTTTTGATTTCTGTAGACCCTGATTAACATATAATTATTTTACTTTCCAAATTTACTTGTCTTTTTTTCTATTAACGATGAGCAAAACCATGCTAATATGATTATAATTAGCTATTATTAATAGCAGCTAACACAGTTCAATAGATAAAACTTAAAACAGCATTGGTTTTTAAATTTTGACACATTTTTTGCCAAATCAAATTAAATATGCATCTATAGATTGCTCGGGATAAACACTTTTTACTGTAACTAATTAAAGACTAAAATTTTTCTTCATTCATAGCATTAGAAACCTAACTCTAAGTAGCAGTAGTGTAATTTCAAATAGTATGACACATATGATACTTTTCGTTCATAGTAACTTCAACTTTCTCTCATCGAAAGCGATCGCCAAATCAAAATGCCAAACAATAAAATCCAACCATAGATAGATTAATCACTTTCTACAAATACCACCAAGTTTCTATTACCGAAAAGCACATAACTCATTTAATCATGGGTTACTTTAGCAACGGACAAAATAACATAAATATATGTATATATATCTATATATGTAGTCTTTAATAGCATCCATTTGATATCACAGAGCATTGTTTCATAAAAGGGATAAATACTCTTTTTCTCAAAACAAATTATACTTTGAGTATAGTAATTTTGTACAAAATAACAATCATTCGTTATTTTGAAATAATAATAAACTAAAAGGAGTTTACATAAAGTCTGTATAATACTTAGTAATATCTAGTAACTAGTAATACTAGTAATACTTAGTATATTTAGTAAATATTTCGAACATTTCTCATAAATAATACTCAAATTTATTTGAGAGGTGAAATATGAATAATACTTAAAAATATAAACGCAATATTGTATGCAGAAGTCAGTTAAACTTTTCTGAAATTAATGATTTTTTTTAAAGAAAATGAAGATGTTTCTGAATAAAATATAATGAAAGACATTCAAATTGGCAAGTCTACATATAAATTGCCTTTGTTTTAGACTATATTGCCTAATTCATTGTTCAGACAAAAATATCTTTTATTAGAAGTTCTTTGAAATAATGACAAATATTTGAATCCATTTTGATGAATTTTTCCTAATTTTTTGATGAATTTTTCCATTTTGTAAAATTTTTCTCCAGGCCTAAAAATCCTTTAATCGATATTCATCAAAATATCAGTATAATTTAATATTGACAGCCTGACATTTGATTATTATCAATAATAATCAAAAATGAATATGTATATCTATAAGAGCTGTGAGTCTTGAAATATGATTATACTTAAAAACTTTAACTGTTCTTTTTATACAAATATTTTATTTGTAAAGAGAAATGAGCTCTTCTAATGAGCTTTCTTATTTTCTTAATACAGATTGAAAACATCTTGTTTGGTAAAAGTGAAGATTTCTATAAAAAAATACAAAATGAATGTGGAACTGACACTTGAAAAGTTAATTATAATTTCATTTTAAAATGCTTTATAATTTGTAAGCTTTCAGTCATAAAAATTTTGAAAAACAATATTGAGTATGATTTAAAACAGCAACGAGTGAAAAATTAATCAATACAACTTCTTCATTTTATAATTAACACTTACTGTCAAGTAGCATCAAAAATAGGAAGAATTGTAAGCAATTTTGAGATTTAATTTTTTGAATAATTATGAAATTTGCATATTTTACTGAAAAGAGAAAGTTATACCTTTGCAAACAATACACATAACAGTAAATGAAAATTGTAAAAACTGCCAGGCATATATCACATAATTTTGACTAGTCATTTCAAAGATATTGAAATTCTTCTTTGGTTTAAAACAACCAATTTAGTTTTTATCCAATAAAATCTTGCAACAAATTTTTAAAAGATTCGATCTGATAATTGAAAATAAATATTTAATACTGTTAATGTTGTCACATATGCAACATGAAATTTTATATAATATCAAGAAAAATGTATGCTTGAATGTTCCAGCACCGTTTGAATAGCTTTCAGTGAAGCGAATTTTTTTTCCCGTCTTGAGAATACATCCAGTCGCTAAGACTAGTAATCAAATACTCGGAATTGTAAACTACAAGATCGTGTCAAATAAAAAAAACTTAAAGAAAGAATTGAGTTGATTTGGCACAGTGGGATTCCTTTGACACGTTCCAGCAGCAATGAAAAAGTTTGGAAATAAGATGAAAAGGAATGGCTTTTGCGAACGGAATATTTTTCTTCATCGCTTCAAATGAAGCATTCCATTTTGGCTGCCAGCTTGTATTCTGCTTCTGCATTGTTATAAGATTCTATTGCCTATAAAATAAAAAATCTTGTAATTTTTTTAAAATGGTATTTGTAAATAGTATTGAAATCAAGTGCCAAAACATACACGAAATAAATGTTTTTGTTAACAAACAGAAGAAAAGAGTGAAGAAAAAGAAAAGAGCAAAGAAAAATAGAAATTATTCAAATCTAAAATTATTGCATAAAATTGTAAGATGCAATAAAACTATTCAGCTAACTATATACAGGGTGCTTCTTAAATACTAACCCTAACATGCATTTTTAGAATCTATGCAAAAAATAAAACGAAAGTGTGCACATTGGCCGTCGCAAATTAATATTTGATCGCGAAAAAAGAAATGCAAATATATAAATTACAAATATTCGAAATATTACAAATTACAGTGAAAAAGAAGGATGTAATAAACATCAAAACAGATTTAATTGGAAGTTAAAATTTGAAGGTGTTTTTAAATAATTATCTTTCAACTCTTCGCTGTCCCCCTCCTTCCGGAATCAAACCTGATTTGTTGTTTATCACATCTGCTATCCTGCACTGCGATTTGTCAGATTTCGATAGCTATCTCGGTTTGAAACTCCTAACGTGCAATTTTTTTTTTCAGTTTTGGTTAGGATTTTAAAAATATAAATTAAAAGAGTTCATTTAAGGAATTTTATGGCACACATCTGTTTCATGACATTAATATCTTTGTTATGAAACATTCGATTTCATTTCTGTCAGCGGTTTAAAACAGGGTTATTTAATTCCCTATATTTTCGTTTGTTTAGTGATAAGATAATTTCCGTTAAAAATTTTACATATCCCTTCAAGTGAGAAATTAAAAAAAAAAAAAAAAGCTTAGAGGATTCACTTACGGATTCAGTCTCTCTGGCAAGATCTTGTAATTGTTTTTCATGCACTTTCTTCAGTTTTTCTCTTTCTTTGTTCTGTTTGAGCGCTGCAGTTTTTCTTTCTTCAATAAATTTTTTTGTATTGTTACTATTCTTCTCACGCAATCTTCTGCAAAAAAGTTAAGCATTTATGAACAAATAGTTTTGATATCAGTTTCCAAATAAATAATCCTAAATAATTCCGGATGAAATTACGGTAAAAAGTACCAGCAGACAAGGTGCCGGTACATTTCACCGTAAAATCCAGTTTCACCGGAACGTGTTACGTAACAAAAAAATCTGGTATACCGTAAATTTCGCTGTAATTATTACTGTAAAATACCTGAATCACTTTAATCAAATGAATATTACTGTAAAAATTACGGTATAATATTTTGCTGTTAAATGGATTTTATGGATGATGTACCCAAAGTGCTGGTACTTTAAATCGCAATTTGATCCGGAATTTTTTAAAGTTCTCCCAAAAAGAGCTGAAAGTCTAATTAATATTGTAATGAAATATTTGGATATTTTTAAGAAAAGCAGTTTCTAACAATGCGTTTTAACAATTAGAGATTTAAATTGCGTTTAAAATTAAATTATAATAAAAAATTTTAACTAGCACATTTAAAAAAAAAATTTAGGTACGATATTCTTGTGAATGAAAGAGCAGACTGCTTTAGCGCTGTAGTTTTCTTCTCTTATTCGATCAATCTTTTTGTATTATTATTATTCTTTATTATATATTTGTATTGTATTGTTATTATTCTTTACTATATATTTGTATATAAGAAAGGAACAACTATTGCCAAAGCATCTCGTTGCTCCATCTCTCTGCACTCATTTAAATTGCTGGTCAGAAACCAATTCCGGAACATGCTCTCAGAGAATTTCCGTAAAAGCAATATACACAAAACCAGGTTCAACCATATTTTAACTATCCCAAATCAGTCCAGGTTTAAGGCAGTTGCTCTCTTTAGATTTGTAACGGGCCATGACTATCTGGCCAAACATCTTTTTAATATAAACATTTTTGACTGTCCTAAATGCAAGCTCTGTCGCCTTGGGGAGGACATGGACCTGCCCCATATTTCCGTCTGTCCTGCGCTCATCTCCACTAGTGTGTGTGGACGCTACTGGGAGGCTAGGGCCGTATGGGCAGAGAGCTTTGGTATCAGTGTACAAAGAAATAATACTAGATAAAAGTTATGCTATTATTCACAAAACTCAAAAATACTATTCAAAGACATTTTTGATTTTAAAATAACATTTTCCGATAATCTGTTTAAACCAATGACTAAGTAGGAAAATTTTGTTGATTAAATTTCCCCCCTCTTTTTTAAGAATCATGTGGTGTAAGAAATTAAAAATCACGCTGTCAAAAGTTTAAAAGTCTAAATTTTGAAGCATCAAGTTTTAATAATATCAAAAAACGATGAATGATCAAACTTGAATAACGGTTTAAGACATACATTATCTGCTAGCTCTTAAAATGCATTATTTTTCTAAACACTAAATGAATCTACAATGTAAAAAATTTCTCGGAAAAATGGGTAAATAAAAATTTTTATAATTTTTATTTTACTCTATTCAAGCAAAACAGTTAAATAACCTTAAATGAGATGGAATTCAAACTGTTAACCGTAAGGAAAACAGTAATTGCTTTCAGATAATACGGTCAAACAACCGAAATTTTATTATACGAACTAGGTCCACTTAGTGAAGCCACTTTGTTTTTTTGAAAATGCGTACATACTATAGCTGAGAGGGCTAATTATGATCTTAATCTTGTCAATCTAATGACCGAGAGAACGGGAGTTCTAGTCCCAGCGTTGATACCATAATATTCCCTTCATACCCTTTAACACATGAAGAGTTTTCATAGTTCTGCACTTCAAAATTTTTGAACCTGGAGTATAAGAATACTATACTCTCATTTACGCATAGAGGGCAGCACCATAATGCTGTGGTTAACACAATAAAATCTAGCATTTCCCATGTTTTACGAAAGGTAAAACAACGAGAAACAAATTAAACCACATTCCATGTTTCATTTAATGAAACACAACTCAGCCGCAACCTCCACTGCCCTTTATCTAACGAAAAACCTTTTTTACGGTTTTAAAACCAAGCTAGTTGTAAATGGTTACGAAACCAAATATTTTCGTACTCATGGTTTTTCAACCATACTAGTGGCAAACGGTTTCCAAACCGTAAAGGTAAAAAATGTTCTTTACCTTAAACTTTAAAGTTAATTGGATAGACAGACTGCTGCCAGTTATTTTATCGTAATTTTAGAAATACGATACTCTCATCCTTTTTCTAAAATTGGAATGAAAATTTTAACAGTGTATGCAAAGAAGAGTTAATACCTTTCTCTTTCAGCTTTGTTTCGAAGTGTCTTATCACTAGCTACTTCTCTTGCGGTCTCAACAGACACTTTAGCTTGTTTTCCCTTCATTTCTTTGTTCTCTCTGAAAATGATAATAACAGATAAAATCCAAATCCATAACGTAACTATTCGTTTTCAAAATGACTTAAAAGAACGATTTAAATAAAACAATCCATTTAGTGCCCCACCTTTCGAATTTGGCATCGAGTTGTTTCATTTGAGAAGATTGAGCCATTTCCATGAGCCTTTGCAGTATTTCCCTCTGTTGCAGAAGATGACTTTTGGACAGATCCCATTCCTCCTTTCGGTGCTTCTCCATCATCGAAGACCACTGTTTCATCTGAACCACCACAAGTTCTCGGATTTGGGGATCGTTGGCCATGTCTTCACTGCTAGAAGGGTTTTTCCTACTTTTATTTAGTTAACAGTATATTGAAGCATGAAATTGCAAAAATCTTTATTGAATAACATACACCAAAGTCTATACAATTTATATATGATCGTCAAGAACAACATTTTTATCACTTCGTTGGTATTATAGAGAAATAGTGATTTTCCTTACGTACGGTTAACTTCTTTCTTCCAGATTAACTAGATCCACTCTGCGCAAGCGTGGAGTAACTACCGGCAGGTTAGAGATTGCGTGGTGGTTATCTATTTAAGCAGATGAAAGAAGTCAACCGGAGGAAAAGAATGGAAAATCTCTCTAATACATTGAGTATGCAACGTTACTTCAAAACATAAGTTGGAAGCGTTAATGTAATAGCGAAATAAGATAAGATATTTTTCCCTTTTTTCTTTTTCGAACTCGTTATTGAAATGCACAGTATTTTATGAAATACAGAATATTCCTCAATGACCTCCCGTTATATATATTTTTGATATACTAGTCAAAAAATGAGGTAAAAAAAATTTAAAGAAGGAAAATGATATTTTATTATTTTTGATAATTGATTTGCGATAAGAAAAACAAGGAATGATAATACTAATGGCTCTTAGGTTAATTTTTAATTTAAATTTAATGTTAATATTTTTTAAAACATATGAGTCAAATTTGAATCATTGATTATTAATTTATACAGTTTTTTTACTTTTAATGGATAGCTCATGATAGCAGTTTAACAGCTAAGTCATAAATTAAATGTTTCCATTATACATACATCATACATACGTTTCCATTTCAATTCGTCTTTTCAAGATGTATGTTCCCCCTCTTAAAAATCTATGCTACCACAAAGTCATTATTTTATTATATCAGTTTGGCCAGTTATATGAAATTATAAACTTAAAATAAATTTCGAATAGTCGATTTTTGATTTGCTCAAAATTTTAAAATTGTTAATTATTTATGTGTCGTTATGTACTAAAAAACTAAATACATTTAAAATAAGTATTAAAGAAGTCTTACAAACTGCACATGAAGTCATGAAACTTGAAACTATTAGGTATATAGAAATATAGAACTAGTAAAAATAATAACCATATATATATATAAATGTATATATATATATTATATATATATATATATATATATATATATATATATATATATATATATATATATATATATATATATATATATATATATATATATATATATATATATATATATATATATATATATATATATATATATATATATATATATATATATATGCCGAAATGTAATAGTTGCATCATCTACTTCCTCATTGAAAGGCATCTGACCGTCCGGAAGGGGAAAGAACCATATAGATGGAGACACAATGTCTAGACGGAAAAAGTCCCGAAAATTAAACGAACTTACATTTTTATAAAGAACAATCGAATTTAGCATTCATTCTGATTCCTGCAACGCTGCGTGTAGGCAGCTCTCACCGTTCATGACATCGCTGTTAAACTTATTTCCTTTTACTTTGAGGAATACTGTTCCAATCTTGACGAAGTGCTACCTCTAAGTCTTAGACAGTAACAGGATGCCTTAGTCTATCAGTAACGTGCCGTCTTAGTGCAACCCAAGCATGTTTGATCGGATTAAGGTCAGGAGAGCATGATGACCACTTTCGACTCTGTATTGTTTCCGCTTCAAGAAAGATTTCTAACACGAGATGTTTAAGGTCTGGCATTATCCTGTATTAAAAGAAAGGAATTACAGATGACTGCTGCGTAAGATATGAGATTGGGGTCTCAGGATCCCTTATGCATACATTTGAGCAGTCAAATTGCCTTTTCAAATGATATTCAGGGCGGAACGTCCAACAATTCTGATTCATGCGCAAAGCATCAAACTACTTCGTCTATAATGTGATCTTTGCTGAACGAATATAGGGTCATTTCTCGCCATACTCGCCATACAAAACATGTCTGGTGTCACAATCTTAACTGAATCAAGACTCCGTAGATAACACTTGACTACAATCACTTTGCATCCAATCTCGATGTTCAGCAGCCTACTTTCTGTGGGCCACAAGGTGTATAGCTGTCAATTGTTCCACATCTCTACAGATTACTCTCATAAAGCCGAATTTGGATTATTTGGCTTGAGATCCTTCGTTTTGTTGCCAAAAGAAACTGTCTTTGAATTAGCGTGGCTTTGGCTGTTTCGTCTAGACAAGCTGTTAACTGGATATATCGGTGATTACTTGCGGTGGTAGCATGTGGATGACCTTGGCCTGGACAACGCCGAACACGCCCTGTTTCTCGAAATCAATTCTTTAGTCTTGCAATGACACTTCTTCCCACTCCAACACCGTCCACTGCACTTCTTTGTTTTTGTCTGGATTCCAGTCTCCCGATAATGCGCCAAGCCATGGATTCTGTTAGATCATGTTGTCGTGACATTTTCAAGTAACCTTTTCTCAAAACCAAACACTAAACGTTGAATTTCACCACTGAGATAATGAAAGACAGCAGCTTCTGAGAAATCATACATCTTTTTTCAGGTTTTTGACGTCATGAACGTTGATTTGCACATGAATTTTTTCCTTCTGTTTTCTGTTATACTTAAGATTATGGGTGTTTTGTTTTATCTTACTTACCTGAAGAAATATTTGCTTAATTTCGTTAAACCCATGTGTTGCCCTAATTTTTTTGCGCAGTGCATATACATATTGGATTATTCGGCAGAAACTGAGAAATTTGTTTCACACTTTTTTCGAAAACAGTGTGAGATATGGGAAAAAGTTAATTTCCAAGCTGCAGCTCAATTTGGTTGCGAATAGATAAATTGTGGACCTAAAAGCTAAGAAAATAACTCAGCGAACATACATTAAGGTGACAAAAGTCATACGATAGCAATATGCAAATATACAAATAGCAGATTTATGTTTAAGTTATTTATTTAAGAATGTTTCTGATGTAATTATGACCGCAAGACGAGAATTAACATGCTTGGAGCATGGAATTGTAGTTGGAGCGAACACATCAGATATTCTATTTCGGAAATGTGAAGGAATTTAACATTTCTAGATCTACAGTCTTAAGAGTGTGCCGAGAATACCTAATTTCAAGCATCACCTCTCAATGTGAACAATGCAGTGGGACCTACACTTACTGATTGAGACCATTGACGTGTGAGTTGAATTGTCAGTGTTAACATACAAGTAACATTTCGTGAAAAAATCGCAAGCATCAATGCGGTACGTAAAACTGATGCTCCTGTTAGGACAAGGCAGTGAAATTTGGCTGTAAAGAGATATGACAGCAGAAGACCGACTCGACTGCCTTTACTAACAGAATGACATCACGTCTAGTGATTGTTCTGTGCTCCTGACCTTATTTGTTGGACCCTAGACGGCTGGAAAACTGTAGCTTGGTCAGATGAATCACAATTTCAGCTGTTCAGAGCTGAAAGGAGTTTTCAAGTGTAGTGCAGACCCCACGAATCCATGGATCCGAATAGTTAACAAAATACTGTGCAATCAACTGGTGGCTCCACAATGGTATGGGAGGCTTTTTCATGGAATGAACTGTGTTCTATTATCCAATTGCACCAATCATTGACTGGAAAATATAACGTTCAGCTACTTGGGGACCACTTGCAGCTATTTTTGGACTTCATCTATTCTATTATCTCTTCAATTAAATCTATCGTATCACAAACAACGAAGAAATTTTTATGAATGACAATGCGCCATGTCATTGGAAATCAATTGTTTGTGACTGAATTGAAGAACATTCTGCACGATTCCAGTGAATGAATTAGCCACCTAGATCACCCGACATGATTCCCATATAACATTTATGGGACATAATTGAAAGGTCAGTCCGTGCACAAAATCCTGCCCCCACTAAACTTTCGCTTCATGACTGAATGTTCCAGCAAATGATTTCTAACTATTTATTGAGTTCATTACCGCGTCGAGTTACTGAGCTTCGTAGAGTTAGAGGAGTTCCGATACGATACTAAGAGGTATTTCATGACTTCTGTCCCCTAAATGTATATTTGTTTGCTTATGATTTTTTACACCTCGCCGTTTCGAAATAATTTCAACTGGATAAAATAATTTTGTTTTCCCTGTTTAATATAGTCGCTCGACAAGTAAAATAAGTAAATTTTTTGTCAAATAAAGTCAAAAATGAAATTATATAAAATATCTTACATGTCCTCTAGAAGTTACTTAAGATTTTATACGATAGAATATTTCTCACATAAACAAATCATATCGATAGCTCATACTACTACTTACTTCTTTATATTTTTGATAGTTTTATCAATGGCAGAACATTGTTGCTTCTGAATAACTGTTTTTTCTTTATGCTGTTTTCTTTTTTGAGAGTCCATTTCTTTTTGTTGTTTCCTGATCAATTTCATAAAAGCCTTTTCTGTTTTTAAAGTTTCCGCTGTGATAGGCTCTATTTTGAAATCATCTATAAATAAAAATTACATAATTAAGGCCTCCACATGCCTTTTAGTAAATAATTGCATTCAAAATTTTTTTCATTTCTTTGGAGCTGCTTGAACCATTTCCTTTAAATTTTATAAGGTCATTATGCATTAAGTAAATTAATATTATGTAAGAATAAGCACACTTTATAGTTTCAAAACTTTTTTATTATTATTATAAATAAATGAAAAGGGCTTCATAATAACCGTATTTGTTTAGAATTTTTAATTCTATAATTTTTATGAATGTGCCTAAACTTATTTAAATTCAGCACCGTATCGTCGCCATTTAGACATATATGCGTCACATGTTAGTTGGAAAATCCGGCTCTTTACAGACTTTTAATGTGGGCCGGTATAGCCTGGTAGGAAGGGAACTGGTCCCACGTCCAAGAGGTCGTGGGTTCGATTCCCACCGACCGAAAACTCCCTGTGTAGTAAATGATGACTGGTGCACATTAAATCGTATCACAAAGTCCTCCATATTCCCATAACAAATCATACCTCTGGAATTACTGATTCAGGTGTTTCCTTGTCTTCTGGATTTGGTTCAAAATTACAAGACTACGGAGTTGAACATTAGTAGTCGTAAACCCAAAATTGGGTCGGCTGTTCAACGACGGTTATAAAATATAATAAAACTTTTAATATCCGCATCCCTATGAAGTGAGCCAGAGTCGAATCCTAGAGGTGGCTGATCGGTACAATTTCTGCTACTGACTCAAACCGACTACTGTACTGACTTAAAATATCCTCAGTGATAGGTCATGGTTCAGAGTCCCTGTCGTCTGGCTAGCTGTAGGAGAACCAATTGGCCTAAGAAGGATCCGAAAATTCACAATATCAACATTCGACGAATCGAATGATTAACTATGTGATTTTTGACTCCTCATTGAAAGGACATAAGTTAGGTTTTTCTAAAAAGCTTTGCTCAAGTGTTTTGTTATATCATATCTAAAAAAGATTCTTTTGAATTATGCGTTAATTAGTTGACTTATGGCTTAGGAAAATGACGAATAATTAACACGAAGTAACATCATGAAAACACTTAGGTAATTTTTTAGGCCTAACATTATGTTATGGTAGACTGAAAGAGCAAATGTATATGTATATTTTTGTCTAGCCTTTTAACAAGACAACTTTTGTTTGATTTTGTAAACAGCATCCTATTGTTTCGATACATCTTAAAACTGAGTGTTTTGAATAAACCACAGTGTGAGGAAGGATTATTACTAACCTTTTTTGTCTTCGTCTTTCTTGGTAATGGAGTTTGTGGCTCCAAGTTGGAGATCTTTGGTCTGGATGTCTGCCTCCTCGATACCCATCGCCCTCATTTGTGCCAAGCGTTTCTCTTGAGCGGACAGGAATGCTCGTGGATCAGACAGAGCGTCCATCAAGTCTATACACACATATGAAAAAAATTTAGAAATTTTACAAAAATTAGTTTTAAATTATTATAATAAAGGTTATACTAAATATAGGTGCCCGGTCATCAGAGCACTTAAATTGTGTGCAGTTGACGCTAAAAAATTTTTTTTTTAAAATACAGTTTCCCGTTTTTTAGTGAAGAAAGGGAGTTAACATCAAACTCTATATGAATATAGCTTAGCAACGAGTAAATGAGGAAAAATAATTTTATGTGAACATGCATAGTAGAGTATCGGCTGCTTTTTAATAAGCAATATAATACAGCATGCCATTATTCATGTTCTTAAAGCATGCTATTTGAAATGTTTCCAAATGGCATGCTGGAAGACGACTCTGTAAAATGAGCACGTGGTATTTTTATAGTGGGAAAGATTTATTTTCGGTAAAGTGTTGCGTGCTTCGGTAAAGTGTCGGTAAAGTAGAGTGAAAACTAGATTTTCACTCCAGTTTTCAATTGATAGTTAGATCTTGTACACGTCAAAATTTTCTGTTTTTACCGTTGCAATGCCGAAGCATCGAAAATAGTTAACTGAACTTGAAATAGGAGAAATTATCTGAAAATGTTAGGCAAAAAATGAGAAAACAAAGCATACAAAAAATATATATATTTAGCAAATGTCTTTTATCAACTTTACTGCACATCAGCAAAGAACGTTTTCATAGATTTAGATTCATAGATTTCATGGATTTAGGCCGGATAGAAATAAATCTTCTGACCCTAAACAGGTGCTCGTAAAAGAGAACTTAGAAGCGCACGTTTGTAAATCTGGCCGCTAAAGGGTTAAAAAGGGTCAGAAGGAAACTTCCAAAAATTGAAATATGAAAAAAGAAGAGTTGACGAATATGGTAAGAGAAAACAAAATAACAAATTTATCAAACGAAGCAATCAGATATAAACAGGTGTGTGAGTGGGGGGGGGGGGGGGTTAGTGCAAAAGCCTCAGATGTTGAAAGATTACAAAAAAGAGTGAGAAACTAAATTATTGGAATTTTTCGTACAAAGAAATGATTTCCATAAATTCTTTGTTAGTAGCATAGTCTATTGGTTTAAAAATAAATTTTAACAATTTGTCTATCTTTTATTATAATTGCAAAATATATTAAAACGGCATTGTAAGTAATACATAAAACAATAACTGTAATTTATGCGTACCTCCCAAACCATCAGGAACATATATTTTCAACTCTATACAAATGAACAGCATAGCTAGAGACATATGAAAATTACCCTCGGTACGCAGAGATACGTGACGATAGCCTGAAACATAACATTAAAGCATTTGTTAATAACATGTCAGAAAATAAAATTTACATTCATGAATTACATTAACAAGCTTTAAGATTTGAAAAATAGAAATTTTCATTCCTTACTATTTTGATTTCTTCATTTCATTTCGAAAAAAACTTTACAATTAAGCTTTTAAAATAAAAAACAAATATTTACATCCCTACTTCAGAGGCATTTTATGAAACAACTTGGCCTTCCAAGGCTAGAGGATCACTCCATATAGACATTTCGGGAAAACGCAGTTTCCCCGTTCTTCACACTTTCCCTCATTTCGTTACGAAGGTATCCACAAATCTTGGTTCCCCCCCCCCCACCATGACATTCCCACTTCTTATTGAAATATTCTGCCACATGGACAAAAAGAAACAATAAGATTTTCCGTAATCATGGTAAAGGAGAAGAGTGGTAAAATTACGTAACTTCAAAATGCCTATTCAGTTTACAAACAAGATCGTGTTAACTTTATGCTAAAGCTACTTCTTAAAGCTAATTATCGACCAATAAAGTAGGTGTTATTTCGTGATGGGGCTTCATATTTTTTATTTAACCTACACTTAAATTATAAACTTTAATTTAATTATTTAAATAAACATAAATAGATCAATGTGCCCTTAAAATAATTCACAATATAAATTTTAGTAAAATTTAACAGTGCAACAACAACACTATAGTTTAAGACACCGATTTTTAAGAAATGTTTTTTTTTCCGAAATACCAAAAAAAAAAAAAAAAAAAAAAAAAAAAAAAAAAAAGGAAAAAAACTTTCCCATGTACTTTTTTGACAACTATGCAATAACTAGCTAATCTTGCTTGCTATTCCTCTTTTGAGTTCCCAAAGTCGTAAGTCGAGGCAGTTGTTTGTGTCTAGGTCAAGGGGATTTTAACATTACGCTAACGGTCTATTTATATTTCTAATCTACAACACTAACTAACAAATGCCCGACTTTATGGCACGTCGTTTATTAAGACAGGTCAGGGAATATTAACCCTATCCTAAACATCTATCTATATTATTAATATGTAACATGAACTAATAAATGCCAGACTTACATGGTATGTCATTTATTGAGGCAATTCAGGAAATATTAACCCTATGCTAAACATCTATCTATATTATTAATATGTAACATGAACTAACAAATGCCCGACTTACATGGCATGTCGTTTATTGAGGCAGGTCAGGGGATATTATCACTAAGCCATCTTTCTATAGCTAAGGGGATATACCATTTATCTATATCATTAGTTTATATCAAGAACTAACAAATGTTCGGCTTACATGATATGTCTTATATTGAGGCAATTGTTTGTGTCTAGGTCAGGGGATATTAACACTA
Source organism: Parasteatoda lunata (assembly GCA_949128135.1). Lineage (NCBI taxonomy): Eukaryota > Metazoa > Arthropoda > Arachnida > Araneae > Theridiidae > Parasteatoda > Parasteatoda lunata. The sequence goes on from OX421975.1 coordinate 76,006,075, forward strand.
CGCTAGTTATCCATCTAAATATATTATTAGTCTACATCACGACCTAACATATGCCCGACTTACATGGCATTTTACAAATGCATTATGTAGTAATGTAGAATTAAAAAGGGATATTTTGCCATTACGGAACAACATTGGGATGTTTTTATCATATAAAAAAATTTGGCAGCTTTATAAATAGTGATTGGATGATATTCTGAAGACTTACCCGCCTGCAGACCATCGAGAGGAAGAATTCTCTGCCCTAACATTTTACTACTTTCATCGAATACAGCGATACGGATGACAGCCAAATCAGGAAGGACGACCTATTCAAACAAAACATGGATCATAGTTGAAAATGTTTACATTCAAATTATATATAAACTCAATATTAATTTTTAAAATGAATTCTACTTAAAAAACTATTTGCGCAGTGTTTTTAATTTTCTTTTATTTGTTAATTTATGCACTTCTCTATTTAAATACTTTCGCCTTAATAATTATCAACATATGCTAAAAAGTTTGACAAGAGGAATGACTTAAAATGCAAATTGAATTGTTATAAAACAAACATTTCACGTTCGAGCATTTATTTTTAACTTAGAACAAAACTTATATTTATGAAAATTTTTTCGTTTTTATCAGCAGGAAAGATGAACTTTTTAAGAAATAGTTCTGTTAGTTAACAGCGAAACAAATTAAAAACTTTAAAGAGAAAATCTAATTTCTTTTTCAGATCTTTTTCTTTTCGATATAGGTCATAAAGTCTTAGGAAAAATGTACTCATTGGTGAGAAAAATGACATGAAGTGAAGTGAAATATAAATAAGCAATTTCAGGAAAATACTATGCAATTCGAGATGTTGATTTTCTTCTCTCAGTAGAATCTTTCTCATTGTTCAAATATTTATGAGCTGTCTGTACACAGTCTTTCAAAAAAATTCTGAAAACCTTTCTTTTCTAAAAAGTTTAATGGCAAGCATTTATAATTCGCGATCGCAACACTCGATACGCCATCTAGCGGGAGACTGTAAATATCGGGCCTTAGTTCCCACATAACCATTGGCAAATTGGCAATGATGGACGCCATTTTCTTAGCATCAAAAAAGAAGCAAAATTTCCCTAAAGAAAAGGTAAAACTTCTTGAAAAAACTAATCAGAACATGCCAAACATTGAAGCAGAACACGCCAAGCATTTGAAGAACAACTTCTCAATAATTTTTACCTTTCTACTACCAACAACATAACATGATTTCATGATCACTTGCTGTTACAGATGCGTGTATTGCGGTAAAATAATTTTTCTGTCTTCAATTCATTACAAGTTAAAATGAAGTCAACATTGCTTTCGTCATTCCAGTGAATAAATGTGCTCCTATGTATTCCATACAGAACTGTAATAGTTATAGAATATTCTTCCTCTTCATAGAATAGTATATATCTACATAATTCATCTGTATCTACATAATTCAGAAAACAACAATAAAGAATAATCCGAATTTCTTGAAAAAGTATCTTTTGTGCTGATTATAAATAAATTTTTTATCGTTTTCTTGGTAAGTGTTTTTTAGTTTTGAAAGAATTTCAACTAGAATTCAGCTATTCTGTTTTTAAGCTACATATTAAAATTCATATCGAGATCTTACAATTATAAAATTTTGATGTGTGGTATGTTACCTAAAAGTAATGATGGGATAAACTATGTATATATTATTTGAGAATAATGTTTTCAAACAAAGAACATAACATTTTGGAATTCTCCGGACTTATAAATCAGGTAAGTGTTATGATTTTTATAATAAAAAATTTGCTTGTAAAAATTTTTTTTTCTTACTTGATGATCGTTCTCTACAAAATGGTTTTTTTTACGTCTGATTAAATACTATAAGAATTAAAAAAAAGAAACAATACGAAAGTTTTTATTGAAAAATGAGGAATTTTTAAAATCATTTTTATTTTACGTTTTTTAGTTCATAATTTTTTGATAAAATTGTTGTCAAAATACTTTTTTTGAAAAATTAAATGCTATTAAATTATGTGTTTATGTATACTTCTTGCATATTCTAATATTTGAAGTAATATGATTCAGATAAGTATGGAAGAAAAATTCGGTACTTACGTATTAACCACAGCTACAGATTTGGCAGATTTTTAAGTGCCGCCAAATCTACACTTAAAATTTTTGGAAAAAAATCTTAAAATGAAACACTTCGTTTAAAATCAAAGTAGTCAATCGGATTTCGGTGGAAAATGGGACGATATAGAGTTTAGCATAGATTCAAAACAAACTTTTCTCTCACCTGATTCTATAGCCATTATGAACTCTAATAAATAAGATTCAAAATGAAATAACATTTCCAAAACAGATGTTTACTAAGATAAAGTTTCATGTTATGGACATTGGTACATTTTCGTTATATTTCACTCCTAAACAAATAAAATTGCATCTTGTTTTGTTTTTGGAAAGTCCCAAAGACGCATTTTCGTAACACTAAAAAATGGCGACAAAAAAAGAATGGTTCTTTTTTTTTTTTTGTTTCGTAAGCATTCTTCATTTTACGTTAAAATTTAAATGGGCCTTTCATGTTATACCATTAAATTTAGTAAAACTATTTCTCAGGCATTAGGTTTGAACTCTTATAAGAATATACTTTATTACAAATATTTTTCTTATTTACAAATATTTTTCCGATGTGTTCTGGATGTTCCTTCTCTAAAAAAAAAGAGATACCATTTTGTTTTCGTTTGCATAAGAAAAAAAACAAACATTTTTCTTTTTTAAATTTAATCAGCCACAATAAAGATGGAACGTTACAATGCTACATTAAAGACGTCTCCAGTGTAACTGAATGACTGTTCATATGGAAATCGCAGGCATTCGGCACATACAACAACGCCCCCTATAGTTCGTTGCGATCGCGAATTTACAGAAAAGTCAATTATAAATGCTGAAAATATCGTCTGCCAATAAAAATATTTAGTCGACTAAATAAAAGATTCAATCGTCTGCTATTATCTAATTATGATGTGGAATACGAATGAAGAACTGCAAAAAGAAAATTTTTAAAAGGAGAAAAAGCCGAAAAAATCTAAAATGCTGGGTATTGTTAGAGAAGATAAAGCCCTGAGAAGTTTAACGTTTTTATTTGTATAAAAGATTAAATAGGGAATTAAGTTCTTACAAGAAATCTAAGTGTTCCATCAATGTATCAAATAATGTTATCAACTTAAAAATATAGTCTAAACGATGGAGAAACAATAAATACGTAAGTTTATTTTCCTTTATACTTTATTGTTATATAAGTTGTATATTGAAATGAAGTAAATTGTATAGTTGGTTCTAGATAACAATAACGTTTTTTAATCCTTGTTTCGTTATTTTTGAAATATTAGACTGATGAGAAATGTAATGATGTTTTTTTTAAATAAAAACTTTAAAATAAAGAATATAATTTAAAGAATATATTGCATTTTTCTATGTTTTTATTTATCTCATAAATTTTTCATTGATCTAAATTATCATTAATAGTTAAATATTATGTACCATTGCATCATTATTTAAATGACTAATTACTGTACCATTATATGAAAAATGTTACATTTCATAAAATGTTCATTATTCTAATTTTTCTCATTATGTTATTTAAAATAGTTGATAAAAAATAGTAAAATGTTGTAGTCACGGTTTTAACTTTTACGGTTTTTTAAACTAAGGAGCATAATGTTGAGGAATACTTATACTTATCTTAGCTGTACCAACACATATGAACGATATTATAGCGATAAATAATTGCAGTCAGATATCATAAATAATTCTTTTAATGCCTATTGCTATTTTTAAATTATTTACTATTCATATTATTTATTTTTATTTAAATAATGAATTATCCATTCATTAATGGTCAGTATGAGGGTAAATTGCTCAAAGTAATGATCAGTAATGTAAACAAAAGTAATAATTATGGAATGTGCTTTTATCATTTTTTTAAATGTGAGGTTTTGTGAGAGTATATTTAAATAATTTTGTTTAAAAAATTTTTTTAATGCAAATTTTTGTTCATATAGGTAAAAAAAAAAAAAAAATACTCGAAGCTTTTGCTTTTATAATTTATTGAAGTGGCTCATAAAATTTTAAAGAATAGAATCAGATCCTGAAATATTTGGATAGAATTGAAATTCAACCACGTCCTTATTTTGATATTTTAACCAATCGATTAATATTTAATTTTCTTATAATGAATGATAAATTTTGGTCGCTGAGTACCTTCCTAAAGACGAAGGGTTCCTCGTTGTAGACGGGATTAAGTCCATTTGAGGGGACAAGGCGTGTCCGAAACTCTTTCCGGATGGTGTCGGTGGGCAGGCCGTACATGTCCACTTCGACGTAGGTGCCGACTTTCTTGTCGGAGAGGAACTGGCCGGAGATGACCCGCACCGAGCACTGAGCTGCTATCACACCGTCCACAGGTGACTCCGCAAAGGGGTCGAACGTCTTGTCCGGACGACGCATGAAGTCCGGCTTCAGCAAGTAACTGTAATATTATGTCACCCTTTATTAATCTTCTATTTATAAGATTATGTTTAAAGAAATCGATAGAAATTTAAAATCATATAAGTTTAATTACAATGACTATCCTAACTAAATTAAATTGTATTGTAAAACAAGGTCATTATATCATTAGTTATTAAAGAGACGTAAAATTTAAAAATTTTTATGCTCTTAAAAAAATCAAATGAGTACGAAATTAGTTTTAGGCATACAGCGAAGAACAATAATATATAATCTGTGAAATTATAGTAAGATTTTTAGTATGCCAAAAAATAAAATAAATAATACAAAATACTAAAAAATGATTGCATTGAGTTTGATAAAAATTCGCTTAATTTATTAACTTACCCACAACCTCCATTGTATTCGAATTTTCCCTGGTTGAGTTGCATCGGCAAATCAGGTGTTTGAAAATTTAAGGCTACCATTTGGCATCCTGCATTCCAAAAGATCTAAAAGAAAAAGTTTCTTATTTATTATTTTTATTTGATAGAATGGTTAATATAGTTAGTATGATGTGCAGATAACATAGAAATATATGTTCCAAACTTCAATGCTTACCTGTGGAAGATAGTTACTAGAATCTGCTCTCGTGCCTTTCGGATAAATTCGACTTAATTGTCGTTTATTGTAACTTAAAATATTAAGAAAATACAATTTTTAACCTTAATATTTCAGTTGCATTTAAGTATTGATTAATGTTACGCACTTTGTGATTTAAAATAAAGCATGAATTGGTTTTTTTGAATTTAAATCAGTGCAAGAAAATTAACTATTACACTTTTAAAAATAAAGTTATAAAATTATAAGAGTTTCTTACTCCACTTGAAGGATATTCATTAAAATCTGCTCCTGTGGCTATTTTAGCATGTATAACTTGGTTTTTACTTATAATACCAAGGAAATAACACAATAACTTAATTGAATTTCAGATTTTTTTCACTGTTACTAGTTCTTTTGGATATGCGTAATTCAAATTGCATACGTAAAATGAATTGTTACAAATATAAATAAGAGAGTTCAATAAAATGCAAATGTTATTTGATACAATGCTTACCTGTGGAAGATAGTTATTAGAATCTGCTCTTGTGCCTTTTGGATAAATACGACTTAACTGTCGTTTATTGTAACTTAAAATATTAAGAAAAAGATGATAAACTCAAAATGTTATAAAACTTAAAATATTAAAAAGAACTTATAAAATTAGAAAGTTTAAAAGGTAAGAAAATTCGAAGTGTTATAAAACTTAAAATATAGAAAAAAAACTTAAAAGTAATAAATTAATCAAAATATTAAAAAATTAAAATGATAAGATAGTTAAATTATTAAAAAAATTTGAGTTCTTAGAGAACTTTTCAAACTTAGAGAACTGTTTTAAACTAAAAAGTATAAAGAGGTTTGTTAATAATGAATTTTTGTTTTAATTCTGCAGTATCGTTATTAAAAAATCATGAACGAAAAAAAGATAACAGATGCGGTATCCTTTGCTTGAAATGTGGAAAGGCAATAGTTAAATTAGTGTACAAGAGTATAAATATATATGGTATTAAACAGTACAATTAAGTAACAAAGTGTTCTATTTTATATCGTTTTTGTGTGTTAAAACATATAAATTCCGTTTTATTAAAAATTTCGCATGTTTACTTTATCAATGGATTAGAAAAAAAAATTACACAATTTCAAACTCACTGAATTCTTGTACCATTGTTATAATAATTATATTAATTTAATTGATTGGGTATGTTTAGTTAAAGGATAATAAATTAACAGCATCAATAAAGTTATCTTTGAAAATCACTATAGAAAAATTCTGTGGTGCAGAATTTTAAATGGGTTAAAGAAATAATGTGTTAATACAAATAAGAAAATAAAATTCCTACATTAATTTGTTAAAACTTTCATACATTAAAATGTTAAGTATATCAAAAATATTTAAAACTACACAATTTGATATATTAAACATATTGATTATACAGAGAAAAAAATTCTAGTAAAATTACAGTACTGTTTAGTATTGACATTTCTGATAAATAAAGCCATGATTTTGGTAATGAAAACCAAAATATACAGTGCTTAAATTTTTTCATTCATTCATTTGGTAATTTTTACGCTCATACGCTGGTTTACCGGATATTTTGGTTTTCAAAATTATAGTTCTTATTACCACACACTTAGTAAAAAATACAAAATTAAATTGAATCGAATAAATGGTTCTCATACCATGTTCTAAGGTATCATGATAAAAGTAAAAAATTTTACAATATTTATTAAATTTTATCTTATTATTATAAAAATATATTTTATTGTTAATTTTACCAAAATTAACCAAAACGCTTCGGAAATTTTTTTACCGCATACTGCTAGTTTTGACCATAATTTTTTTCTCAGTGAAAGAGGTTATAACAACATGGTAAAATAATACAAGAAACAAAGGAAAACTAATGGTAAAATAGATTTGTATTAAAGTAAATAATAAGTAAGGCATAACAGTCAAAAATTTATACTCATAATCAAATTTCTTAATAATGAAATTAATATTAGATGTTAAAGTTTTAGGTAATTAAAAAATAATGCATATTACAAAGTGAATGTACATTGGAATAACACTACTGGACAATTTCTAAGGACGGACTACAAATAGCGCACAGAGCTTATAAAATTTAGCGTTGCTAAATGTTAATTGAAATAAAAGAATACTAAGAATCTTAGGACATTGAAAAAAGTATAATGTTTTGCGCTCTGAAACCCAGAAGGTTTGAAATGTGTTCATGGAAAAAAATAGTCGTTTTGTGCTGAAAACGTGAAACGGGAACAAAATTTTCATTGGCATTATTTGTCGGCATCCTGGAGTAAAATGTCAATAAGGGGTATAATCTCAATGGAGGGCGATTCAATTTTGCAGATGTCGTAGCATGCTTTGCACATCCGTATTCAGAATAGGTAATTCGTCCCATTTCTCTGTCAGTGCAGGGATTAGGTTTCCTTGTTTATTACAGATTATTCTCAACCATCAATACTCCTTCCCAAAGTATCCAACACATTTTCAATGGCATTCAGATCTAGAGAACAAGTTGGCCATTCGAAGTTTTGAATATCCTAGCTGTGTACACACTCCTCGACAGTGAATGTTACATGAAATATTTATTGCGTTGTAGTCTATAAAACAAATTTATCACAACAGCACTACGGAACAAGCAAACATAAGGCAACTGAAAATCATTAATGTAGCGTTGGACAGTCATAGTCCCAGTTGAAAGCACATAGAGGGGGTATCGTCATTAATCATAATGCCAGCCAATACCATGGCACTACATGTAGGATATCGATCCCTTTCATGCATGTTTGCTCGACTATACGCAGTTCCAATCTCAAGCCTGATCATTTGGTGCCGGCACTCAGACGAGAGACTGAATCTACTCTTATCTGAGAATAGTACGCAAATATAGTCATATTCGCTCCAACTACGATGTTGGAGACACCAGTGCAAACGGGAGCTACGTTGGCGTCTGGATAATGAAATGTACACAACAAGTCGGTGGGCGTACAGTTCTCCTGCTTGCAACCATCTGACTACAGTTTTTCGGAAGATTCGCTTCCTAGTAACAGCATGAAACCTGACTGGCTGAAGAGCGCCGGTTCCTTTTTGTCGATAGTACTATGTACTTCTGCAGATGTAGTACATGGAACACGACTTCCCCAGTAACGTCTGTTACACATTCCAGTTTGAAATGATTTCTAAAGCCTGGAAACAACACTGTGGCTGATTTTAAACTTTTTGGCAACATTTTTACGGTCTTCTTCAATCTTGTCAATAATACGGTCACGCGTAAAATCATTTGATTGACGCCAGGAAGATATACCGAAAATAGCAAGTTCTTCGATAGATTATCTCCCATTAAACTTTGATTTTGAATAATAACGCTCAGTATGCGTCAAATCTTTTTTATTTCTTATCAGCGCTGTCATGTTACAAACAAGTTCGAAATTTGCATAAGCAATACATGTCTTGCTATATATCACACTTATGCTCAATTTTGTGGTTGCTATTATCATTTGTCTTTAGCAATCGTCCAGCAGTGTATATACTTTTTTAAAGATAGATAATTGTTTATAGAATTTATGACTTATAATCCAATTTATAAAGAAGGATACTTGACAAATTCAATTGCTTGTGACTTTAAATAACCAAGGGCAGTATTTTCAGCGAAGGAAGACATATGAAAGTGGAGATTTTTTTCTGTAACGAAATATATATTTAACACACATATTTAATATACATTTTCTATATTCTAATTATAGTTTCAAAAATGTATTATTAAGTTATTTTTAAACAATGCTAACTCAGGGTATCGTAAAGTTAGTTTTTCTTAAATAAAGTATGATAATAAGTTTTTTGGGTCATTAAATACTTTAAATATAATATTCTATGAGTTGTATGGATTTGCAATTCTAATTTTACCGTTTTTCTAATTAAAATAATTGCTAATATTAACTTTTTTTACATTTTCGGATTTTGGAAACATAGAATGCTCATATGTTGTTCTGAAGTTTCAGTAGACGTAAAATTCGGGTCTTCACTTAAAAATAAGAAGAAAAAAAAACAAAAAAACTAGTAAATTTTGATTATTTTTTTATCATTTAATAAACAATAATTTTTTTTTCACAATATAGTGAATGCGCAAAATTCTTTATAAAATTTAGTGTGTAAAAATTGTAAAATTCCAAAAAAATGCTAAAATTTTGGTAAAAACATAAAAACACTTTTTTTTTGGTTGTGCTCTGATAATATTGTGAATGCTTTTTAAATGAAACAAATTTATCGATTTTTTTTTAGTAGTCATTTATTGAAATGTATAAAAGGAAATGCTAAAATTATCTTAGGTTTTGTAAGAAAAACAGAAAACGAATTTTATTTTAAAAAAAATGATTACTGTTCAAAAGCAGAATAGTAAATAAGTTTCATAACTGAAACTAATTTGTATAGTTTTTGGAGTTGAAATTTTTAACTTATTAATTTATAACTAATTAAACGATAGATGTTTAATTTGAGTTTCAGATAAACATAACTTTTAAATTTATAAAAATATAGAAAATCTTAGATGTTCTTGGATTTATAACAATGTAATTAAGTTATAAATATATTAAAAATAATATTACAATTATAAAATAAAATATAAATATATATTTTGATACATTTAAAACTATGATTCATAGCCATACTGACCTTCAGCTACGTCAAATCCCTGGAACTTGACTGGTTGTGCGTAATTGACCAAGGAAGAAAGATAGGGGTGCACATGTACTGTTGCACCAGTGTATTTGTAGTTAGCAATGGCTATTTGCTCATCCAGTTGAGGTGCTTCCTGTATAACAAGTACAGAATATGATTTTATACAGTTCATGAGTCACATTAGAATTAAAAAATGATGTTTTATTCAATCTAATCGTTACTTATTTTATAAATATATTTTTCATATTTTATGGTAGCTTAAATTAATTTTTATAGGCAATATTACTTAATTATGTTTGAAGGGAAATATTTAATCAAATATTTTGGTTTAATTCACAAACTACAACAAAATTACTTTAATATTAATCCTTTTACTATACCTTTTATGGTTTTTTCATGTTTATTTGTAATAGATACTACATAATAAAAAATGAAATTTTAGCACTTATACTAACAACACTGGCACGAAATTTACTTAAGTTACTAGCACTGCTTTTTTACATTAACATCAGGATCTACACAAGTCCAGTTTAAACAACGTTTGTTTAGAAACTAAATTAAGTTTCAAAATAATTTTTTTGTTAGAAATCTTTACTATTTTGAAATATTTTAGCAGGGTCTTTTTTTCTTTAAAAAAACATTTTGGAATTTGTGTGTTATAAAGATGTTCATTACCTTATTTTCCCTGAAAATCAAAAAATAAATTTTTTTCAGTGATATATAATTAAAAATATCTGCATTATTACAAATTTTCACTTTCTGAAAATATTTATTGGAAATAAATAGTAATATTAAAAAACATCGTTGCATTTTTTTTTATTAAATATGAATTGAAATTACATCTATATTATATAATAAATATTGAATCTTGCGTAATATCAACCTAGTTTGCACGTATCTTTTTAATATGAATAGAATGGAACAATTAGATAAAGAAATCTAGTTTGCTTTAATAAATATTTATAACTTGAGAGTGAACGCTAGCAATTTAGATAACCAGTTTTGAAATTACTTAAATATTTGTAAAACAAACTTTTGAATATCGGGAGTTAAATTTGTTGGTAAGTTTCAAAATAATACTTAAAAAATGCAAAAAACATATTAGTCTACAGTAATGCAAAAGATTGCGAAATAATATCTATAATGAAATACATAGAATTAATAATTTTTCGTAAATAAATAAATTTTTCAATGAGAACATAATAATGATTTTCTGTTAAACCTTTATATCTGGAGATTTTGTAGACCCTCGACAAGAGGAACCACCATTACATATACTTCCAGTATTGAAACTTACCTTCTTGTCTGTAATAAAAATAAAATAAAAATTAGCACTCTAAAGAAAATTTTCAGAATTATTAAAATACGATAGTATTGAAATAAGTTTAATGCAAGTTTAGAAAACCACTAATAGAATATTATTATGTACTGTAAAACATAAATTTAAATCTAATTTGGTTTCTGGGATTTCACATAAAATAACGCACGCACACTATTTAAAATTGTACTCCCTTAGAAAATTATAAAATACTTATACTATATTGCTTAATAATACTATATACTATAATATACTATACATACTATATTAAATACTATATTGTTTTGATGTATTTAAACAGCAATTTATATTGTTTTAATGCTTTCGGCATTAAAAGTTTTAGTTTTAAAATTATACTTTAAAACTAAGAAAAAAAAAGCAAACTATTTATTTCAAATGCAATAAAAAAATTTTGTTCGTCATTATCATTATTTCATCTAAGCATTAAAATAATGATCTTAGAACTATAAAATTATTATTCAATATAATTATGAAAAATGTCCTCGATTTGCTATTGGTCATATAAAGCTATATTTGATTTATTTCAGCTTCAACTAAATTTAAATTATTGTTCAACAAATAATTTTAATCTAATTAAAATTAAATTAAATTGAATAAGGTAAAGCAATTTTAGATTATAAAATAATTTTTTCCAAGCAGTACTTCCTTTTATAATAAATCATAATAATATTTTTCAAGCTGGAAAATGGACATTCATTTGATATTATTAACATGTATTTATGAAAAAATATTCGGATACTTTAAAGAAAATCATATCTTTGTATGAGAGGAACTTTTAATAAAATAATTTTTACAATAAATCATAACAAATAATACATAATCGGCATCCATTGGGTAAAGGTAAATCAACAAACTCATTTCGTTGAAAATAATCACCAGGTCAAGATTCCAATCATGGGATTTAACTAAAAGAATTCAAACAAAAATCATGACATAGGATTACACATAATTATCGTAACCACAGTATGGCCCTTTCGAAACACTTATCACAGATTTGTGTTTGTAAAAAATAATATTGTTTCATTTATGAAAGTTTGTATAATCTTAGATAAGTTATAAAAGAGCCATACATTAAACAAAAATAAATAAAATACAAAGGGTAGGTAAATAAAACATTTAGTTCCTCTGAAACAAATTGGTTTTATAAAAAATATTGTAATATAATACGGATATTTGTTTATTTCATTATTGGTACTAGTTCATCAGTTATATGCCATTTTACACTTTTACATAAAAAATTATAAAAAGTCCTTATGATAATCATTAAGAAAAAAAAAGTAAACAAAATAAATAATAACGTAAATATAATTATATTGATAAATTTTCGTATTTAGTTAGGATTTGTTTTGAATCTTTTCAAACATATTTACATTGGTTGTGTATTAAACTCTATTACTTAGTTGTATTGTTCAATAGTTTAAACAATTTTACACAAAAGCACTGCTGAAATTAAATACAAGCTGTACGACAATAAAAACAGATAAGTCGAGGAAAAATAATAATTTTTTTCTTTTTTCTTTACACCTTTAAATATAATTATTTCTATTTTTGTGACAGAATATTTTGCTCCTTTAAGATTTATTATTTAATTTCATTTTTCTAAATATTCATGTTTATTTATGAAGTTAAGTTTAATTGATTAAGTTGAACTTCAAAATATTCTTAAGTTATTTAGTTTTGGTAATTATTTGTATATTAATCTTTAGTTCGAAATTACAGCTAATTAGATCGAACATAGCATTTCCTTAAAATAAGGGTTTTACTATTTCTTACAATAAATTGATATATATACATATATATATATACATATATATATATACATATATATATATACATATATATATATACATATATATATATACATATATATATATACATATATATATATATACATATATATATATACATATATATATATATATATATATAAAATCGTTTCTTGATCTTCTAAAAAAACTGACGTTTTTTAGTCAGGTACTGCTTTTTATGTAATTATATATTTGAATATCAGACCATTTTTTAAGAAAATAAAAAATATGATTAATTTTGTAAACAAAAACTATGTATTTTAAAAATTAGTTACCTCCATCTTGTGATGTTTCTTCTGCCAAGAGAGTTAAATCAGGAGCAGCATCTTCTTTCTCGTCGTCATCATCATCATTTTGCAGTTGACCCTTCCTCCATAACTCCAATTCCTCTGTTAAGAAACATTGGAAAACAAAATATAAATGTTAAAAAATTTTGATGAGTCACTATTTTAATGAATAATGGTAATAGTGTTTTAAAATAATTTCTACTAATTAAATTATGAACTAGGCATAAAGTTTACGGTCTTATAAAAAACGTTTCATAAAAGAAGACAGTGTTATAGCTTAATGTAAAGATGAATTAGTTTAATTCACTCTATTAATGTTTTTCAAAGTGATTTTTAAAATTATTAAATTAAAAGAAAACTGCTGTTTTTTAATTGTATTTTAGTGAAATTAAGAGTCCAATATTTTCTTCTAAATTTTTGTTTACAATTCTTGATTGTATTGTAGATTAGTTGCATTTAAAGGTAAAAATAAATAGTTTTTGAATGACATTATTATTTCTAGCATTTATTCATAATTTTATGAAATAGTATGTTTTAAAAAAGTCTATGTCATATGAAAAATATATTTTATTATGTTAACAAACGTCATATTTTTAAAGGAAAGTATAACTAAAAAAAATTAAAATTAATTAAATAGATTTTTAATTACTTCACAGAGTTGATATTTAATAAATTAATTTTGCTCTAGATTACTAGATATTAGATTGTTGACAATAATTAAAAAATATTAAATCTGAACAATAGTTAGGCCTAGTAAAGCTTACTTACGTTTTTCTACCTCTGGCCTCAAGCGTTTATTTTTTATGATAATTTTCCTCTTTAAATCATTTGGACTTGGAAGTGGAACTCCTGCTTCCATCTTGAAAAAAAATTACATAGATATAATAACCACTAAATTTGTATTGGAACCCAGCATTTATAAATTAAACATCTAATATGTTTAATAATTTGAACAATTAAAAAACCGAAGTATAAATAAAGAAAGAAAAACCGAATAAAGAAAGACCGAAGTATGTAGAAATGCACTATTTATTCGGAAACTAAGCTATCTAATTTCAGTATATTTCAAATTAGCTAAATTGTTTGACCACAGATGACCAGATAACGCTGTTTACTTAAAAAGCTTTTTTTTCTTTTTTCTTTTTTTCCCTTTTTTTTTTCTTTTTTTTTTTCCCCAATGAGCTGCACAATCAGTCTTGTCGATGAGCAGACCTAATGCGTTCTTCAGAAGTGGTATCCACTCTTTCAGGACCACCACAATGGGTGAGATACCGTTGGCCATGTTAATTTGGACGTCCAGTTTCTGCCACACTAGATGGCAGCACCAAGACTCTATTTGGATGCTAAAGTGCACTAGGAATTTAATTTTTCCGGAAATGCCAAGGAGCCAATAAGGCAAACTTACTGCAAAAACTTAAAAAACTTAAAAAGACAATGTTTTCCATTGAACTACTCTTCACAACGTGGCCCAGTCAAAGAACTAAATTAACAAATATTCGTGAAAATAATGTCAAAACTGTAAATATTTTAGATGGAAGGATCTAACATGCAGCTAAATGTATTGTTTTGAAGTCTTATAATTACAGCAAAAAATATTGTTTTATGGAACACATATTTATAGTTAGCAGCATTATCAGTTTACAAGTTCTCTAATTTTTAAACTCATTGAAAAAAAAGGAGCAAATTATTTTTTTTTAAGCGGACAGAAACAAACCGTACATTTCTATCTTTTCCCGTATTTCTTTAATTGATTTTTCTAATCGTTAGTCATTTTGGGAACAGCGAGTTAGAACGGTGTCTAGCTATATTATTACTAATTAGTTCTTTTAATTAAATGCACCAAATTGTTTATATCATTTAAAATTATTACTGAATTTTTAGGAATTTAGTTTGAATTGAAAACTTTAAGATGTAATTGAATTTCCCCTTCATTAAATAGGTTTACGAAATTATAAAAAAATAGGAAATATATTTCAACGAAAACGATATCCTCCAAATAAAAGCAAATATATTCTGTATTAATTATTAGAATACAAAAAAGTAAATGTTTTAAGTTACAGTTAAATTGAATTAGCTGCTTTAAGCATATTACTATGAAATTCAGAAATTAATTAACGAAAACTAAAATAAAAAGAATAATGAAAATCTTTCAAAAATTACTGCCTAAGTTACTAATTAGTTCTTAAATGATTTTATTGCTTATTACTGATAATTTGATTTATTTTTCTAAATAAACTAATTGTTAATTAAAAATTAAAGAATAATAATAAAAACCTTTAAAAGTAATTTATTGTTCAACTTCCTGTTTAAAGCATTTACAAAGGAAATTAAACGTTGCAGCTCGTTAATTGTTTGAGAAAATTCGTTTTCCCCGACAGATGGTAGGTCTTTCTTTACTGAGTTATTATAATGAGGACTTCCAAATTTTCGTTGTTATTAATAGATATATTGTTAGGAGTTTCCTTGAAAATTTTTAAGTAATGGCTACTTATTTTAATAAAAAGAAATGATTTATGGCGATTTTGAAAGAAGAATATAGATACAACTTACGGGAAAAGTGGGCAAAGGTTCCCGTAAAAGCATATCCCCTAAACAATCATCGCAGTATTTGGCAAGTTTGTACTGTTGTTTTTTACTGTAAGAAAAAAAAGCATGCTTATGAAAAGAAAATCTAATAAAAACCAGCATCTAAATCCAAATTTAAAATTTTTTTGTTAAAAAATATTTTTCTCAAAAATAATTTTAATAACAATATAGTTATTAAAATTATTTTTGTGCGATTATTATATTCTTTATGTGACTAAATATATTTACAGTATAGTTATTTTTTAAACACTAATTAACGAGGGTTAGTACTTTTTTGATTCAATATTTTGTTTTGCAAATTAAAAGACAAAGAAATTTACTAATTGGCTTAGGGATTTTCTCCTTCGGCATCACTTTAATTGTTTTTCTACCTGTGGCATCATAAATTGAAGTATTTCTCTATCTATTGGCAACATAGTTCTTATTAATTTTGCAAGGTTGTTTTAAATAATAAGTTAATCAGTCTTAAAAATTAGTTAAGCGTTAAGTATTTATTTAGATTAATTTATTTAGCTTGCCTTAAGTAATACACAATTTTAGTAGTGGTGAATATTTAGTTATAGGTTAAGTATTTATTAAGAATAATTATTAAGAGTATTTATTAAGAAATTTTAGTTACGAAGTGTTTAGTTAGATTTATTTTGTGATCCATTCTGAAATGGCTGTAGAAATTTTAAACATAAATGAAGCTGTTGTTCGGCATACTGTCATACTGTGGTGACGGAGCTCACCTTTTTCCGAGTAAGGCCATATGTATACGTATGAGGCCGGGATAGCCTGGTTGGTAGGGCACTGGTCCCATGTCCAACAGTTCATGGGTTCGATCCCGGCCGGCTGAAGACTGATGCACGTTAAAGTAAATGGTGACTGATGCATGCTAAATCTGTCGAGTCGCAAAGTCCTCCATGTTCCAATAACAAATCAATACCACTGGGAGTACAGATCCAGGAGTTTCCTTGTCTTCTGGATTGGTTCAAAATTACAAGGTTGCGGAGTTGAACATTAGTAGTCGTAAACCCAAACATTGGGTCTGCTGCTCAACGACGGATATAAAATATGTATACGTATTAAACGTAATGGAGCATTGGGAGATGAATTTTCTATGGAAAAAATATGGAAATAATTTTAATACTTCTACATGCTGAAATGTCCCGAACTCATGCTTAAGGTAATTGGTAGATGTTGGTAGTAAGATATGTTAAATAGCTTTTAAAATATTTCAGTAATTTGTTCGTTCTAAAGCCCAGGTAATTCTATGCAAGATGGCACAAGCAGTTTAAAATTACGGCTTTGCTTCAAGTGTAAGGTACTTAAACAATGGCTTTTTTATTTTCCTTGGCGAAAGATGTTCGAAAAATCTTGTTTATCCACAACCACTTCTTAACATGGGATATTTCACGCAAGTACTGTGGCTAGTATAAGTTTAAACCCTTAGAAGAATCAACTGGTCATTATTGGGATTAGAACCTGGTTTATCTGAGCCAGAGACAAATGCCCTCCATTCCATTTCCAGCCAGAAACATAAAAACTTTCTTTTTGTTAAAACAATGTTAATTTGAGAAAATATTTGTTAAAAATATCATTTTGTATTATTTTATTGAAAGAATATTAGATGATTTTGTTAGAAAAAATATTAAGGAAGCTATAAATTCGAAAAGTTAGATAAATGTAATTAGAAATGTTTAAAACTATTTAATTACTAAGTTACATTTTAAAAGGCAAAATCAAAGGTTGGTTGGTAAAATTAAAAAGTAATTTAACACGAAAAGAAGTCACTTTCAAATTTACATCTAAAGCAAAACACTTATATCAATGATAAGGTTAGTCATTGGACAGAAAAAATATTTTTTGGACAATTTATAGCGATTTTTTATTTATTACGACACAGATTTTGAAATAAAATGCATATAATTCCGAATTTTATAATATTAATAAAATAAATTTTCTAGAAGGCTACTTTGAGTTTAGACAGAACATAATTAAACCTACATTTTATGAAACATATATTTTATCAATTAACATTTTAGTATAACAAGCATTATTCTGATTAATTTAAATACTTGCTTTCCTGGATACATTTTAAAAGGACAGCGATTTGCAGTCAAATAGTTTAAAGTAAGTATTAGTAAAGGAATTTTTCTAATACTTTACCTGCAATGGTTTTCAAATGAAAGAATTATAGGATAATCTGATGTAACAAATGCACAATCTCTTATAGCAGCAATGACATCCTAAAATTTAAAGAAAGAAAAAGAAAAGATATATTTGTTATTTAGTACATAGAAGTAATAGGGTAATTACATAAATATTGGAAGTATTATTGAACCTTAAAAAGTATGTCAGTACACATAGCTTTTCCGTGGGTAATGATTGGCTCCTCATCCTCACCTTTTCCATCCCAACAATCTAGCTCAACGCACCTACAAAAAAAAAAACAAGAAAAAAAACATATGATTCTATTATAGAATTGCATAATATTATAAGGAAATCATGAACTCAAACAAAAGAATTATATGAATTCAATTTAAATCAATTAAATTAATAAAAGAATTATATGAATTCAATCATGAAAATCCCACCTGCATCCTGCCAGCAACACTTGTCGGTACATCTCGACGGACGACCTACCCCCGAACTGTCGCCCAGTCAAGTAAGTGTTATGCGAGGAATTGATGTAATAGTGAGCTAAAGGTTGGTCCATGTCCATGTAGATGTCAAGTCGGTCAAGAAATACTGGGGCATTCTCGTCTGACATAAGGTATCGAATTAAACCATCTTGACTCAAGAGACCTAGGAAAAAAAATATACAATTTGTAAATCTCTTTAAGTATTTCCTACCTTGCGTTCTTATTTTGAAGCTAATTTGTGATTCGCCAGTTGAAATAATTCAGCAGTAATTTAATTGTAAGAAAAAGAGTGGTTACTATAGTTTTTTTTTTTTAAGGAAACAAGAAGAAATGCACATTTTTACGAAATACATTCATATTTTCAGGTTTTAAACCAATACTGTAAAAAAGTATCTGTTAAATTTACGGAAAAAACTGTGTGCCAGTATAGAACCGTTTGTTTCACAGAAAAATACTGTTATTTAAAAACAGACATCTGTTTTTTTAAGAGATAAGTATTGTTATTTTAACAAACAAATTCTGTTGTTTTAACAAATAAGAAACTCTGATATTTTAACAAGAAAACTCTGTTATTTTATCAAAAAACTCTAGAAAATAACTATGCCATCATTGTGGTCGGTGTGAGCCGAGAGCAGCAGCATTCGTTCGTCTGGTCGATGCTGGGATTCGAATCTGGGACAGTTCATTGAAAAGCGAGTACTTTGACCAATGAGCTACTGCAGCTCATGTGTCTCAGTATAATGATTAATCGTAAATATTTTGTAGCTTAAAAGATATACTTATTAAAATAATATTTAAGTGTAAAAATATTTGAAATTATAGTGAACAACCCGTATTAAAATATCTGGCAATTTAACTTAATAAAAAATATACATAAAGAAATATAATAATCACAATCAGGTAGAGTATCAATTCGACAATAAAAACAAATCATAGTTTTATTTATACGATATTAAAAACCATGTAATAATTGCTGAAAAATATGAGCAACTCTAGAAAATAATCATAAAATCATTTGAAAAAAAGGTAGAGTTATCCCTGCAGCGACAAAAAAGGATGGCAAAAACTAGAATTTGAAGTATATACAGAGAAAGTCTAAAAGGTACGGGGAATTTTTATAGCGTAGCTTATGAATTTTATTAATAAAATTTTTTCTCATCACGTGTCTTATAGGATGCTTATGGATGCTTAAGTCGCTTTAACCTTGAGCAATTTGCTAATGGAAAGCAGTTTATATGAATCAAACTGCAAAACCATGGATGTGAGAAATGTCTTACTAGCCATGAGTGCATTAAAACATATATACTACGAAGTTGGAGGAAATTGTTTGAGAGAAATTGATACAAATTATAACTATCAATGTAAAATAAAATAAACTTTCATAATTGTTACACTAAAAAATACAACTAAACAATTATAAGGTATAGTGCAACAATGTTAAAATTTAAAAAAAAATAATGAAAAATTAAAAATTTTTCGAATTTTAAAATTTTATAAACTCTTGTGTAATGAATTAAACTAACTTTTGGCAACCCAACGTGGTGTTCAGTTTCCCACCTCTATGTACGGCCCTGGACGCAACACCATATGGCGGCTTAATTCTAATTTAGAGTTTATAAGACTTATACCGAATAATGTATGATAAAAAACTTTAATTTGAAAATTAAAGGTTACCCTGCATTATTATTAAAATTCCCATTATCTCTGAAGTTTTCCAAAAAGCGAATTTGTGAAGCTTATGTAATGATGTGTTTATGACGTTAATATGAACAAATATTTTCAAAGACATAAATGCTTCACCAATTTTACCAAAACATTACGTTTATGGAGGAAAAATTCTGATAAAAATATCGTAATTACATGGTAATGACCATTCTAGTAAAAAACATTCACAATTCGGGTTAAAAAAAAACAAAATACGATATTTAAACCATTAATTTCATAATTTTTCCATTCGTATGGTATGAAAAGTAAATTTAAGTGAATAAATGGTCTTTATGCCTCGATCTAAGATTTCAGGATAAAATAACCTAATTTTATCACACGCATCAAACAGCATCGTTATAAAACTATATTTAATTGTTAATTTTATCAAAATTTATTACCTAAACGCTTCATTAAAAATTACCTTATTAGTGTTCCCACGAGGAAATGTTTACCATATTCTGGTAGTTTTAACCACTCTTTTGGTCAATGTATGTTGAGTTTATTTAAAATGGAAAATTCTGTACTGGAACTTTAATTTTGGATGTAGAAGCGTATAAAGAAATATAATTTTTTGGCATCACGGATTTCAAGTAAAACAATGAAACATCAACACGATGAAGGTCAAAAAACACTTTGTAATTCATATCGCGTGAACTTTGTTAATGCATAGTCTATGAGATCAAACATTTTGATTCAATACTTTTTATCCAAAAATGTTCTTTTACTGTATTAATATGCCGTAAACTTATTATTTAAGAATATTTTAAATCTAAATTTTATAAACAATATCTACCTTGCGTCGCCAATTCTGGATTTCTTTCATAAGTCGATATAATTTCCCTTGCTCTCATTTCATCATAAAAAGGGTACAGAATTTCATTTAATCGTGGATCCCTTTGTTTCTGAAAAAATAAACAAACAAAGTTATGAATATAGTCATAAAAGGATCATCTAAATATTTTATCATTTAGAAGAAAACTTTATTTTATTCGTTATTCATTGATTTGAATTAATTTATGTTTTTAACTGAAAAAGTACAATGCAATTGCAATTAGAGATGAAAGTTAATTTTTATGTTGTTGTTGTTTCTAATGCAACTTGCCGCACGGGCAAGCCTGCTTAGTGTAATCGAGCAAATTTAAGGCAGAGTGTGCGTTTCTTATTATTTCAGTGGCGCCATTCTATGGCCAAGAATCCGTTTTCAGCCACACATACGTCGCACCCGTTTATAGGGCATACTCATTCATTCATCCACGGATCGTAATTTTGACCTGAATCAGAGAACGATCGATCTCCAATCCAGTACCCCCAGAGGTATTGATTTGTTATGGGAACATGGAGGACTTTTGCGACTCGACAGATTTAACGTGCATCAGTCACTTTATTACACGGGGAGTCTTCAGCCGGCGGGGTTCGAACCCACGAACTCTCGGACATGGGCCCAGCGCCCTACTGACCAGGCTATCCCGGACTCGTTAATATTTATAACGATATGTATTGCTATTAATAAAATAAAGAACTAAAGACTTGTTAATTAAATTATAAATTATTCTATTTGATGTTTCACTTCACTGTAATACGTAATGAAATACCCTTTAATTGAAAATAACAACTTGCCGTAAAAGCTTGCATAACGATAAAGAATTTGCATATTCTGAGTTTATTATTATTTTTATTATTAAAAAACTAGATAATTTATGTAAATATAAACATTTCATAATTCTAATTATATTAATGAAATTAAACAAAGTAGTACGATCTATGAATTACTTATCAATTATATTATTTTCTAATGCACATACTAATTATATGATGAATTTCATACTAATCGTATGATCATTTATATATTACATTATAGCCAATACGTAAATTTGAGAAAAGTAAAGATAAAATATGAGACAAATGTAATGAATTAAATTTATTTAAAATATTTAAATTAAAAATGCATTGCTTATTTTATTGCTGTTTATTTGCTTAGATTAGTCATATTAAAAAAATGAAGGGGAAAAAAAACCCATTTAAAAGTCAACTAAAGCTCAGTCTATAAAATGTATTTAATTGTACTTGTTTTCTTTATAAAACTAAACATTTTCTAGAAAATACTAAGTAAGCATATATTTTTTAAAATTTAAATTTATTCAATATAATTAATAGAAAAAACTTTTGTAAACAACTTAAATTTCAGGTAAAGCTTATCTTGTAAATAAAACATAAAAGAATAGTTACTTAGTTAACTAAAAAATATAATTAAGTTCTTTCTCATAAGCCTTTATTTAATTAAAAGTATCAACATAGCTGCGCTAAATAAACAGAATACAAAGACTGATTAATTATAAAACGCGTCGACAGATTTGGTAAAGCAGCTACTAACTGCTCTTTGGAACAATAAGGTTCTTGTTCCTAGATATTAAGTTTCTCTAGACGGGAGATTATTTCCTTTCTGACTTGAAAATGGATGACGTTTAGTAATAAAACCCTTTTCTCTATTCTTTGACTAAATTTACTAAATATGTTTGACTGATTACTTTTTTACTTTTACATATATCATTATTCATATGGTTGTTTATGAACGAGCAGACAGTTTTTTTCTTTCCAAAAAAAGAACATTTTAATATTCTTAAATCATAGAAAATAATTTTAAACCAATTTTTTTACTTACTTTGTTTAAAAAATTAATGAGCTGTTTCGCTGTTATGGTGTCACTTTTTTCTTGCGTGCTGTAAAAATAAAACTTTGATGATAAAATACTGTTAATTTTTTAATAAAATATTTTGTTTTATTTGTTTCATGATAAATACAGCATTAAGCTTTCAAAGCTTGTCAAATTATGTAGAAAGCATATACAAAATAAAGTAAACCATAAACTGATTTTAATTTTAATAAATTTTTAAAAAAAAAAGTCTTTTTCTTCTCTATAATTAATCGTCTTTTTAAATACTGGATCGTATTTAATAGTGTTGAAACACCTTTAAAAATTATTTGCTAATAAATAGCTTTTATACTTTAAAATTAAAACTTTTAAAATATAAAGAGGTTACTGTGTGCATAAAAGTGGTGGCGGAAAAACTCTTTTTAATATTTAATTTTCTATATTAGTTTTTCTTCGTTTTATGAATCTTTTTTTTTTTCAAAATGAAAACACTATTGTTAAAATGAATACAACATAGCACATACATGTACAAATAAATGCATTGGTAAATGGCTATACCGAATATATTTATTTTTTCATTTTTGTTGTAACAAAAATGAATGAATAAACAGGCGATTGTCTCAATTAAACTTCTGAAAACGAAAAGTGCAATGCATTATTATTTATATTCATTTTATCTTTCCTTACAACTTATTTTAACTACAAATATTGACATGGAAGTTAATAAATTTAATTTTAATGAATGTTACGAAGATAATATTAAAAGAAAACTAAATAAGTAAAGTCCAAGACTAAACTGACTGCTAAAGTACTTATAATTTCGAAAAAAAAAAAAGAAAAAAAAAAGTTATGGTGTGGCTCACAAGGCAGAATATGTATTCCTCATCCTTCGATCAGCTAACATTTTATTCTTCCTTTTAACAAAAATAATTGACGCTCCTTTCGTTCATTAATTACTTTTGATTTGCTTAGGCTAATCTTATTTAGAGTGCCTTCAGTGAACAAGAGTGGCGTGAATCGAGGTGAAAAGCAAAACTGCGCAAGCGCATAATAGGATCGGGTTACCAGAAGATAGGTATTAAAATATTCAGTTTTCACATCACTAATCATGCTTCCTGTGTTAAACGAATGGAGAAATTTTCCATTTAGCCTGCGGCGGTAAAAACTTAGTTTCCTCCAATCAGATTTTGTCGGGAGGTTGGCACCACTCTTGTTCACTGAAGGCACTCTAATCTTATTAAGTAAACGAATATAGCGCACTAGACGGAGATGTTGGAAAACTCTATCGAATAAAAAGATTTTACTCTCCTCTCCCGAACAGTCTTCGTTTGTTCGTTGAACTAGATCAACGCTCCAAATATTAATATAAAAATTTTTTACTATGGAGAGCCTAATAATAATTTAAGCAAAGTATGCGTTCTACTGTTTATATTGTCCCAAATTGAAGGCATGCTATTTTCAAAAGTGATACTAAGTAGTAGAATTTTCAAAATAAATATAATGACAAAAAGAAAGTACATGTTTTTAAAAAGTTCTTCGATGTCTCCTCTGGGGCACAGCTTGTTATACAGTTGATGGAACTTTTCGAATGTGAAGTCTTTACCGTCAATCACATCATTCTGAAATAATATTAGCAATAAAAATACTACATTCAATTCAGAATTTTTATTTTATGAATTAAGAAAGAAAAAAAATCTGCTCACTTTCCCATTGGGCAATCCAACTTCTCCAATACATTGGTAGACTAACTTTTCTGTTTTACCAGAGGCAAATGTTTGTGCTATCCTGAAAAAAATAAAGTTTTTTTTGTAGAGGAAATCCATTCAAAAGTTTAAAATGTAACAACAAGAAATTTTATTCTTGAATAATCTTGATTTAGAAAACATGCTCTGCAGAAAAATGTATTCGGTTCCATCCCGTAATTTAATATTAGAAGTATTTGAATAATTAAAATTTTATTATCAGAGATTAATTATTTTTATGTACTTGCTAGGGAAATTCGAAGAAACTAATTGCTTTGCTAAAGAAGGTTCATAGAATAGTGCATACCATGTACCTTACTCGAAACAAAAACTGCAAGAAATGAGAGGCATTATTTATTTTTTGTGACCTTCGTTAACTCTTTTTGAAAAAGTAATTATTATTTTTGTTGTCATTATCTGTTTTTTAAATTTCTACTCCTACACTCTACCTACCTCCTCAGCATGAGTTCTGTCTTTTTTATTTTAATCCATTCCTAAATAAAGTAGAACCTCTGTTATCTGAAGTAATTGGAACTGAATTGAAGTAATACTATCATCACTAACTCAAAACATAAAGTTTTGTTTATTAAAATTAATACTATACTTAATATTACTTCTTTAGTGTTATTTAATTTTAATATGAACATTTACAAAACGTTTTTTTTTGTCAAATAGACATAAAGATATTTTATTTTGAAATTAACTTGTATTGCTCTAGATAGCGGCAATTCTTTTCTCTTTTTGAATAAATATTTGTACAAAGTGGCATGTAATTATGAATCATTTGCTGATTTCATTGAATTTGAAGTTGATTTATAATTCTTTGGGAGCATTTTAAGCATTCTCTCCATTCAAGTAGTCTAACAATATTATTTCACCCATAACGTAGCACATTTCCATTTAGCGAAAGTATAAACTACGCTAAGCAAACTAAATTACGCTATTAATAATGCAAAATGAATCAAACAACGAAAATT
This sequence comes from Parasteatoda lunata, assembly GCA_949128135.1. Classification (NCBI taxonomy): domain Eukaryota; kingdom Metazoa; phylum Arthropoda; class Arachnida; order Araneae; family Theridiidae; genus Parasteatoda; species Parasteatoda lunata. The sequence goes on from OX421975.1 coordinate 76,031,558, forward strand.
ATAATTTTCAAATTTCTTTAGTAAAACTAAAGCAAAAAAATTAACAAACCGTTTGTTAGTTACTAACATAAAATGAAAAATTCTTTTTATTTATGCAATGCTAGGAGTGCTTTTTAGTTTGTAGACTTGATGAATAGATGAAATAAGACATATTATAGCAACCGAGAAAAGAAAAACAAAATCATGCGTTGAAAAAAAAAACACTTTAGAGTTTGCTTTAGTTAGCAGAGGTATTCGGACCAAAGAGGATTTGGATAAGTTAAATTCATTTTGGTACAAAGTATATTATTTGCATGCAAACTTTTTTTTTAAAAGAGGAGATTCGAACCTAACCTTTTTATAGGCATTTTTCCTTCAGGGTCTACAAGATATCCAAGCTTCATCCAACTAAATAAAGAGTTATTATTTGTATTATAATTCATAAACAGAAAATAATATGATTATATAGTTTAGCATATAAAATTACTTTAAAAATATAATTCGATAAACGAAATAAAAAATAGATTTTAAACATTGTCTAACATAGATTTTAGATATTAGATAAATTAGATTACATTAGATACATTAGATTTTAGATAAATAGATTTTAAACATTCAAAATCTTGGATTATGCATTAATAATGGTTTATTGTATTTGACTTAGTAAAAATAAAACTAATATTGAGAAATTAATTAAATCAATATATCCAGTATAGTATGGAGACAAGTACATCGGATACAGTAACAAAACAATTTTGTATATAGGAAACAATGCCTTTTGAAATAGAAAACACTTAACTATAAACTCACTCCTCGATGACCTTCTTGAGCAGAGGCCAAATATTTTCAAAACCAAACAATTTTAAAATTTTATGATAAAGTTTTTTCTCAAAATAAGAAATGAAAAAAAAAAAGCCCGCAACAGAAGTTAGGCTTAACTTTGATTGACACAGTTTCTCACAATTTTTTTTTTAAAATAGAGCTTTTATTAGTTACTTTTTTATTATACATACGAGGAAGAATGTGAAGAAATGAATTCCTAAATTTATAAGTTAGATGAAAAATGACTTCCAAAGGCTAATTCACGAGTCATTGATCGGAAAAAAACCCATTTTGCTGATGTAATTCTTGACTGAGCAATAAAATGAATAATTTTCACCACTCAACGATGCGTCAAAAATTTATTTTTCATAAGCGAATGATAAAATGTTAAATAACCTAGATTGCGAAGGTGAATTATTTCGTATTGTCATGAATGCAATTTCATTCTTGCTAGATTGAATATTCTACTAAATAGCGTGTTTGGTTTAAAAATACCTGTTGGCTAGTCCTAATCTAAATAAACTTAAATGCTCTGTTTTGCTGATCTACACTGCCAATAATATCTTTAAATGTTCAACTTCATAATTTCAAATCAAGCCCGGAAGACAAAAGAACTGGTTTTTGATTGAAACAATCCATCAGAACAATACCAAGTAGTTCATATACACTCTATAACAAAAAAATCGACGCACCAAGAAGGAGTTGTCCGATTGAAACGAAAATTGGTGGATAGGAAGACAATGTACAGAATAGTAAATGATTAAAATTTCAGAACAATTGAATAATTTATTGCAGAGTTACAGTAACAGGTTCAATAAGGTGTTGACCCGCCTCTAGCCTGGATACAAGCTGCCACACGGCGTGGCATAGACCGATGAAGCTCCCGGATGGTCTCTTGCGGTATTTCCTGCCAAATTGGATCCAATTGTCGAACGAGGTCATCAACATTCCATGCCAGATGCAATCGCCTTCCCATCATATCCCAGGCATGCTCGATGGGAGAGAGATCTGGTGATCTGGCCGGCCAAGGAAGAGTTTGACAAGCTTGCAGACAGTTCATAGCAACACGTGCCGTATGTGGTCTGGCATTGTCCTGCTGAAAAACCAGCCCAGGACACTGCAAAAGGAACGGTAGCAAAACAGGTCTTAGGATGTCGTCGACGTACCGCTGTGCAGTAAGTGTACCTCTAATGACGACCAAAGGGGTCCGGCTGTCAAAGGAAATGGCACCGCAGACTATAATGCCTTGTTGAGGGCCTGTGTGGCGTGCAATAGTGAAGGCAAGGTCCCCCCTCTGCCCTGGGCGTCTCCAAACACGTCTTCGATGATCGTCAGGACACAGTTGGAAGCGGGATTCGTCGCTAGACTATACGTCCCCAGTCGGCATCATTCCAGCCTGATCATTATTCCGGCAGTGTGCGTCGATTTTTTTGTTATAGAGTGTAGTTTACCTGCTAGCAATATGATAATAGTAAATAACTGACGATATTTTTTTTATCGGAATAAGGGTCGGAACAAGGCCAGAGCAGTATTCGAATATCCAATAAACAAGCTATCTCTAGTATTGATACGTTTTGCTCGAAATTTTCAAATGTTCATAATTTAATGATGTATAAATACATCGGGCTTTTGGTTTTTAATTTTTAAGTACGTAAATTTGCAGCTTTAAAATTCACCTCAGTAAAGGATGGAATATATGAGTAAATTAGCAGATCAAACCGTTTTCCTTCAGGGAGCTTTAACGGGTTTGTCTTATTTAGGCATACCCGGGTTTCCGATATGCATTAACGATCTTGTTACCTTCATATTTTTTTAGTGAACATAACAGCACAGGTTTGATTATTTAACAACAACTTGTATCGGTACAATTTCCTCTGGAAATGACCTTTTTATTTTAACTTTTTTTTCTTTAAGTGAGACTAATCCCTGATGAAAAGAAAGATCTCACAATCTTTTCCCAGTTATGACAAAGGGAAGGGAGAGTTTTTACCATTGGATAATATTTCCTCCACTGCTGTACCTATAATTATCTTTACTTATTAAGCTTTACTTATTATTAGCTTTACTTATTATTACTGAGCCAAAATTTTAATTGAGACGTAATGAATAAATAAAAATGCGGATATGATTTTAAATAAAACACTTCGTTCTCGGAAAAAGTTTTGCAATACTCTAAAAAATATTTATAAATCTGTTATTTAAACTTACTGCTTTTTAAGACATGTCATGGGGCAAACATTGTTTGCTTTGATATTGTTAGTGATGTATCGAAGACATTCTTGCCACTCCTAGATAAATATATACATAAAATAAATTAGTTACAAAGTAAACACAGAACTAAGTAAAATAGACAACTTTGATGTGGCACAATCTCGAAAATAATAATACCATTTCTAGCTTTTATTATAACTTTTAAGTGTATCATCAAAATATAGCACATTTTGTTTTCGAACCATAACTGTTTTAGCGAAATAAATTTTTCATTAATGGTTCTATGTTATGTGCATTATTAAATTTCAAGAACAGAAAAAAAGGTCAAAATCATTATAAGTTTTAAATAGTTCATATTTTTAAAACAAAATATTACATATTTATAACATATTAAGTTATATGCAATATAATTTATCGACAAGTTTAAAAATATGATTATTTTATTATCTTCAACATGTCAAATTATTTTTTTTTTGCTTTGCACATAAGGATATAATGTTACAAACAGCTCATCATTTTTGACAATTAATTAATCTAAATTTCTCTATTAAACCGTTTTACACCAGTATAACTAACGCGCAATTAAATTTTAACAATAGAGATGAAAAAAATTAGAGTAAAAAGATTGAAAGGACAACAAATTAAGCCAAAAATATACTTTTTTGCATTCATTTTACTATTGCTTCATAAATGCTTCTTTTAAATAAAGAAGATATTATTTTAACTTTTTTTTAATTTTAGAAATTTCAGAATAAATTATGAGGTGTGTAAAATAATATGCTTTTTTTTTTTAAAAAAAATATTTGGATTTTGTATATTTAATTGCTTAGTTAACTTTTATTTAAAAGAAAAAATTGAAATTGAACGATTAAATGATTTATAAATAATTTTATAAATATTTGATAATACCAATAAAAATATTTCTGCATCTAAGTTTTGGAAAAAATTATTTTGGCTGACATTTTTAACTCTCATTTTATAAGGAATAAAAAAAAAAAACATTCTTAAAAAATGCTCTTTCTGAACGTGGAAACAAATAAGAATATCGCTTGGTGGGCTTACTTCAAAGTTGAAATTAGATAGCGTGCTCAGGATTTCCGTCATCAACCGGATGAATAAAACATAAACACGGTCACAGTTATAGCTGCACTATTGCAGAAACGAAACAACTGCATGGAGGTGGAAGGGGGTGTTAGCAGTGGATAAATGTCCTTTAAATAGACTCATTAGCTTAAGGAACCGAAGGGTGTAGCCTGTACTCAGAATTTTAAGCATTCATGATTTTATTCGGAGTCAAATAGGCTTTGTTTTCGTGTGCGATATACGAAACTTTGTTGGTGAAGAGGTCATACACAGAGAAGAGACTTAAGAGCTTTCTAAACGAACATAAATTACTAGTTCTTTTTTTCAAAGGCAATTTTGTTGTCACGTTTTTAGATGACACCTTAGCGTAGTGATAGTTTTAGAGAGAGCAGATCAAATTAAATGAGCAAAGAACATGTGTCAAGAATCAGTGAGTATCTTCATAGGAAATGCATATTAAAAGAGTTATTATTTGGTGATTAAATTAAAGCACGAAACAAATGAGAAGACATATAAAACCAGTTTAGTCAATGTGGGGAAAGACGTAACATTCTTCTTGCATTAAGTGAATGATATGAAGACTTATCATTGATTTATTGGACTGAATTTGATGGATTTACTTAAAATTTTATAGAATTACAGAATGACAGAACTGATACCGAAAATTCGATAGAATTACTGAAATGAATAATAATTTGCTGTCACTGAATATATAAGATATTGAAATACATTAACAATAATTTATTTTCCTTATTATGATACATAATAATACATAAATTTGTGTAAGTTATTGCAATTAGAATAACTGAAATTCGTTGAGAAATTACTAGACTGGACCGAGAAATATAAAACTTAAGGCTATTTCATTCATATAATATTGCTAATAGGCAATATTTATTATGATACATTAATAATTATTATGATACATTAATAATTATTATATAAAAAATATTTTTGAGAAAAAATTTGCTGATTACAAAACCGTACCAAGCCGTTGCATATGTAATCTAAGATATAAAACCTAATTATAAAGTTGTTTATGGCTAAAACTTTCGCAAATCTCTTAGTCCGGAAGTAAATAAGGGCCACAACATTTCAGAGGATTTGACTGAAACTGATTTGATGAAAACATTGTTATACAAAATCTACAAAAATCTACGATTTTATTTTGATTAAATTCCGTAATGTACTCGTCACATAATTTTTTTAGTGAATTTAAAACATCATAGGAGTATTTTATTACGAAAATAAGATATTCGCCTTGTTCAATTGCTAGCTCGAGTACAATCGAATGTTCCTGAAGTATCCTTTCTGATGTATTTATTCGTAAAGTAGTACTGATACATTTAATAATTAAAGAAATCTAACAAAGAATGTTTATGATTTCAAAAAGTTTACGTTATTCATGCATTTTTATAACAAATTTATCTAATATTTCCTTTGTATTGGCATATTTAATGTATGGTTACTTTTTCCATAACCTCTTAAAAGCGATTTAAAATTTAGACTAACTTATCAAATTAGAAATATCTATTTTTAATTATTTATTTAAAGTTTACTTATTTTTACAAATATCTTATACTTACCCTTGCAGTATCTACATCAGGACAGATGACGTGAGTGTAGTTGATGTTAACCATGTCTGAGCCGCTGCAGATGGTAAGGCTGATGTCTTCTAAGTTGACTTTATGTTTGGCTTGTAGCTCAGTCAGTAGTTTTGCATCCTGTTGAAAAAACATGAGTATAATTTTTAAAATAATAAAAAAGTTAAAATGCCTTTGCATATACAAAAAATTCAAGCATTTTTACAAGTACAAAATATATAATTCTTATACCTAATATAATATAAAGTCTTACACCTGAAAGTAAGTTTACTGGTAAATATATCGCTTATCAACAAAAGATCAAATGCTTATTTTTTTACATAAGTTATATTAGAGTTTACTTTGAATAATTTACCTGAAGTTGTTGTAATTTCATATTAGGGTGCTATAAGTTATTAAAAATTTTCAATTGCAAATATTAAAAATTTTCTTCCATAAAACAGTTTATAATATTTCATAATAACTACGTGAATTCCAATTTTAAAGTTTTGTAAAAATATTACAAGCCTTTTAGTTTATTCTTATTATTTTTAATGACTAAGGAAATAGGAAGCATATTTTTAAATGAAAAGATTTTTGCTAGGGATATTTCAAATTAAAAAGATAAAAATTAAAAAGATAAAAATTAAAAAGATATTTAAAATTTTTTTAAAATTATGTGACTCAAAAATTCATTTATTCTGTTAGTTTTAATTGCCATTTAAAATACTCAGGTTTGCTTGAATATCAATAGAATGATGATACATCATTTTGTTACTGTTGAGTTTTAGAGTTTAAATTTTTTACTGAACACATAAGTAGTGTTATGTAAATCTGGAAATTTTCTCGCATTCAATCTTTTTTTAAAACCCTACATAATTTTTTTAAAAACATAGCTATTAATATCTTTCACGAAACAAGTTTTAAGAAAAATAATCAACCACTTATTCAAAATTCATGACAAGAATAATAAAAGGAAGTAATAATAAAAAAAAAGATTTACGATAATGAACTTGATTTGATTAATAGGTACCTTTATCTTTTTATGTCTGAAATAAGGAAAATTAATTACAATAAAATTCGTAATTGCGTGCAAAAAAATTCGTAATTGCGTAATTTTTCAACCTGCAAAAGTTACTATGGCTAAAATTGTTTTTTAAAAGAAACGTAATTGACAATGCATTTTAACAATGCAAATTTTTATTTATAATTCAGTTTAAAAAAAAATTATATGATTATAGAGAGACGAATGTATTTTATGTAAAGGTTTTTAGTCAAATTAAGACAATGCAAAAGGTAGAAAATTTAAAAGGAAGAAAAACAATAATAAGCAAGTTAAATTAAAACAAAATAAAAAATAAAAGCTAATTAAAATTGATTCACGGTCTTTTTTTCCCATTTGATATAAAGTTGCTTATACCTTTTAATTTTTATTGTTCAAAAGTTTTAAGGAATGCATATAGTATAATTGAAATAACGTTTGAAGAAGATATTAATACAAGTATAATCCAAGCAAGTGAATCATGTAAACAAGTATAATTCAAATGCGGATTTTGAATTTCAATACATGGCTTTAAATTAAAACCCTAAACCAGCACGGAGAAAAAAATTCTTGAAGCCATACTAGATGCTAATGATATTTTTGATTAAAGAAATCATGATTATGGTAATAAAAACTTACGGTATTTAAACCATTAATTTGATAATTTTTCCGTTCATATATGGTAACGGTTTACCGGAAATTCTGTTTTTAAAAATTATAGTTCTTATTACCTTACATTTAGTAAAAATACGAAACTGTAAAAATTTCTCATGCTCTAAGGTATAATGATAAAATTACGAAATTTTACAGATTATTATTTAACTATATTTAATTGTTAATGTTATTAAAATCATTACCAAAGCGCTTCGATAAAAATTACCTATCTTTTTGGTGTTCCCATAGATCGATTAAACACGGTAAATTTTATTATATTATGTTTGTTTTGACGATACTTTTTTTCTCAGTGTGTACTTCTTGAATGCAATTTTTCAAACAGAATTTGAAAAAGATTTTTCAATTCGAAAAAACAACAACATTGAAATGACGAAATAATCGGATTTAAAAGTTTATTTTATTATATTACTCTCTCAAACTGCGTGGAAATATCGTTAAAATAGACCAATTTTTAAGAAAAAACTACACTCGAATAGTTTAAGAAACACAAATATTAAATTTTCATAGCATCGAGGTCATTTTAATCTTCAGAATATTTTATCAAATTGAACATAAGTCTTACTTTTTAAAAAATTATTTGAGCTACCTAAATCAAAATATTTAGGATGTATATAATTATATTAATCCTGTATCTGATTTAACTTAGAAAACGTTTTTATAATATTTCATGTCTTTCTATAAGACATGAAAATCATAAAACCTGCAATACTAGAAGTAATGTAACGTAAATTACTTTTATATATTTTTTTAACCATTATTAAAACTGTAAATAATATTTTTTTATTGTGCTATTACTCTTTTTTTAGATTATATGGTTTTATTTGAACCATACTGTAAAAAATATACCATAATGAAAAAGTACCGTAACTCAGGGTGCTGGTAATTTTTACCGTAAAATTTATTTTATCGGAATATTTTATAGAACAAAAAACCTGATATACCGTAATTTTTAAAGAAATAAGTAGCATAAAATCACTGAATCAGTTTAATTTTATAAATATTACTATAAAAATTACGATATAAATTTTTTACGGTAAAAATTGATTTTAAGGTAAAAATGGATTTTACGGTAAAGATGGATTTTACGGTAAACTGGATTGTACTGATACACTTAAAGTATTATTACCGTAATTTTAACCGGGTTTTTTTACATTTTACAAATTCATTTAAATTATGTTACATACATTTAAGTTAGATTAAAGAGTGACGATAATCTTAAAATACTTAATGCTTTACTTTGAAGACCTTGAAGTTAAGCAGATTGATAAAAATTCAGAAGTATAATAAAAATTCTTAGATAGCAAATTTCCCCCTTATTCATAGCATGCATTATGATTTCAAACATTATTTTTTCACTAAATTTATCTCAAAAAAAAAAAAAAAAAAAAATCTAACAGATTTTAGAATATTCTGAAAATATATCAAATGACTAAGGGTACAATGATATTGATTTAGGATACAATGTTGAATGTGCGCACTCAAACAAAAATTCAACTTGAATTAGTTATTAAATTATCAAAGTTTACTTTTTATTATAGCAGTCTCCTATTTTATTTTACGAGCCACACCTTTTCCCATGCGAAATAGAAATCGGTCATGTGCTCTACTCGACTTAACTAAACTGAGCTATAGGTTAATCTTCTAGTAGGGCTTAACGGTCAACAGTTTATCGATTTTATGCTTAATTAACTCCACAGAGACTTCTTTTCCGAAAGGGTTATGAAAAACGCTACTGCGTGAGTGAAGTTACAGTTAGCATTTAAAAGAGAGATGTGTGTGAAAAAGTCTTGCATCACAACAAATGACAGATTTTAAAATAGCTTCAGAGAAAGTAACCCGATTTGTGATAGAAAAACTGATAATTTAAATTTGCTAATATTTGGAACTATTAATATTTTTGTTAATAACAGTATATTTAAAAAAAATAATTTTGCTATTATTTTAGTATAAATTGAAAGAAAAAAAAATGATGATGTGATTTTTGGGGGATTTTATAGAAATTGAGAGAAGATTTCTCTGAACTAACCTAAATTAAATCAAATTTTTTTATGTCACAAGAAATACTTTTTTTAATCAAATGAATGTTTTACTATATCAGTCGTCTCAGCTTGGAGAAAATTGTTTTGGCTAAATAACAGTACTGAATGATATTTATGGAGAAAAAAAAAACAGAGTTCTGGTTAATATAATCAAAATATATGGTATTTTTTCGTTCATATGAAAGGGGTTTACCGAAAATTATGGTTTTCAAAATTGTAATTCTTATTAACACACATTTAGTAAAAAAATACAAAACTGAAAAGTAAATTCAACCGAATAAATAGTTTTTATGCCATGCTAAATAATCATGATGAAATTACTAAAGTTTTCCACAATAATAAAATTTCATAACATATTATGCTATAAAACCATAGTATATTGATAATTTTACCCATATCATTACCAAAGCTCTTCGGTAAAAATTACCTAGTTTTTTGGTGGTCCCTAAGAGCTAGAAATGTACATTTTATCATTTTCTGGTAGTTTTGCCTGTATTTTTTTCACAGTTTGTTAGTATTTTTAACGTTGACGATAAGATCACAATGTTTTCGCTTGTTCCAAAAAGTTGCAATTTGTTAATAAAAATATTCTACGCAGATTTCGTAAAATTTACATGAACATTTGTTGTGATTGAAATAGTTTATCAATCATTAAAATCAGTCAAACCCGCCATACATTAAGAATTCTTCTTCTTAGGCACTACTGCCGTTTACCGACCAAGGCCGTCTCAATCAGTTTACCCCATCTAGATCTATTCGATGTTATATTTGTCCATCTATTAGCTCTCAAGTCCTTTAACCACTTTTCTACTCTATCTAACCATCTTGTTCTTGGTCATCCTCTTTTTCTTTTTCCCTCTGGTGTTTGGAAGGTTATTTTTTTAACAGGATTTTCATCGCTGCATCAAAATGCACTTCCTTGCCGCCTTATTTGACAAATCTTGATTATTTTTACAATGATTGGTTCTTTGTATTTCAATTGTAATTCATTTTCATTCAATTGTAACGAATTCTCCAGGTTCCGTTATCTCTTATTGCACCAAAAAAAATTTCTTCATATTTTTCTCTCGAAATTTATTAGTTTCTCTACGTCTGCTTTGTTAATTTAACAGCAATCACTGCCATATAAAACAATTGGTCTCACTAGTGCCTTGTACGACTGTACTTTTTTCTTCCACAACTTATGTATTTGGATTTGATCTAGTTTCTTGATCCATGATAACATCTGTTAGCCATGTTGATTCTATTAATTACTTTATTTCATCATAAACTTAAAAAGAATCTAATATATGTTAATTTTGATTTGATGTTAATTTTGATTGATTTGATATTTAGGTTAATCAACACAACACAATAAGTAACAGGCAGGTGGATGGATCGCTTTTAGTTGTGCTTACGCAAATTGTTCAGTAATCACTGCTTTTGATATACGCATATTTAGATTCTTGCCAGAAATGAAGCAAATGCTTATGCATATTGGTGATCGCACACAAATTAATTTCACTAAAAGGAAAAAAAGAGAAAACCTTGGCGGAAGTTGAAAAACAAATAACTAGGAAGTCGAAATTAAAAACATCAAAACCTCTCTGATTATCCCAGAAAAGTTGTAAAAAGTAATAGACAATAATTATTCGAAAGATTTAAAATTTTATATGGCAATAAAATTGATTTCGATATTTTTTAATACCACTCTTCTTAAGAGCGATTCATTAGGTCATGATAACGTTTTTCTTTTATTCTCACTGAGATATTTGTGACCCATAATTTGCATATTTTTTTAGAAATTATTTTTTAAAAAGGGTTAAGCACATATATTTGAAACAGTGCTTATAAAACACCTTATAAAAACGCTTCGTGTAAGAAAGTAACAAGTAACAAGTAAGCTTAGAAAAAAAGTTTGGGTTTAAAAATACGAATTCTTTTGGGATTATAAAACAAGAATTTTTGCTATCGATGGTTTAAATAAGGCAATGTTTAATGAGAAGAACTGTCTGTTAAACAGATTCCTGCTGCAGCAGCTGTTAAATATTTTAATGATGATGCTCTTAAATTCATCAATGTCCTTTTTCTATATTTTTTATCTAATTTTGATAAATTAATCGTTCTATGCTCTTAACAACAGAAGGCGTACATTGCTTATTTTACATTTGTTTCCTAAAAAACATGCTAAAAACATTTTTGCTGCAGAATAACTTTTAACTCTAAAAGTGTCTTGATATTTTTTTAATTAAAAAATAATTAAAAATTATTATTTTACATTAAAAAATATTATTCTACATATGATAGGTTTTTTGAACGCGTTTCGAATTATTAACTCAACTTTTGTTATTGAATAAAATAGGAGGCACTTAAACAATAACTTAACAATAACTTTTGAAACAATAAAACTTTTTCAGAACAATGAATGAAATGTTTTAAAATAATTTATTTTCGTATAAATTAAAAAACAAACTAAAAAAGCTTATATTTCTTATAACAATTAAAAAGTAAATGATTTAAGAAAAATACTATGAATTTTAAAATGACAGTTTTTGAAATTTAATTATAACACAGAAAATTTGTTTTTGAAATTTATTTACACCCTAACATTATATTTTATTTTAAAATCGTCATTGAACAGCCGACCCAATTTGTGTGTTTACGACTACTAGTGTTCAACTGGTAGCCTAATATTCTTGTAATTTTAAACCGAATCCAGAAGATAAGGGAACTCCTGTATCAAGCATTGGGAAAATTTGTCTTCGTGGAGGCCTGTTCGAAGGAACTAACCCACATTTGCGTTACATGGAGTGTAAAACCATGAAAACATCCCACGGTGAGCCTGGCTGCACGGGGACTTTTTTTTTCTTTCCTCCAAGCCCTGAGCATGTACCTAGGTTATGAAAAACCCTTAACCATATAGTCCAGGACTTGGCCACTGGTCGAGCTCCACTCTAGCCTATATAACATGATATTTTAAAAGAAAAATTTACTGAAAGTGTGACAATTAAGAAAAAATAAGACAAAAAAAAAAAAATTATACATGTGAAATGGGAAATTATTAAAATTTTAATAGATAGTCATTATCCGCTAAAAAGTTCATTACTTTTACTAATCTTTTAGTTAAAGTATTGTTTATAATAAAATTTTTCTGCCAAATTTCTAAATTTGTTGGGCTAGGTTGACGACTATGCCAGGAGACAGTATAGGAACAACTAGTTAGATAATGTTTAGGCGAACCTTGTTAACCGCAGGTGCAAAGATCAGTATCTGTTATATGCAGGTAATGAAAGAAGGTTGGAAATGGTCCATGACCCGTCAAGAACCAGATGACTTGTTTTGGAGGGATTGTTTTGAAAAAAGTAACATTGTTAATAATTTTGAATAGACGTCTGCCTCTGTCTGAATTATTCCATTGAAATTGCCATTTTGTTAGAAGAGAATCTTTAATACTTCGTTTAAGATATGAAACTGGAAGTTGGTATACGTAATTTTTCGATTGTCTCGTAGATTGTTTAGCTAAATCGTCTGCTTTTTCATTACCTACTCTATTGCTGTGTGCTTTAATCCAGGAAATTTGTATTGATGTGTGTTGAAGTTCTTGTTGAATATCAAAAGAAATTCAATTATTTGTGCCAAAATCAAGTATTGATGATTTTGAGTCTGACCAGATGACATGAATATCGTTATTATTGAAGTTTTCAGTGCTCTTAATATATTTAATGCATTCAAGGATTGCCAACTGTTCGGCTTGAAAGATTGAATTTTCCCTGTCTAATGTGTAGCTTTGTGAATGTGTAATATTGAGGAAAGCGAAATCTGTGCCTGTGTTTGTCTTCGAGCCATCTGTAAAATAGTTTGTTTTTCCGTTAAAATTATTCTGTTCTACTAAAGATATTTGTGTGAAAGAATTGTGTGAAAAGAAGGATGGCAATGTGGTATTTTTAGCTTTCTCTCATAGTCTAATGTATTATACGTTATATTATTAAATTTGGCATCTTTTTTGAGGTGAGTTACGGTTGTTGAACAAGATATTGACATAATCTGTTCTGCGAGAGGAGGAATATTTGTTAGTACTTGAAATGCTGCCGTGGGGGTAGAATAATAGGCTCTACTCATGTTTAAAAGAAATTTTCTTTGAATAGATTGTAAAGTGCGATAAATACGTGGAAAGATATTCGTAGCCCATAGGCTGCAACCATGAGCTAATGCGGGAATTATTACTGTATTGTATATTAATTTTCTCGCTTTTTGGTTGATACCCCATGATTTTTTGGTTGATTTTTTGAAGAGAATTTAATAATGTATTAGATTTTTGTTTTAAAAGATTTATGTGAGAACCCCAGTTAAATTTTTTGTCAATGACTACTCCTAGATATTTGAAATGATTAGAATGTTTAATTTTAATATTATTGATTTTAAATATTGCACTGCGATCTGTGTTATAAAAGTGGATGTAAACTGTGTTTTCTATAGAGAGATTTAGAGCATTTTGAATAAGCCATGTGTGAATTTCATTAAGGGAATGATTTGTAATCTCTTCCAAATTTCTCCTTGAGTTGGCACTGCAAGGGGACTCCAATCAATGATCCGTTTGCCATCGAGGATATTTTACGCCAGCGCTGTGATTGGTGCGAGTCGGGTGCGAAATTCGAATCGACCAGCCATCACTAGGATTCGAACCTGTTACACCTCATTGGAAGGCGAACTCTCTATCCCTTGAGTTACCACGGCTCTTAACATTATATTAAAAAAAATCGGTTTAAGCTTGAGCAGCAATATTAGTACCTGGATGTCGTATATACCTGTTTACTTTAACCTTTTGGACCAGTTTACTTTAACGCCTGGGGGACTCGGGAACTTTGCAAACCAGGGGCGGGACGGATTAAACCTGGCTTAACCTTTTGCCTACGGTGTCCGATAGCGTCTGCTATTCTGGATCATCACCTGTACCAACCGTAAGCAAAAGGTTAAAGTTGAACTCTGTAATCAAGTGTAAAAAAAATTTAGTTTTTGTGATAATATTGTTATACTTGGTATCGTATTAAGGCTACAACAAGTTTGAACTTTATTTTAGTTTCACATTTTCTAAAAATTCTAACAGCTGGAATGGTATTTTATGTTGTTTAAAAAAATATCATACTCACTTTAGGAACACCACCGGCTCTAATATCATTCACTTGGGACAGCTCAAGGGCTTGACCATCCTATAGATAAAATCAATAGTTAATTTTTAAACATTGTTCTTAGAATTTCAAATAAAGATTATTTTGCGTTCTTTAAATGCACTTTTTTTACAATTTTGTTTATAAAATAAGAAATGCGTGAAACAATATGATTTTCGGAATATTTTAAAGTTCTTTATTTGTTAATAGAGATTTCAACAAGAGCGTTTGCAATTTAAGGGTGGAAAAAGGTAATGTCAAAATCATTGAGAAGTAGATAATGGATTAGTATTTGGAATGAGCATTCTTAATTACTCAGATTTTTGTTGAATTTAAAAATGTAATTTATTTTGGACTTAATGCATTAACTTTTAAAATACAACTTTTTTCTTTCATTTGACATTGAACAAATCTCAAATTAAATATTCTTAAGTTAGAAAATAAATTAACCAGGAATATTCTTAGTTAAGAAAATTGTTAGCGTGACAATTCATGTTAAAGTGTTATTAAAGTGCAAGAAAAGTGTTAAATAAAGGAAAGCTGTAAAAATTTATTCAAAATAGTGTGTGTTACTTTTAAATTTACTGCACACACTGTAAAGAGTTATAAAAAAATGAAAATGAACCAGCAATTAAAAATTTGAAGCTTAAGAATATTGCATAATTATGTGAACAGTTTCCTTTAAACAAAATTCTAAAACGCTTTGAGCTTTATAAAGGAGTTATTTTGAAATTTTCTTTACTTACCCTGCCTTCACTTTTCCAGTAGATGAAAAAGCCGTATTCATCCACTTTAAATAAGGCATTAGGCTCATAGGCAGCTTGTTCTTTTTCCTGTAAAAGATGGTTGTTTGCATTTTACATTGCGAGATATAGTTAATTTTAATTTAAAAATACTATAATGTGAAATTAAAATTTTCATTAGAGGTTGCATTTTTAAATATTAAGTTTTAATTTAGTAATTTAGTAGTATTAATTATTAATTTAGTAGTATTAATTAATTAATAATAAACAAATAAATATCGAATGGAATTTTTTTCCACCACTTTTTATGAATTTTCATGGTATTTTAAGAAATACTACATATTTCTTCATCATAGATTTTTATTTAAAATTTTTTTCTTACTGTAATCTTAATTAATGGAAAGGATGAATTCCAAATTAAATATGACTAAGATGAATTTGTGTATTTTTTTATGCATTGAGATTTTTTTCATGAATTGTAAAATCGTTTTAAGGTATGATACTATTTTTTAAGTGTAGAAAATAACCACTAGACGAGTTGAAAGCAACATAAATACTATGGGTGAAAACAAATGCTATTTAGTTTTAAAAGTTTAGTCAAACATTCTGAGTTAGGAAACGATTTAATTAGAAAAAATTTAATTTTCAGTTCATTATGTCCATAATACACGCTTTTTACAAAAAAAACAAAAACAAAACTCGCGTTTTTTCTCGCATTTGAGTTATTAAAAAATACTACGTTTAATATCAAAGGAGATTTTCAACAGATGAAAAAACAATATTAACAATAGAGCAAAATATTACTGTACTCAAAAAATGTATGAAATATAACTCTCCAAATCATTTTAAGCCATAAAAAAGTCCAAATTGGGCTATTGAAAAGTTAAACTTTTTGGAAAGGTATGGCGAGGCTCTAGGAAGCTTTTAACATGCATAAACGTCATTCAAGCATGCTCGGAGAAATCGGATAAAATTACCGTACCGTATGGTAATGACATTTCTGATAATAATAATAAAAAAAAAAAAAAAAAAAAAAAAAAAAAAAAAAAACAATTCTAGCAATAAAACCAAAATATACGGTCTTTGAATCATTCATTTGGTAATTATTCCGTTCATAGGAAAACGGTTTGCTGGAAATTCTGGTTTACAAAATTATAGTTCTTATTGCCACACATTTAGTAATAATTGCAAAATTTAAAAGTAAAATGAACCGAATAAATGGTTATTCATATGGGTTTGATAAAATTACCAAAATTTATCGCATATTATAAAATTACGCTTTATTTTAAATTTTACCAAATTCATTACCAAAGTGCTTCGGTATTAATTAGCAAGACTTTTTATGTTCCCAGAGAGATAGACACACGGCAAATTTTAACGTAGTCTGGTAATTTTCAGCAATTTTTTTCCCTCAAGGTGGCAATAAAACACTAATAGCTAAAACTGCAGAGTATAATAAAATTATTATAAATATGAATTATAAAATATTAATATTGTTAAAGACTTACTTCCTCCCAACGGTCAAATATGCAGCCCTTGAGGAGGCAAGGTGGAACGGGCCGTTGCCAGTTGAACTCGTATAATTTGGTCATGCTGTCTCCTCACAATGTTTCAACATTTTTCACAATGAGGGTTGATGGGGAGATTGATTACAAGCAGACCATGTTTCGCGAACTAACTCCATTCTTTCCTATAATGGAATAAAAATTGTTAAGAGGTATTTGCAACATAAAATGTGCCACATCAAGTCATTAAATGATGAAAATTAACTAAATCATATTTTAAGCACGTATTGTGTAAAACAATTTATAATCAAGATGAGCTCTAAATATAGCTAATAAGTTAGAGTTTGATTAAAATGCAATCTACGATAGAAATTGTTTACTCTGTATGGTACCCTGCGTTACTCTATACACTGTAAGAAATTTGGTGAAAAGTAGTTACCTCCATTTTCGGTGTTGAGATAAACAAAATTTTTTAAGTGCATTTAGTCCTATTTATATCTACCTTTTCACTGTTATAGTTTTTATGTATTTATTCATTTTTGTGTGATTATTTTAATTTAATGGACATATTCTAACTTTAGAGAATAATTACTTATCAGTTAGCATTTGACAATGATTTTTTGGGTACTTTTTTGGTCACTACATTGCATAAAACAGGGTTGGGTTCATATTATTACATAAAAAAGATAATAATGTGTGAAATTCATAAAAAAATTGATCAGATGCTAAAACGTTGAAGAAATATAAATAAAATGGGTAACTGATATTTAAGAATATGTCTTTAAATACCTAATTTATCGGAATGATGTAAACATCAGTTTTTCTTTTTTATAGTCTCCTAAAATTATTAATACTTATTTATCTCAATTATTAGTTCTATAATAATATTTTTTGCGGGAGAGACGTTTCAGTTTCATTTTTTCAAAAGTACTTAATATATTTCTGACTACCACCGATATTAAGCGTTTTAAGTAGCCCAATATTTAATATGCGTAATTTTTTGCCCTCAATTTAAAGAAAAAGATTTTATAATTAAATTATTTATCTAAATTTAGGATTGTTAAACAATTGTAAAGAACTAACATTGACATTAGCATTTTTAAAAAATATTTTAAAGATTACCTTTTTAAACAGTCTTTTTTAACCTAGTAACTCATAATATATCTTCAAAACATTTTATATTTAAATAAACATATTTTCTTCTCTATACTGTAATGATATAAATAAAAATTATATATTAAAATTATAGAAATTTTTTTTTCATTATTAATATTTTTTAAATTTTATTATTGAATTTACATGAAAATTTCCTGATAAAGAATATTTATTTCAAAATAAATTCTTATAAGTTTTAGGACCCTGTCAGTGGAAAAAAAAATCGGGAAAAATGTATTAAACTTGGATAATTATTAAACTTAAATAATATCTATGTTTAATAAAATGATTTAAACTTAGATATTAAACTTAGAGTTTCATTCACTCATTTTAATGAATGTTTCTTTGCAAAAATCTGATTCCGAGAAAATTAAATAAACTAAGAAGCGGAAAAAAACTCACTATTCCGAGAAGTCAGAATTGATAGAAATACACATTTCTTTTTGTGTACACGGAAACAGGAGAAACGTTTCTGATTCACAGATGTTGGTAAGGAAAAATTGGACAGGTAAAGGGTGAAATAAAATGAATGAAAAACTTCCCTTGTCACATGACAATTTTTATTAAGACCTTGGATTTCTGAGAATGAAATTAACCGTAATCTTTCTTACAGGTCTATATTTAGTTTTTCTTTTGTTTTGTGTAGGAAAATATCACTTGTGAATTATCAGGAAAATGAATTAAGCTGAAATTTTATAAATAAATTAGTGCGGATTCATGAAAAAATGATTAAAATTTACAACGTTAAGCATTTTTCATTTCATTGATGACAGAATTTATATTTCAATTTGAGATTTTACGGTTTCGAATAATGTTTTTTTTTTATATTTAAGTAAAAGTATATAAAAGTAGAAGTATATAAAAGTAATTATAAATGTGAATATTTATTTGAACGTTGATGGAATATTATAAATTTAAAGTTTATTATTAATTTTATGCAAAATTTAATGAATTACACTAAAATCATAAAAAAAGTAACGCAAAACTAATCTAACAATAACAAAAAAAGTATTAAATAAAATTATACAATAACAAAAATTTAATCTTAAATTAAGCTTTAAGAATTTTTCATTATTTTAAATGCATTAAAAGGGGACATATTAATGATATTTTTGAATCGCATAATAATTAAAAACATGTATATTTATTTTTACATTATTTTTAGGATTTTAAAATGGTTAATACAAGGCTACATGAAACTAATAAATAAAAGATTTATGAGAAAGTTCTATTAATAAAGACTACTTTGAGCATTTATTATTTTATAGTAGATGAATTTATTAAATATGAGTTTATAAGTTATTGAATAATGTGTTAATTACTTAAATCGAGGTTTAAAAAGCAACTATGGAAGTTAATGTTTTTCTGAACAATAACGAAATATTGCAAATTTGCTAGATATAATTTTATGTAGAAATGAACCAATTTGAAATAATAAAAAGTAATGCAAAATAAAATAAAACAGTAACAAAAATCGTACGAAGTTGAATAAGGAAATGATTAAAACTTAAGATTAAATTAAGTCTAAGTAATTTTTTCTTATTTTAAAGGTACGTTCGAACACTTTTGGGAATTTTGGATCGCACAACAATTTAAAAACATACATATTTATACATACATTATTCTTATGGTTTGAAATAAATTCAAATGAATTAATAAAAAAGTCATGTGAAGTTAAGAATACACATGGTAGGTAATACAAGATTCCTTTTCGAATAGTAATGGAATGACCTTTTATTTTTACCCAACTTAATTAAAAATTCCAAAAATTAAAGGAAAAATTATGTATTATAGTTGTTAAATTTTTGTTTACAAAATGAAAACAGGTGACTAAATGATAATGAGCGTATGTAAGAAAACCCTTTAAAAAGTCAGATTTAATTCCTCATACGCAAGATGCAATGAAATGCCTTCTGACATTAGTAAATATGAACTACGCATTAGGTATCATGAATCAACTGATAAATATTATCCACGAGGTTAATTTTTTACATAAATTTAATAAAAAGTGAAGCAGTTCTCAAGCATACAAGCGTGAAAAACACTCTTATGAGAAAATGTAAATTAAAGTTCCCAAAAGTTTACATCATTCATACGCTTGTAATCCGCAAGCAAAATTAGGTGTTTTCTTTTTGTTTATATAAGTTTTAGCTTATGCTCTAAAGAAAATGTTCTTAAAATTCTTGAAAATTCCACAGGCACAATGGAAAGACCCGTGTAAGTTAAAGCTCATAAATACAAAGCAAAGTTGACATTTCTGATTATAGAATAATATAGGTATTCACCATTACATAAAAAATAATAAAAAAATTATTAAAGAAGTATTCGATATTACATAAAGTATAGTTGTATAACCATATAGAACAAAATTCCCGACTAACAGGGCGGCATTAAAAAATAAGATACTATTTTCAGCGAAACACTATTCAGATATCGAAGAAGTTTTTAGCTGTGCTGTTTAAGAAAATTTAGATTTTTGATTCAAAAATAATATTTAAAAAAAAAAAAAACAACAACACTCGGTACGCTCTATCTAGTTACTTAATACACATTAATGAGTTATTGTTTCATTAATGTATATAGGTACTTAATCACTTATCAAAATCACACTTTTATCAGGTTCCAACATCACATTTTTTTTTAAATATAGTCATTAGAATGCTTCAAAATAATTCTTTTGTTTCTTATATTTGTAAAATTTATAATTAAAAACGAAGTAACGTTTCACTTCAACTATTGAACTGACGTAATACAAACGGAATCCTTTCACTTGAAATATTTTTTAGAAAAAGTAAAAGCTTTTTTATTCTCACGAAGTGCAGAAAATATGGACACGACAGGGCATTGTTGACTAAAATGGTTACGCGTAGCACATCGATTACTTCAGAGAAATATATCCCTCCTTCTATTTTGCCATATTGCGAAGAATAGATTTCAAGCTCAGGTTTTTGTTCAGTTCTGTAAAGAGAAAGCTAATAATAGGCAGCTTTTATGCAAAAAAAGCACATTTCGTGAATGAAATTTCCTTGACAACGTGTTTTGTGAAATTCGATTCATACATTACACTTTCCTAAGTGATTCACGGCTTCTTTTGTTACTAGAAATTGATCTTAACAGACTGAGAAAAATCTTAATTTTAAATGACTATTTCCTTTTCCCCAATTTAATCTTCACGTAATTTACAATGATATTCCTCATAAAGGTCAAAAGGTCAAATAAACAAATAATCTTTTTAACAAATGCTTGCATATTATAAAGAGTTTATCTATACGATTATACGTTTCATACTCAATGTTAGGGTCGCATAAGGATAAGCAGCTTAATAATTTCAAAACGAAATTTTTTCAACTTGATTGAAAGTGAATGTTTATCTAAAGTAAATGCTAATATTTGCAATATCGAATTAATATTTGCCTATTAGTGAATATTTTCTCCCACAGTAGATTTGGATTTTAGTCAGCTCAAGTTCACTTACGCATTTAATTTTATTACACCACATCCATTTTTGATAACATTTCTAAATTAATTGAATTTTTAAAAAAAACTAAATTAGCATACGAAATTTAAAAAAAAAATGTATTATGGTTTAAAGTTTCTAATTTATATATAAAAAAATAAGATTGTTAAAAAACTATAAATATGTTTAAATTAGTTTAATTAAATATTGTGTCTTATTTTAAATTTTTTTGCATTAAAGTGAAGTTTTGTTATAGTATTATTTACTTCATGTCAAAATCATAAAAGGAAAAGGGAACTATTATAAAAATCAAAAGCTTAAGTGCGTGAAAAGTAAAGAAAAACAATTGTTTTAAGAAGGAGGAATGTAAACTTTTAAATAGATAGAGTAATTTTAAGACTCATTTGGCTTTGCAAATCAGTCTATTATCCAATTTTTAACTGGATTTAAAATTAAGCCCTCAAATTATACTTTAAAAACAATCTACACCGTCCCTTTTCATATGCAATTAGTGTAAAATGATTAAATGAACGAAAGTTTCAAATTTAAAGCCATAATACTATTTTAAATTTGAAGTTTCAAATTTCCGTATTAAAAGTATACGAGCATGTTTTAACACAAACATAGGGCTAGGTTACGAGTTTAACATGCTCGTATTTAAATTTTTATGAAGTATTAACGCTACATAGTGTACGAGAATACTAACTTACTAAAAGTATGAGAGTGTGTTATAAAAGCACTTTTTTATTAAAAATCCCGGTGTTTTCAATTTATTTTTAAGCCGAGAGCTTTTTATGATGCTAATTGTATTGTATTAAAACATGAATGAGCGAAAATTTTTTAATTAAAAGCGTGCGTAAGATAAATAATGAAAAGTTCTGGCTAAAAAAAAAGTATTTTCAGAAAAATTAATAATTAATGATGATTGTAAATTATATTAAGTGACTTTGATATTCTAGACTTTGCTCTCGTATATTTGGAACTTTCTATTATCAATAGCTAAAACTCATGACATTTACGACTTAAAAGCTCATGAAATTTATAACTAAAAAATAGCTGAATTGCTTGAATTATTTGAAAAGAGAAATGACTTCTCATCTAGTAGAAACCCTTAATCATAGGACCATTTAGTCGGAATTCACGCTAAAAAGAACAGGTTGTGAACACGAAAGTTAAGTAGATTAAACTAATTCGATTAAAAATTGTGATGTTAACATTGAAAATATCTATTATTAATACTTCTTTGTTAACATAGAACAGTTCACAGGAAACCAATCCATAACGCCCAAAAATGTGCCTATTCATAAAAAGAAATGTGACAATTTTTGCGACGAAACGTGCAAGGTATACTGTACAATTATATGAAATTTAATAATATTTGCGTTTAAGCGTATTTCAATCTATATCATGAGCCAAAAGAGATTTTTATGCATATCATTAAAACAAGCATTTATATGTTAAATCCAATTTTTAATAAATTTTATTCAAAAATTTGTTTACATGTTAATTTATGTTCAAAATATAATATATAAAAAGTATTTACATATGAAATCTAATTTTTATTATTAAATCTACATTTCTTCTTAAACAGATAAGATATTTAAACGAAATTGGAATGAAAATATCATGATTTATTTCATTTAGTGTAAAACTATTGTTTTTAATATGTTTACTCAATTTGTTTGATGAACCGACAAACTATTACTACCAAAATGTTTTCAAATAAGATTTAAAAATTATAAAAAATATAATTTGAACTTTTTAAATTTGAATTTTGAAAAAAAAAATGCAAAAAGCATTTAAAGTATAAACTTTTAAATTATTTCTTAAAATTATTTATCAGTTGTATGCAGTTAAGGAACATCTTTATAACTTCGTTAGATAAACATAATAGCTAAATATTTGTTTAAAATATATTAAGGTCTAAAATAATTAATATTCTAATTTTGATAAAATTTTCTACGTTAACATTCATAATATATTATCAAAATATTTATGACTACAATCGTAAGAACACTTTTTCTCGTAATTTTACAAAATTACAGATTTAGATAGTTGTGTTTAGAGTTTTACATTAAAGAGCTAAATTTTTCAAACTTTGTTTATTTGATGAATGCAAAAATAAGAGATTTGACGTTACTATTTATGTATTTAATTACGTTCATTATTGTAATTGCGTAAAAAATTAAACTTTTTAAAAAATATATTTTAAAAATAGGCGACCTTTAAAAATATTAGTTTTCTGGATGAAACTTATGATTTTTATCGCACGTGGTCATGGCATTTTACTTTCAAATTGCAGATAGGTAGAAACATTACAGAATTTTTTTATACAATGCTGTCCGGTATTCATCTGTTAAATAATGTCTATAAAGCAGAATGCTTATATGTTTGCGTGTATGTATCTTATACAAATCTTCCTGTCTACTTTGAAACTCACTCCAATTACTGATCACGTGTTATTATGGTTCGAGTCCCCTTTGCCATCAGACTAACCGTGGGAGGTTTTTATGGTATTCCTCTCAATTAACGCAAATGCGGGTAAGTTCCCTCCAAAAGTCTGTGACGAAGGCAATTTTCTCCCAATGATTGATCCAGGAGTTCTCCTGTCTTCTAGATTGGGTTCAAAATTACGGGGCTTCGGAGTTGCACATCAGTAGTCGTAAACCCAAAATTGGGTCGGCTGTTTAGCTAGATTATAAAATAAAATATCCTATAATATGAGTGATTTGCTTGCTTCAAGCCAATCTAAAAAAATACGTTTAATATCAAATCCTTATGAATTATTTATCTTAGATTTCCTATGTTAGGTTATCACAATTAAAATCAACGTGAATAGTTTCGCAACGTAGTGACGTCCAAGAATTCAAATTTTGAAAGGCACACTGTAAGAAATTCTGGATTAATTTACTCTCTTTACCATTCTTTAAACGCTTTTTACCATAAAATCTCTTTTTATCTGAACATGTAATAGGAACAAAAAATCTGATACATCGTAATTTTTATAGTAATAATTACAATAAAATCATTGAATTACTTTTACTAAATAAATATCACTGTAAAAATTACGGTAGAATATTTTACGACAAAAATGAATTTTACGGTAAAAAATGGATTTTATATTAAAATAAATTTTACGAATGATGCACCAAAACTGCTGGTAATTTATTCAGTAATTTGATCCAGAATTTTTTACAGTGTATATTAAACCACTCGTCTCCTATATTTGTACTTACGCCTCAAAGTGTGTCTCCTAAATTAATTTGTGGAAATTCAACAAGAATTAATGAATGAAATTGAATTTATTTATTGAGTCATGGAAAAATTATGGTAAATTCTGAATATCACATTTTAAATGATACTATATATAGCTAATCTTTCTTTTAGTTCGCTTAATTTAAATTTTTTTAATAACAGTCGTTGAACAGCCGACCCAAGTTTGGGTTTACGACTACTAATGTTTAACTCCGTAGCCTTGTAATTTTGAACCAGATGCAGAAGACAAGGGAACTCTTGGATCAAGTAATGGGAGATATTTGACTTCGTAGTGAACTTTTTAATGGAGCAAACCCGCATTTGGGTTACATGGAGAGGAAAACCACGAAAACCTCCCAAGGTTCGCCTGACGGTCAGGGGACTCTAACCCATGATCTGTCTAACTCTGACGATATTTTACTTCAGTATTGCGGTCGGTACAAGCCGGGTGCGGAATTCAAATTGACCAGTCATCACAGGGATTCAAACCCGGTTCACTAAACTTTCTATCCCCTGAGCCCTCACTGCTCAGCTTAACTTATAACTCAGGTTATGATAAGTCTAATAGTATAAAGGTTGCATCTAACACGCCAAGAATATATAAGATTGTGATATTAGGGAAGAGTGGTAAAATATCTATTGCCACAGAATCTATATAATGTACCTTTATCAGAGGTTCCATTACCACCACAAGTATTTAATACAACATTTAAGTAAGCATTACTGGCTGCAATAATAGGTAGGCTATTTTTTATAGTTTTAGAAATAAATGCCGATATTAGTTCCTTCGTCAAAAATGATCCTAAAAATAATAGTATCATTACTAATTAGTTTCGAGAAATACAATTAACTAATTTTGGTAATATAGGTACAAAATGAAATTTTTTTTAATTAATGGAGAAAAAATACTTATTTGTGTATATAAATGGTAAAAAATTGCAGTATTGCTATTGAGGCCAATGATGTTTAATTAATTTTTCTAATAAGTATAATGTGAAACGAAAAAATAAGTTTTGTACTAAAAAGCTAAATGACTGGCGAAAAGGATTTTCTCAATCTGGAATCTAGAAAAAAAAAAATCCTTATTATTACCGACGCCAAAGATGTTTAATTATTTTTAGCAATGGGTACTACTGCTATTTTTTTTATTTGTGTTTTTGAAAGAGTGCTAATTGGAAGAAAGATATCTTTATGGAAATTGGTTTCTATGGCTAACCGAAAAGGATATGTACAGGAGAAAATTGTTAATTATGGTATTTTTTGACTATCAGGAGTTGATCTCGAGCAATTGCATGATACCATATGTTACTGAATATAATTATCTTCATTTTGAAGAAAATATGAACTTCTAAAAACTTGATTTGCTTAATCTGGTATTAAAAATCAACCGGGAAGGGTATAATTAAGGGAAGTGTACAGGAGAAAATTGTTGATTATGGTAATTTTTGATCATCAGGAGTTAATCTAAAGCAACAGCATTATGTCAAGTGATACTGAGTATAATTAATCTTTACTTTGATTGAATGAATTCTTAAAAACATGTTTTGCGTAAATTTATAACATAAAAACATCGGGAAGGCAAAAAATATATAAAAAAAACTGAATTGTGTTTGGCTAATCAATTGTGGTGGTATATTTGTTTTAGTTGTGTGCATAATTTTAAAGTACAGATTAATACTGGTTTATTGACTTTTCTCACTACGTACGGTGAACGGGTATTGAGCTAGTTGTTTCAATATAAAGAAACAGCTTATGGTTAAACTTTCTATCTTGAATTACTTATGTACTTCTTCAATGCTGGTCAAATTTGTTACGACAAAAAAAAATCTTGAAATCAAGCATAAAATATTGATTCAGAAAATTTGCCACCATTTTAGATACACATTTTTTTAAAATCCAAAGCGGAAGTGCTGGCAGCTCTATAAATGTAGTCACAACTCTGATCAAGATTAATTTTTTTAAAAATTTATAACAAATATTTAGCTTCTTATAAGAAGATTACGCGTGTTTTAAAATAACTTTAATTAACCTTAATGATATTTTTGTAATAGATAAATCTACAAAACACGTCTATAAGTCAGGTTATAAATTTATCGTGGGTGTGTGTTTGATATTTGATTGTACACTTCTTATGTTCAGCCGGTAGATAAATAGAAACTATCGTGTAAGGAAGGATTTCAAACACTAATGGATAAAAGCACACACACACACAAATGCAAGCTTTCGAGCCCTTCACGTAACATGGCGTGACGTCAAGGAAGTGGACCACCTTCTACAATTAAGAAAGACATCACTGTTTCTTTGGAATAAAAAAAAAAAGGAAAACGATAGTATTCTAGTTTCGAATCGAAAATACGCATTTAGGAAAACAATTTGATCACACAGATCTGGACAATAACATAGACACATCATTATCGTTTTGGCTACCAGACGTCACCGTTCCTATGGTGACTTATTTTTCAGTGTTATGTGAGAGTAAAAAATAAATTTATCATCCTGAGAAATTTATGGTTTTTCGTGTAGCAGGTATGAAACAAAGCTTAAAATAACAACGTTTTTAAGAGTGACAATACAAACTGACGAGCTAAATATAGTACCGGAACTCATTAAGAAATTCATTTCTCTTACTTCATGCTACCAAGAAATCTAAAAAAAAAAAAAACTCACCTTTTCAATAAAATCCACGAAATTGTACATTTTTTTTTATTTGTTGAAATATTTATTATTTTAACTATCATAAAAATATACCTAGTAAATTCACTACTATTAATGATTTAAAATATTGCTTTTCAGCATGTGATTGTAATTCTTTTTCAGACTATAATTAAGTATAAAAAATATCTAAATGGTAAATTAGCTTTTGTAATGATTTTTTAAAAATATAATCGAAGTAGATTTTTTCTAATATGTGTGTACTAAGTAGTTAACGAATTAATTTATAATTTTATTCTGAATTGACATGCTATTAGAATTATTTTCGAGAGAAAATAATCCTGAAAAATTTAAATTAAAAAAAAATATAACTTGTCATTTAAATTAGCTTTATAGCAGAGCTTTATTTAAAATTATTCATTACTGAATTGATTATTCATTTTTGTTTAGAGCACTAATGATATCTTAAAAATGATTCAAGATGCAGGGAATGGAAATGAAAGAAAGAAGCAACCCTTAAACAATTCTAATGTAAGATTTCTCTAACGTGATTTTTTTCTAGTCTTAATTATTTTAGTAATTTACCAAAGATTTTCTTTCCGATAACAGGAGTTTAATGTCTTACGTAAGCGTTGCTCAGACCGTTTTTGTTTTTTATAATTAAATATAAGCAGATCTCAGTTTTCTTCCTTTTAAAGTGCTTATATAAAATTTTAATACACTCTATGGTGATTAAAATCTATTATAAAAATATATATATTTTGATAAAAATCACAACCACTTAATTACAATTTGTTTTTGACATGGTCAAACAGAGCTCCTTTGTTTCGGAAAACATAGATATATTGATAATTAAATTACTTTTGACTATCAAAAATAAAAGTTTTGATTTCTGCTTTTAAAGAAAAAAGAATTAAGTTTTTTGTTATTTTCAATTTATATGTGACCACCAATGTATGAAATCCAGAATGCCTAGTCATTGCATAGAATGCCTCAAATCGTCCAAGAAAGTATGAAATTATTAATCTTCTTCATTGCCTAAGCAATGATTGTCTGTTTTCAATAAAATTATAAAAGATTAATATTTCACGCATGGTCTAGGAATTTTATAGAATGACTAATGAAAATTCAACAAGCATTGTTATACAATGTCAAGCATATTAAAAGTATGTAAAATTTTTCATCTTTCATACTTTGCCTTCAAATAACATGACTACTGTAGCAGGAATAAAATAACTACAATATGTAAACATTCCATAGAATGCCGACATTTCATACCTTGATAGTAACCTATACAATTATTATACATTAACAGTAACATTTTGGAAAGTTTGCATCATGATCTTTTAAAAGATACAAATGTATTGCTAAAGAGAGAGAAAAAAATATTCTCTTTATGATGAAATTTTTTAAATTTCAATAACTAGATTACTGTTTAATAGTACTAAACGGAAAATGCTATGAAAACAGCAAACAAAAACTCAAACGAAAATTGATTCAATGGGATATTTGGTTAAAGGCTTAACTCCATATTTGTTGAATAATTTTTACTACCTAGTTTGTAAGTTAGTAAACTAATAAATATAAAGAAAAGAGATAAAGAGTAAGCAGACACTAAAAATAAGTACTCAAATAAATCATTGCTTACGCTTATCACTTAGGGGATAAAACGCTCCCTATTCGAATCGACAAACCAGGTTCAAATCCAGAGATGGCTTGTCCATTTATAAACCGATTCCGGCTCGCTCTAACTCAGCTAGATTAGGGAGACTTGGATAAATTTTACAGAAGTGAAATTTTCCCAATAACAAAGGATCACCTGTCAGTTCTCTCTGACCGTCTTGTTAACCACGTGAGAATTTTCTCTGAATGTAACATAAATACGCGTTAGTTTCCCTTAAATGTCATCAAGGAAATAATAATTTAACAATTTTTTTGGTATAAAATATTCTCTTGCTTTTTGTGTTGGGTTCAAAAGTACTAGACAATGGAGTTTAAATTATTACCTTCAAATCTAACATGGAACGGTAATTTAGAGCCGATCATCATAAATTAAAAATATAAAATGAGAAATATTGGATCAGGAATGCCTAATGGGTTACAGTTCTCTCGCGGTTTGGTTAACCATGGAAGTTTTTATAATTTTCCTTTGCAATTATATTGTAGATACCAGTTCTAACATAATGAAAACGTCCAAATTCTTGACCCCCCCCCGCTCTTTTTTTTTGCTCTTTAAATCAAAAACCTTCTTACTGAAATTAAGTACTGCAGTGTTTCTGACTTATTATAATTTGATCAAAGTTAAGTGCTTTTTTAATCATTAATGTGTTCATTTTATAGGAACGTATTTGTAGAACGTTATACTTAGAAGGACGGGAGGGGTCATGATTTTCCCTAAGGTAAGATGGTAGGTTTCCCATAGCCCGAAATAGACTTAGGTATCATAAGGTTTTGGTAACCATAAGGTACCCCATCGTCATTCAAATCAAGAATATTTGAATTAATTCTAATTTATATTTATAAATATATATTAATTTATATTTATATTTATATTTATTTATTCTAATTTATATTTCTAATTTATATTTATATTTATTTATTCTAATTTATATTTCTAATTTATATTTATATTATTTATTATTACAAATATATAAATTATACTAATTCTAATATAATTTATATATTTGTTTTCTATTTAATTATATAGTTGGGATAGAAAATAAGATAGTAATCATAACGCCTGGAGCCCCACATATAAAGTTATAACTATAGCTTCCGAAAATAAGATTCATTTAAACATTTTAATTGATTGTTTAAGTCGGGCTTTAAACGCAAAATATTTCACTTCTAAGGACTATTAATGTTAAAAACATGATTTATTATTATATAAAATATAAAAATTAAATAGCAATATAAAATTTGAAAGAAAAATAAAATAGAAAAAAAGTAGTAATATAAAAAGTACAGTAACAGTAAAAAAAGAAAAAAAAGCCTATTTATACTGTAAGGAAAAAATTATAGTTAAAACTAAAAGTATATGATAAAATTTACCCATTTTCTGGCTCTATGGGAACACCGAAAAGCTCGGTAATTTTGACCGAAGCACTGCGGCAAATAATTAAAAAAAATTAACAACAAAATATGGTTTTATAATATGCGATCAAATTTGGTAAATGTGGTAAAATTTGGTAATTTTATCACGGTACCTTAGAGAAGGGCATAAAAACTATTTATTCGGTCAAATTAACTTTTTAGTTTTTTATTTGTTAATAAGATCGTGATTAGATTTTATTTGTTAATAAGATTTGTGCTAATAAGATCGATACTTTTGATTACCTGAAATATTATGTAAACTGTTACCATATAAACGGAAAAATTATCAACTGAATTGTTAATCCGCTTGGCACCCATCGTTATATTTGTAAGATAGTATATTTTTCCAAAAATATTGATTGTGGCAGGGCAATTATTTCAGCAAAGGATAGTTCTTTGTTAGGATAGCTGGGAATTTTAAAAATGAAATAATGATTAATTGTAGAAAATGGTCACTAAATTTAATCTAATATATCATATCGATTTTTGCCATAATGTCACTTTTTGTATCGCTTCAATATTTAAAGTTGGGATAAAACGCATTAAATATAGTATATTTTGGTTTTATTAACTAGAATTAGGTTGTTTTTTTACCAGAAAAGTCATTATCATACAGTATGGTAATTTTACCATATTTTTTTTCCGTATATAATAATATAGACGAAATTATGATGTCTAAAGTTATTCATTTTCTTAGGGCACATCAGAAAAACGGTAGTCTAGTTGTCATTATTAAATGATAAAATGAAAAATTACACTAATTTTATCTCTTCAGATTTCTGGAATAATTAGATCGTTTAATCGTTTGCGATAGTATAGCTTAGAATATCTTTCCTTAATTTAGATGGCAAAGTCTTTGACACTTAAGAACAACAAACATATCCTCACCTCTCCGCCTTCTAAGAGACGAGAAATGTAGGCGCCAGCTTCGATTTTTCTTTTAGATCACACAAGCCCTCTGTAAAAGACATTTTTCCACTTAAACCGCCGATCGATGGAATGCGGCGTGGTTTTGCGCTCTGCTGACGGCACAAGCCCATGAGCTCCAGAAACCAGAGAATGCAAATAAAAACAACACAACTCTTCTCGATATTCACGCGGAACGCGCCCTCTGTTTCGAGTCGAACGATTCATCGTTTTCATGCAAGGCTTGAAAATGAGGCTATTGCTATGCAAGGCTTCAAAATGAATTGGATTTCAGTTAGGCGCAAAAGTTTTAAATGTTTTTATTTCTTGAAATGGCAACACTCAATTTAAATTGCTTTAAAGGGTACTATCGATTACATGCTTTATGTTCGGATTTATTTACGTGGCATTTATGTTGAAGTTTCAATGTCATTATTTAAATCATAATCTATGCCGGAAAGAATTTGAAAGAAATGAATATTATTAATAATAATTGAATAAAATATTAAAATTGAACTAATTTAGGGATGTTTCGTATTACTATGCACTATAAAAATTTTCGTGAACAATGAAATAAACTTTTATTCAATATCCAGATAAGAAATGCGCTATAAAATACCTTGGAAAAATTGCTGTTCTGTAATTTTAGTATATTGAAACCTATGTAAGTTGACCACTTATAGAGCAACAATGCAATGTTCCATTTAGACAAGTGGTCAGCTTATAAAGGGAAAATTTATAGTTTTTGCCAGTTTGGAACTTGATCATTAAACCCATCATTAAGATCAACTTACAGAGGTGGTCAACTTAACAGTTTTAACCGTTTTAGTCTTTTCCTTTGTCATAGCGTATTGTTGATCCCTTCGTTACCAAAGCTATCAAAATGTATTTAAATCATAAGTATAAAAATAAAAAATAATTATGTCCTTTTTATTGAAGAAATACATTTTTATAAATAATAAAACGTATTATTAAATTTTATTGAATGAAATACAGCATCATGATTCATTAATATTAATTTTATTGAAAATATTATTCATAAAAATTATAACATACTGTTCGGATCATAACGGATCATAATTATAACATACTATTTATGGAATAGTCTATTAAAAATTTTTTTTTATTATCTGCTTTGTATTCAATTCTTTCGAAACGTCACTTCGCAGTACTGATTACATGAAAAGGTAATAAAGTATTTGATTTAAATGAAATGATATTTTTACTGGAATAGAAATGAAGTCTACATTTTTTCGCTGATTTAATTCCAGCAGCTTTGAAACGTTCTTGTGACATTGAATTGTTCTTTACGCTCTTAACACATGCTCATGTCATTCAGTATAATGACATGAGCACTTAACACACGCTGATGCTTATGTCATTTCAACAAATCCATTCATTCCATTTTAACACACGCACATAATATTTAGGATTTAAAATATAATTTAAAAAAAATACACTTCTAAAATAAATCTCCATACACTAAAATTTCTGTTCGAAAAAACTTAAAGTATCTTTTATTGTTAAAATATTACCTTTCTAAATTGCAATTCACATTAAAAATAATAATGGGTTTATGCATAAGAATAAATTATGGACACATTTTATTAAAAATCTCTAAGACTTTAAAAATGCTTTGATTTTAAATTGAATTTGAAAAAAAAATATACAAAAATTTTAAAGAAATTTCAATTGCTGAAAATTAAATAAAACATATTATTAATTAAATAAAACATATTATTAATAAAACTACTTATTAATATTTTCAATGTTAAGAAAAAAATGAGAAGCATGGTTGATTTAAAAGAATTTTGTTTGCAAACAAGACAATTTTTAAAGAGAAACGACTGAACAAATAGGAATTCTCGACGCATTTCTACCTCCTTTCATTTTCGGGTCATGATCATAACTCGAATCTGAAGACCCCGTTACACAGAAATGGTTGCTGTTCATCTTCATGAGGAATAATAGAATGAACTCAGAATTGGAACCATTTTCTTAAACGCCAACATTTATGATTTAAATCGGATCGTTTTAATTTGAATCAGATTTCTTTTATTTTTATTACACTTAGGTTTAACATATACTCAAAGATATGATTAAATGTAATAATAACACTTAATATTATTTATCAATTCTACTAAAGATAAAATAATTATAATTTCTAATAATTACTATTTAAATTATTCGATATTTATTTCAAAGGAGTCACTGAATAAATATAATCATAGTAATTCAACACCCTCTCGTGATGTGTATTGAAAGTTAACCAAATTGTCATATAAATGTTATATTAAAAATAAATAAATTTAAGTCAAAAAATTAATGCATACAAAAATTCAATTTTTCTAAGTTATTCTTAGCAAAATAAGTGTTTCTTTAGTATCATACATTTAAAATGCAATAAATGAATAAGTGTTTCATCAGTATTATACATTAAAAACATATTAAATGAATTTTTAAAAAATCTTATATTTAAGAAATTTAAAATTGAATGACTGCATTTGAAATATTTATTAATATCCAAAAACTAATTTTTTTGATATATAACTAATGTACAATTGTAATTAATGTACATTATTTTATCAAAAAGCAAGATAATTTCTGGTTGCCTTTCTCAACAGCAGCATTTCTATTACAATTATTTAAAGAATTTTTTTCCAATGGTTTTAAACACCTTTGGATGGTTTCTGACGTCATATATAAATGTAGCCATGCCTGAATTTTGTATTGTATCTATCTTTAACAAAGTAATTTTAAATTTTTTATTTTATCTGAAACTGTTTTGTATATGGTTCAAACTGTGATTAGATTTTGTGGCTCTGTTAGCAGTTTCATTGCCTCAAGTGGATGTATGTCCGGGAATCCAAAATTATTTCACAATCTAAATTGCATAAAGCATTGCTTTAACTGTTTAAATTTTAGATTTTGTCAACTGAAATTTTCAGTTTATCTTAATGTAAAAATCTGTATGTCTTAACTTAACAGTTCATGTATGAAATAAAAATTTTCACGATTATTATTAAAATAAAAAAAAAAGAGAATTATATCTGTATACATAAACATAAACATTTTTTCCATATAGTTGTAATTGAATATATTTTTTTATTATTATCTGCATACATTTTCAGACTAGTTTAAATAGTTATAAAATGTATCAAAATACATAATAATTAAAATTAAACTTAAGAGATCCATACTTTCGGATAAATTTTCGGAACTATATTTCTCAGATTGTAGCATCCTCGCGTATTTTTGACGGTCAAAGATTATATCTACCAATATACGTCAAAAAATAAATAAATAAAAGGTATATTCAGAGAAAAGAGCGTTTTCGTGTTGCTTTACTCAAAGCATTGTCTCAAAAATTTATTAGCATATTTAAAGTTAAACACTCTAACAATTAAGATTGCATACTCGCTAGTAAAAATCCGATCACAAAATTATGAAAAATATTCTATTAGGTTGTTCGGAAAGTAATTTCGTTATTTTTTTTCCAACAACATTTTTCCAATTACATTTTTACATAGCCAATTTCAAACCAAAGCCACATAATTATTATTTATTTCGACAGCTGGTATAACTACTCTTTCTTATGAAAAAGTTCGATTGGTTCTATGCAGTAGTTTTTGATTGGTGCCTTTTCAAATATGGTAGAATTTTCGAGCATATTTAGGAAAAAATACTTTTTGAGCAAGAAAAAAAAATCCGATGTGTACGGAGAAGATGCATTGTCAGTAAGTCAGTACCAAAACTGGTTTGTAAATTTCAATTCGGCAATATTTCGATTAAGATGTACCATGTCAGTTTAAGCTGGTGAATGCACCAAAAAGACATTAAATGGTGCAAACTGGTAAATAACAACTCGTGAAATCACTGAGATATTAAATTTATTGAATGCGTCCGTTCATGATCATTTGAAAAACCTAAAAGTTTAATCTCAAAGTTCGATATATGGGTTCCTCATGTTCTTAGGAAAATAAATTTATGCCGTAATGTTGAGGTCTGCGATTTGCTCCTCAAATTTTAAGAAAATTATCCGCTTTTAAAGCCCTTCATATCTGAGGATCAGTTTGTCTACAACAATGTTTTGTTCTCTACAAAGTATTTTAGACTAACAGTCTAAAATATTTAGTTGATTAAAACAAAAAGCCAAAAACTACCTGGAGTTTTTTGCCAGCGGAGCACAAAATTTTATGCACGTTGAATCACGCTACTGTCAGAACGATGACAAAAGGTATTGGACTAAATTGGGAAACATATGATTTAATAACATATTTATTCACTATAAAAAATCTATTTTTTCATAAAAAAACGAAATTCATAAAAATCCGAATAACACAATATATTTTAAGCGTAGAAGTACGGTTTCCTTTTAATAAATAGAGTTTCAAAACACTTTGAAATGTCAATGCGTATTTTCTGCATGCTATTGCTCTTTCGTGCGACAATTACAATAAGTAAATAAACTGCAGGTAAAAGTAGGAAACACTTTTCTTTGAGTATAAGGATGAAGAAAATTGCTTGAGATTTTAAATTGATAACAAAAGTGGGAGAGAACACTCAGTCTTAACAATGGAACGTTGGCGTTTATCCAACGAGAAGTCACTGGGGTGAAAATCAAAGAAATATTTCCAGAGTTTTCGGAAGTTGTTATAAAAATGAGTTTATTCTGAGGATATTGCATGCAGTTAAGTGAAATATATGCAGCATAAAATTGCGTTAGATGTTTAATATTATTCAGATGAAAATAAAAATAAATAGCTAATTAAATATTTCGCTTTAAAAGTAAGTTATAGGTACATAAGAAATAAAACAGAAAAACTATTACTTTTGAATTGATTAACCCCGAGGTAGCTACTAATTAAAAAAGGGTAAAAAAATTAATATGATATATTTAATAGCAGTAAGGATAAGTAAATTTAAAGTACAATTTTAAACTTCCTTTTGAAAAATTATATCTTGAGGTAGAGTTCTTGAATTTAACGTAGTAAGGAAGATACGGAACCTCCAAAATTCTCCGAAAGAAAAGATATAAGAATCGACTTAGGGTGAAGTTTTTCGAAAACAGTTTTTTTCTTTCCCATCAAAATCCTGTAAAAAAAGAGCTATATCTCAATTCGCTTTTCTTACAGCCAAACGTAACGCCAAACTGTGCTAAAGTAACGTAAGTAATTGATTAACTGATTCAGTTAATAAGTATTAAAATAGAGGAGCTGTTTAGTTGGTTTGCAAACTGGTCCTTGGTGGTTTTGAAGCCAGAACATTTCACGTTAGATTGGGCGGATGGGGAGCATGGTGCAGAGTTCGGTAGATTGCTACCATCATTTGACCTAAATTGTGGTAGTGTAGTGTGCGCATGCAGCATTATTGTCATTAGATCATTATTAAGAACAAATACTTGACCATCACCAATAGCTTCGCTAACGTAGCTTTAATTCAACTAAACCAATTAGAAACCTCAAATCTTCATTTAAGTAAGTCGATTTAACTTTAACGTTAGATTTTTATTATTGTTAAAAAACTATATTCCCTATTCTTATAAATGTTTTTTTTTGTATTTCTTTTTTTAACCCGGTTCAATAATTTTCAAAATTTCTCACTAAAACCAAAAACACGATGCGTGCTTTTTTAAAAAAAATATTTTTAATAAGCAGTGAAGAAAGTATAAGTCGTGTATCATTCGTTATGTGTATTCATCGACAAATTTAGCACTGAGATATTTCAAAAATTTAAATTTCAAAACTTAATACTCTGCCAAATTATTCTTGATTTGCTTAATCTATAAATCTAAGTCAACCTCCAAAAAATCTCTATTTAGGTTTGAATTTTGTTCTTATATTTATGTAAGAATTTAAAAAAATTCTCTCTCTCTCTCTTATATATATATATATATATATATATATATATATATATATATATATATATATATATATATATATATATATATATATATATATATATATATATATATATATATATATATATATATATATATATATATATATATATATATATAATAATATATATATATATATATATATATATATATATATATATATATATATATATATATATATATATATATATATATATAATTATTATTATAATAATAAATTAAAACAAAATAACGAAACGAAAAGGTGACAAGTGTATTATTTTAGCTTATCTTTTGAAGGTCAAACAGTTAAACCTCCCTTTTAGGAAAATTATATTAAAAAAAACTTATTTACCACTTACACCTATTCAGGAGAAAATTTTCAATTTGCTTAATTGCAAAAGATAAAGTAAACGGACCACAACAAAAAACTACAACGTATCCATTACACAGAATAAGTATTTCCTACTTGTGTCAAATGCCAAATTGGTGCAATGCCAATTGTTCCAAAGGGAAAGACCAAACAATCATTTCATCAGTAGTCTCTGTAATTCCATTTCTAATTACATGATTAATGTCTCAATTGTTTAGGCAATAATGAGAAAATAAATAAATTTTATTCTAATATATTTTCTTATAACGTAACATTTCGATTGCGATAGTAATTAA
This sequence comes from Parasteatoda lunata, assembly GCA_949128135.1. NCBI lineage: Eukaryota > Metazoa > Arthropoda > Arachnida > Araneae > Theridiidae > Parasteatoda > Parasteatoda lunata. The sequence goes on from OX421975.1 coordinate 76,069,449, forward strand.
AATTTTATTATATCTATTAATAATACTAATTCTCATAAGGATAGCAATAATAATTATCAGGGAGAAAGAAGTGGAATTGTTTTTTCCTTTTAAAGTACCTTTAACTTCGCAAGGAAGTGCAGGTTGCTTTGCCAGATAATCATTATTCATTTTTATTTATAAATTTGTTACACAGTCTTCGCATTTAGAATCGTTATCAATAGTAAATCACGTAGTTAAAGAGAAAAGAACAGTTGCAGCTGTCACTTTAAATTTTATCACTTTCTTGTTGTAAATAAGTACGTGATTTATTTACTAAGATTAAATGCTGGTTTGCAAGAAGTTGCGTATTTCTTACGCAAGAATATCTGACATTAGTAATTGTAAGAAAATTACTTACAACCTGACTTTCCTTTATTGCTAATTTTCTAAAGGGAAAATGTCTGCCTGATTTGTTTTCGATAATTTGAACTACATTTAAGTATTAATTAGTAGTTTTTAATAATAATAATAAATGTATCATGTAGATTAAAAATTTTTTGAATAAAATTATAATAAAAATTATATAAATTAAAAACTTACAAAGGACATCTGTTTGAGCTCAACCTTAAATGTTCATAATTTAAATTTCATCTCAGTTTCCACATTTTCTCGTGAGCAATTTTAAACTTGTTTAATTAACGAAGATAAAAAAAATTGCTATTCAATTATTAAATTGCTACTTTTTCATATTGTATTAAATTCAAACTCTGGTCAATTGATTTTAAACTGAGTTTTTTTTTTGCATTCAAATATTTACATTAATAAAAACTAGAACATTCCCAGAAATGAGTTTTGGATTTAGAATTCACTGCATATTTACCTACTGAAATAACTATATCTCTGCAAATGTTGTGGCTGCCAAATATATTACAAAATTGTTCAGAGATCATGTCTTTAAAAAAGAATTTTCAACCCGGTTATAAATGTTCATTGAGACAAATTGCTTATATATTTTTTTTCTAAACTTGTAGTCGTTATGATTTGTTGTTGTTGTAGTTTATTTACGTCGCACTAGAGCTGCACAATGGGCTATTGGCGACGGTCTGGGAAACATCCCTGAGGATGATCCGAAGACATGCCATCACAATTTTGATCCTCTGCAGAGGGGATGGCACCCCCGCTTCGGTAGCCCAACGACCTGCACGCGAAGTCGAGCACTTTACGGTCACAGTTTAACGAGGACCAATACTAGTCGTTATGATAAAAAGTCGACTCTGTTTTGTATGTTAAAAATATAAGAATATCTTAAAAGAATAAACTCTATTCCTCCGAATCACAATACATTAATAATTGACTAGACTTTAAACTGAAATATTTAAAAAAAATATATAATCTAATTTTTTTATAAATATCAACAAAATATTTCCACTAACATAGTCCTAAGAAATTTATTGTGCAGGAAGAACTCAACTCTTTTAAATATTACATTTATTGGGTACTATTTTTACAAATGAATTTAGATTTTGACATCTGCTAAAGCTAAGTCAATATAAAAAAAAAAAAAGGTACGGATAATGTAAGCACTTATATCAGTGATATATAACAAAGGAGTTTACTCATTAACAAACATTACAATTGTTAGACAGCAAAATGTGATAAAAAGATAAAGGCTTTTCATGTAGTTTTGATATCTTAAGCAGGATATATAAAAGTAGATTGATTTATAGTAAGCTGTAAACAAAGCATATTAGTCGTGATAAGCAGTCGGTTAGTCTCACAATTTTGGGGTTGAACTTCAAATAATAGATTTATTCCAGGATTAGGCATATTTTATGTATTTTCATAAAATACATTTTTAACGATTAAATACATTAAACTAATTTTGAAAAGTTATTAAGCGTGTGTTTAAAATTTTTTAACTTTTAGACGCATTTTTCAAAGTTTATGATATAATATTTCATTTTATGTATGCAACTTCACAGTAATTTGTTTTATTTATTTTTATTCATTCCCTATATTTCTTAAATATAGGGAAGGTCCGAGGTTCGATCCTCGAGCAGGGCAAGGTTGACTCAGCTTTTCATCCCTTCAGTGGGTCGATAAATGAGTACCAAGCATGCTTGGGAACTAGACACTAGGGGTTTCGCGTTCAGCTGACCACCTAACCGGAACATCTGCCCCTGCACCCCAGAGCCCAAGGTCAAGAAAACTGAGACGGGCACAGTAGGCCTTGGCCCTCTATGAGCTGTCGCACTACTGAGTTTAGTTTTATATTTCTTAAAAAACTTAACAAATTGAATCAAAATCATAATAGAATTAAAATATGTTACATTTAAAAGCATTTAAAGAAAGAAATGTTACATTCAGTGATAATTTATAATTTTCTATCCACGGTTTTAACATGTTTGCTGAGTAGATTTATATACATGTTTTGCTATAATATTTTAGGAAGTAAAAAGGGTATTTTTTAAAAAAATTAGTTAATTACTATAAGTAGAACTTACTTGTAGAAAATCATAAAATTAACTAGAATTTTAATTAAAATTGAAATGCATTGAAAAATCTTTTAAATTTGTGAATAAATAATATCTAATAATTCCTGTAAAAATTTGTGTGCGTATTAAAATATTCAACATAATGCTATTCCCTTTTTATATGTTTTGGTATTATTATTTATTTCTTTGACTGTGATGTGGGGACTTTTAGACATGGAGTTTAAGCTATATTAAATACTTTAATTAAAAATGATTTGCTTTATATGAATATCTACAATAATGTGTTTAGTTATATTGAAGACTGTCAATAATGGGAAAATAATATATTAACAAATAACGAGTTTAATTCACGAGAAAATGTTGTTACTCAAAGCACAAATAATTGACTGAAATTCCTTACGTTTACAGAAAGATAAAGGGATGTGCAATGAGAAGTAGAAATAAATTTATAAATTAAAAATAAATTGTTTTGATGTAAAATGTTTGACTATCACTGCTGCTATTAACAAGCTTAAATATACCAGAGATAAATTAGTTCTACTTTTCAAACTAAGTATTTATTTATTTTAAATTATAATTCTTTATTTCAAAATATTCGTTGCCTTGCTCTAAAAATTGTATTGGGAAAACTATTATATCTCGCTTTACATAATAATAATAATAATACTAATAATAATAAAATTTAGAGCAGAACTTAGAAAATAGAGCACAGAAAGAAAATGACATTAAATTAACAACATTTAACTACTTATTTTGTTAGTCAATTAATCAGTGCGGAAAAATTCATAGCATTTTTAAAACTGCCAGAATTAAATGTTTTTAATGTTGCAATTTTAAAGATCATCACTTCGTCACTCGATGAATTACCTATTTGTATCGCAGTTAACAAATAGGTGATAGGCTGACAGGAAGACAGAAAAGTGTGAATATTCTATAATTATGATTTTGATTCTTAATATTACAAAACTTTTATGCAAAGAAGGAGATCTATAGCCATGTTTAGGGCAAGAAAGAAAAAGTGTTCAGAACGTATGTTTTCTGCTCTCTCGAAATCAGGCATCAAAGTCTCTATTTCGGTGCCGGAAACTACATCGATTAATCGATAACCTCATCGGTTGTGGTAGTTCAATCCCTGTTACCCCTATTTCGGCACCTAAGTGGCTGCTACTAATAAACAAATCACCGGATCTCTCACTTTCATTTATGAAATTATGCTAAAATTCGTTTAGCTCTTCCACATGCTAAGCTCAATTTTTCAATTTTCATAATGGTATTTTATGAAAACTTTAGTCATTTATTAGTTATTCGGCATTTTAAAGGAAAACTCCCCACGTTTCTAAATAACTTAATACATATTCGAAATAAAAAACATTGATTACAGTAAGTGGGACTAAAAAATAGTTATCGATGCAATTATTTTAGTTTCTACAGTGCAAAAATTTTTGGATCAAATTACGGTAAAAAGTAATGGCACTCAGTGTACTTTTTACCGTAAAGTCCGTTTTCACCAAAATGTATGACGAAGTAAAAAAATCTGATTTATCGTAATTTTTACAGTAATAATTACAGTACAATACCGATTCATTTTTATTATATAAATATTACAGTAAAAATTACGATATAATATTTTAATATAGATTTTACTGATGATGCACCAAAGATGCCGGTACTTTTTACCGTAATTTAATTTTGTATTTTTACAGTGTGGAAAGCAGTGAACTTTCAGAAAAAAAAGCAGTGTAAAAATAAAGTTATTGGAATAAAATTTTTTTTGTTAATTTTTAATTCGTGATTCTGATAATAAATGTTTGTTTGTGATTTCGCTTATGTATGTGATTATCATTTCCTTTTTGACAGACTTTTAAAACTAAAAAACAAAAAACATGTTATTGGAGAGCAAAACTTTAAGAATCCATTCGAGCATTTAAAAGTGCGAATTTATGAAAAGCGAATAAGGAGAAGTTTACTGAATTAATATTTCATACATTATACTTATCATTTCATACATTTTAGATTAAATGTATGTTTGCTAAATTATTGTTCGTAGTTCGAAAAATTTTGAATTGTGAATTAATTAAAATTCTTTTGAACTACTTTAAAAAACAATATAGATATGTATGCATTCAATTATATTTAGAATATTGAAGAAAACTTCTATGGATTTTCTGAAGTCATACATAGTATATAACCGTTCGAATTACGTGCATAATTTTTAGAGAGATAATCATACTTTAAAATCTTATTTTTATTTCTATAAATTTGATCTAAAAGTATTTGAACCATCGTAAGATGAAATAATTTAAAGATTTATATAAAAGGTTTATATAACTATTTGTATAATTTATAACTTTATTAAGCGTTGACAAAACAAATAAAATTTTATTGACTTTAATTATTATTATATTACTAATTTATGTAGTGAGCTGTTATCAGTCAGCAATTATATTTTGTAATTATTTTTTAATAGCTGATTATTATTTTTATTCACATTTACAAGTATTCCTTAAACATTCTCCAAATACAGAAGCTAGTTAATAACAGTAATATAAAATACTATTAATATAAGATACTATTAATATAAAATACTATTAATATAAAATACTATTAATATAAAATGATAGTTATATAAAATAATAGTAAAATATAAAACATTATTTAAGCCACATATTTTATTTGAATGATATTATTTACGCAGTAACTAGATTTTTCTTGCTTTTCAATTAATGCCTTGCTAATGACATTTTTTTTCCACTAAAAATCTTTTAACTAAAAATTTAATTGTTTTGAAATTGCAAACTTCATTATCATAAAATATTTAGTTTATAACAACTAATTTTCAGTTAAAAAAACAGAATAGAAACACACTAAATATTTAAAACATTTTCAGAAAATATATTATAAAAATACATATGAAACCATTTATCATAATACATTAAATAAATTGATCCTCAAATGATACTAATCGATATGCCACTATAAGTGAATTTAATTTGTATAAAAATGACAGATATCAGAGTTTAACACGAAATACCCCAAATGTATGCTTCATCAGAAGATCGAAAATCATGATCAGAAATTTTGGCACTCACCCACACAATACTAACATCTTCTATTCAGAAATATTCCACATGTAAATTCTTTAAATGACAATCAATGTTTTCAGCATTATCTCTCCAACCGGTTATTTTCATAAAATCATGCAACGTATAATAAAGTGCAGAATATGCGAACAAAAATTTTACCTAATCACCCTCACAACCATCCATGCTAGGGCGGATGGGGAGAATCGTGTACCTGCTCATCTCTTTGCGCAGATGAATTTCGGGATGCAGAGGGATGAAGGACTACTCTCAACACAGGGTTACAGGAAGGAGTTATCAACATCGCCAAGCGGACAGAGTGTCGCCAATAAGGGGTTATGCATATATAACGCTATAATTTACTTTATGTGTAAATGAGGTAGAAACTTCATAGTGTCGAGAAGGTGCCCTTTAAAATCCTCATGAGTTTTTGGATAAGCTATTAAATATTTTATTTTTATTTTATTTAAAAGTGAAAAAAATTTATTTGTTTTGTTCGAATTCAGTATTTTTGGCGTGAATAATAATGTCTTGATATTGTTTTATAAATTTTTAGGGCGTTAATTTCATGACATATAAACTAAACTCAGCGGCGCGACAGCCCCTAGAGGGCCAAGGCCTACTGTGGCCATCTCAGTTTTCTTGACCTTGGGCTCTGGGGTGCAGGAGCATATGTTCCGGTTAGGTGGTCAGCCGAACGCGAAACCCCCAGTGTTTAGTTCCCAAGCATGCTTGGTACTCATTTATCAACCCACCGAAGGGATGAAAGGCTGAGTCAACCTTGCCCGGCCCGAGGATCGAACCCAGGTACCTGTGGCACGGAAGCGCGAAGCGCTACCACTCAACCACCGGGCGTCTTCATGACATATAGGAGTGATTTTATTTTTTCCAAAAGAGAAGAAGGATAAATGTATTTTAATCTAGCATATTTGTTTCCCATTCTTTCTAGTCATAGTACAATATCATTTTATGTTTTTAAAAACAAATGGTCTCAATTTAAATGTTATTAATTTCCATTAATTTTAAATGAAAGAGTAATTAAATTTGCTACGCATACACTGTAAAAAATGGATACTCAAATTTCACGAAACTCTCTTTGTTTTTGACGAAACCTTTTCCTTGTATAGGTTCCAAATGAACATTTCGTCAAAGTGACGAATTTACTATCGTAATTTTTTCAATGAAAAGAATTTCGTCAATAAAGAAATATCTCGTCAGTTTATTTTTTTCCAAAAAAAAAAAACAAAAAAACATTTCGTAGTTTTTAATGTATTAAACTTTTCTAATAATCACTTTTTAGTGGGCACCATATAGCTGGGTCTATGCAACACCTCCTAGAAGAAGGAAGGCCTCAACACGGATCTATTTAGTAGTCCGATGTGACGAAGTTAACTGCGCAGTAGATGAAAAATAAGAAAGATGTCATTACGTTCGGGGTACTAAGCTGCGCTGTGGTTGAAAATACGAAATATGTCATTAAGTTTGGACTACTAAAGGATATTTATGGTAACCCGTGCTGAGGCCTACTCTTTCTAGGAGGTGTTGGTCTATGTCACCTTAATACCACACTAAAGACAAAGAAAACATAGAGTTAAATTGTACTACGTCCAAAGCGGGATTCGAACTCGAGATCTCCCGGCACGAGACTGATTCCTTGTCCACCATGCATCCGGGTGGTTTAAATCGTCACTTTACTTTTGTTCGTCTAGTCTTCATCCTAATTTCACCAGCAATTTTCTACAATGAATTATGATGAAGTTTCGAGTTAAGGAACCATTTTCGCCATACGCTTACAAATTCTCGTTTCGACACAAATCAGGTGATTTGGAGACAAAATAATTTTCAAAGTTAACGAATTATAGCTCAAGGATTGCTTAATCGTCAAAATCGAAAGTTTCATTTCTGAGACTGCATTTGTGCTAGTAAAAAGAAAATTACGATTTAAGGGTTTTAGGTACAAAAAACAATTTTATAAATGTAAAATTTTTACTCTAAATTGTCAGTAATTTATTTATTGCTTTTTAATAAAATACTTTAACATTGTTCTCTGATAGTTATTTTAGAAATTTCCATAATTTCCACGACATAATAATAATGTATTCAGAATTACTGCACACTACTCAGAAACATTTAATTTTCTACAAAGAAATCATGGTGTTTTTACCAAAAACGTTATTCTAAATAATTTAAAAAACCTGGCTAGCCATTATAATGCCATTTCAATTTGCAGTTGTAGTGGCTATATTCGTAGTGACTATGTTTTATAATTCTACAATTATAAAGATGACAGGGGAAGCTTTTTAAAAATTTCTGGAATATTTGTTGTAAATAGTAGAAATTTATAGAAATGATTTAAACTTGATTAATTGATAGGCTAAAAATTGAATTTGTTAAGCAACTAATTATTATATTTATTCTTGAAATTCTGTTGTAAAAAAATAAACTACAAATTACGGAAAGGTACGATGGCAAATAGTTTTAAGTTACCCCCAAAAAACTAAATACTGTAGATTAATCATGTGATATTTAAAGGATCTAACATTTTATAAAAATCAGGATCTTTTAAAAAATTCATGCTATTTAAGCATAGTCCCCAGCACACTGAGCGTCAATAAGCAATGGTATGGTCAATTTAAAAGGAAAGGATGTCATTTTCTTCACAGATCATGGTTGAATTTATCCAATTTAGTTCCTTTATTAGAAAAAAAATGGAATGTGTGAAACGATGCAGTTAACGTATCCCACTCTTTGTGAAAGGCTTTATTCATATTTTACTGGAATGGAAATAGTGCCTATTGTTTAGCCTGTAATTTATAACTGTATTTTAAACTTATAATTGCACTAATTAAGGGATATTCTTGAAATTTTATATGTTGATGCAGAAAAGCTTAAAATTGAATTTACATTAGACGTACTTACATTTGATTTCAATTATAGGAGCACCAATTTTGATTAACTCTCTTTAAATATACGTACTTTTCGAAGTAAAGTTAATCAAAATTCGACATAATTTTCGTTTAGGTATGAAGCGAAGTTATTATACAGAAGCAAGTTTGAATTTTGCAGATGTTGTAATGCATTCTATATTGGATTTTCGACATCGGATCACAGATTTTTCTTATCTCTTCCTAAATATAAATACTTTCCTCGATAAACTTCATCTAAGTTTTACTAAGTTTTAAATATATGCTTATGTATAAGGATAAATTATTATATTGGGAGGAATATTTAAAAAAAAGTTATAAAACTTACATTGGATTTTAATTATATGAACATCGATTTTAATTCTCTCTTTTTAAATGTTCGTACTTTTCTAAGTAAAGTTTAAATATAAATTCGGCATAATTTATGTTCATGTATGAAACGTATTTATTATACAGAATAAATTAAAATTAACTGCAATTAATAAATTAATTAACTGTAATAAATAAAAATACTTTCCTCGATTGCTCGTTTTATAATAATATATGCTTTTGTGTAAAGATAATTTATTATATTGAAAAGAAAATTTAAAAAAAGTTATAAATTAACTTACTTTAGATTTTCATAATTTTCACGTAATTTAGATAAACCCTCTCTTTTTATAGGAATTTTCGTTGGAAAACCTTAACAAACTATTTAACAACTAAAACTATTTAACAACTTATAACTGTATTAACTGTAACTATTTAACAACTTATAACTATATTAACTATAACTATTTAACAACTTATAACTATATCAACTATAACCATTTAACAACTTATAACTATATTAACTATAACTTATAACTATATTATCTATAACTGTACTAACTTATAACTTTATAACTATATTAACAACTTATTTAACTATTTTTAAATAGTTAATTTTATATAAATTTGAATATTTTGCTCGAAAGGCAGTTTAATATTTAATTTAATTGTAACTTAAAACTCGTATCAAAGCTTAGGGGATAACTAAAAACTGAAGAAATGATTTGGTTAAATGCTCAATGAATTTTTATTGCAAAAAATGTTTAACTTGTTTATTTAATGAATTAAAACAAATTAAAATGATTTACTTTCTTTAAATTTCTTAAACCTGCTATTAAAGTCAGCAGAATTGTTTCGTAAAGTATAAACTGAAATATCATATTTTGTTGAGTACTATCTGATAATTGCGTTGACAGAGCTACTATTTTCTCTTAAATGAACTTTCTATGAAAAGCAAAGAAAAAAGAATTAAAAAAAGCAGTAGTTGTGAAAAGAGATAAATGGCGGGGTGAGAAAAGCGGTAAACAGAAGAAAACTTGACGAAATGAAAGCTACAAGACACTACACATGATTTAAGTAAACTTCCAGGGCAGAACACCATTTTCATATGGAAGGGTAAACAACTGGTGACGGGAACACAAACATGTTTCTAAAAAAAATCATCCTCATTTTCCTCAATCTTTTCCACAAGCAGTCCGTCCCTTGGGGGGAAAAACTGACAGCTGAATTTTAAATAATTACATAATTTTAAATAAATTTTTGTAAAATACTGAATTTACAAAATAAATCTTTGAATCTTAAATCTTTAAACTTTTATATAAAAAAAAAAAAAAAAAAAAAAAAAAAAAAACTGTATTACAAATTAATACGAGTATCTTACATTAAAAGTATGGTTCAAACAGTATTTGTTGACACTATCTATATAGTTATTTTTGAAAGTGTCTTATTTTTAATTAGTGACAAATTTAAGCCTTGTATGATTTCAATTTTATAGATTATTATTTATCAATTTTATAGATTATTATAATAATAAATGAACATTAAAATTAGTACAAATATTAAAAATTAAAAATCTTAAAAAACTTTCAGTAGAAAAAATGCAGGGCAGTTCTTATGCGTATAAATTAATAAAGATATGTATTCAAAATGGAAAAGGTAAATTTTGTTATTTTTGATATAAAATAAAGAAAATTTCGTTTTGCAATTTAATTAATAATTTAATTTAAAAAATAAAATAATACGTTGTATTAATAAAAATATTAAGGTAATTGACTTTGTAACTTCTGCTTCAGTTCAGATAAAATGTTTGTTTTAGTTTCAAAACAAAATGGGTAGAACATATTATTTTTCAAGAATAGAATTGATAACTGCCCCAAAAATACAATATGATTTCGAATAATAATTTTTTGGGAAATACGCGTTGGATATGTTGGCATAGAAAAGCATACGTAGTAGCGTTTGTGTGCGTTGCATAGAAAAATATCTTGGAATTATATATAATAAAGGGTACATAAACTAAAACTTATTTTACATATTTATTCGATTTCTTCCCCTCAAAATTTTATATTTTAGTGACTTCATAAAAAAAACCTATATATTATGTAATTAGCCCTAAATACATGCAAGAACAATAGAAATGTGAACTTACTAAAATTGAGCTTATAAAAAATGCTATAAGGTATTTGTTCAAGTTTTATTAATTTAAAAAAAATACATATTTGGTATATTAAAATTCCTTATCAGAGTGAATGCTTTCTAACACAGAATTACGTGTTATTTAAATTAAAGCAATTAAGGTAATCACTGAGAAAAAAAGTGTCAAAACTACGAGTGTATTCTCAAAACTACCAGAATATGGTAAAATTTACCATATTTCCTCCTCAATGGGAGCACAGAAAAGTTCAATAATTTTTACCGAAGTGTTTTCGTAATGAATGAAACTAAAATTATTCCAATTTTTTATTTGTTATTATTTTTTGTCAATTCTGATAGCAGCCATACATTATTAGATTAAATAAGACATGTTTTAGTTGTTCATTCCATCAAAATAAGAATTATTGAGTATTGAGTATTATTTGGCATAATGTTGTTGTCATAACGGTAGAGGTAAGTTCATGATAGTCAAAATTTAGCATAATCAAGCGGTTTTTATTATCAAGCTATTCATAACTGGCACTTATCCTTTTCTAGGGCACGTAAAAAACCTAATTCCACTGTATCTATATTAAAATCGCACAGTTTTTATCTGTTTTTAATATGTATCAAAAGTACTAATCGTACCGATATTAGTATATTTCGCATCGATTATTTGCCCCAATAATCATAACATTAAAAGTGATTATTACCAAAATTAATTAAGCAACACTGACGTCAATATTAGTATGGCGATTTTTATGCTAACTCCAAAACGAATTAGCAAAATTTCTCCAATTTTACTTTTTTGTACATAGTTTATTTTGTACATAGATTATTCTTTATTTCAATCAGGACCTATTAGCAAATTTATTTTTAAAAAAATGGCGTTAATAATACTATGGAAATTTTTTACGCTTTTACTTAATTAATTAGTATTATTTTCATAGTAAGTTTTGCTTTTCACTTATTTTACCTATACTTATTTTTATACTTATACTTATACTTATAGGATATACTTATTTTTTGAATCTCAAATACCGTTGATTTTAAATTATTTAGTTTTTTATAAATACTTTTTAAATCAAAAATATAAACAAAATAAACCAGTAGTTTCAGGTAAAATGCTAAATTGGTTCAACTCCGTAGTCTTGTAATTTTGAACCCAATCCAGAAGAAAAAAAAATCCTGGATCAAGTATTGGAGGAAATTTTTGCCTTAGTGGAGGACTTTTTGATGGAACTAACCCGCATTTGCGTTACATGGATAAGAAGACAACTAGAACCTCCCACGGTTCGCCTAACGGCAGGGGAACTCTAAACCATGATCCGTCAACCACTGAGGAAATTTCACGTCAGCACTGTGGTCAGTGCAAGCCGAATGCGGAATCCGTATCGACTGGGATTCAAACTCAGTTCACCTCATTGGAAGGCGAACACTCATCTCCTGAGCCATCGCGGCTCTAATGCTGTTTGTTGAATTTATCTGACTTAGTGAATGAAAAATAATTAAATATTAAAGTGCGTGCAATAAACTTTTTTCTTGATCGAATAAGGAAAGCAAATATTACTGATGATATCTTTAAAATATTTGAAAAAATTGAATTGTCTATAGTTAAATTTAAAACAATGGGTAACACTTAACCAAACAGAAAATTCCATTGCGTTTTTCGCTTATCCCGCTTGAACGGTTCTAATGTCGATAGTGATCTTCCTCGTGCTTCGAACTATCTGTATGCGAAATTTCGTCTCATTCAGAGGGATGGCTTAGGAGTCTATAAAAGACAGACAGATATTCATTTTTATACATGTTACCGGCAAAGTATGAAATCCGGCATTGTATAGAACACCTAGGCATTGTACAGAATGCCTAAAATTAACCGGTAAAGTAGGAAATGATTTATATTCCATACATTGCCTAGGCATTCTATAGAATACCAAATGCTATTTAGGAAAAGTATGAAATAAACGTCCTGATGAGGTTATTATGTAAATTATGTGCATGCTACTGTGAATGACCGAAATCGGTGGTTTTTGACTTTCACCGGTGAATGTTGACAATCGCATAGTCGCTTTGGTGAATGTCCGAAATATTTATTACATCCGATTTGATATTAATTTATTCGTGGATATAATTACATTTATTCGATAATTTAACACTTACTGACGATAGATTACATTAATTCGATAATTTAATACTTACTGACGATAGATTAGAAGAAACATCAGTGTTTGGAGTATCGGGCAAATGTATACTGGGCATTGGCACTGAACCTTAAAAAAACATCAGTGTAGGGTATACCGGGCAATGGCACTTGACTTTAAAAAAACATCAGTGTAGGGTATACCGGGCAAATGTATACCGGGCAGTGGCACTTGACCTTAAAGAAACATCAGTGTAGGATATACCTGGCAAATGTATACCGGGCAATGGCACTTAACTAGACCTAGTATAACTAGACCTCTGGTAAATGTCCAAAATATATACTAGGTCTAGTTAAGTGCCATCGCCCAGTATACCCTACACTGATGTTTTTTTAAGGTCAAGTGAAATTGCCCGATATACATTTGCCCGGTAAACCCTACACTGATGTTTTTTATGGTTCAGTGCCATTGCCCGGTATACCCTACACTGATGTTTTTTTAAGGTCAAGTGCCATTGCCCTTATTTATTTGCCCGATACTCCAAACACCGATGTTTCTTCTAATTTATCGTCAGTAAGTATTATAATATCGAATAAATGTAATTATATCCACGAATAAATTAATATCAAATCGGATGTAATAAATATTTCGGACATTCACCAAAGCGACTATGTGATTGTCAACATTCACCGGTGAAAGTCAACAACCACCGATTTCGATCATTCACAGTAACATGCACATCATTTACATAATAACCTCATCAGGACGTTTATTTCATACTTTGCCTAAATAGCATTTGGCATTCTATACAATGTCTAGGGAAATTATGTAATAATTCTCACATTTCATACTTAGCCTAAAAACTTCAGGCATTCTATACAATGCCGGCGTTTCATACTCTGCCGGTAACATATATATAGATTACGATTTTTTTTTTCAGTTGATAGCAATTTTGAGAGAAACACGTTCAGTATTAATATTGTTTTTCTTCTGAAAAAGGGTGTAATTTAGTTATTTTTAATTTAGCAAACTAATGCAAATTTATTATAAACCAATAAAAAAATTGAAAAAAGAAAATAAACTTTCAGGAAATTTCTTGCCCTTGAATTACGTTAGTTTAAACATCTAAAGAGGAAATGGCCTTTATTGTTTCATTATTTTAATATCCTTTTCATGTGGTTGATTTTCAAATCTAAATCACATACTTCAGAGACATCTAAACATCGATGTTGTAATAAGGAAATAGAAGCAACAAAATAACATCATCTGGCCCTGAAATCTGTCGATAACTGACTCAATCTTTTGTTCTAACCCGTATTCTTTAGGAATGAATTTCACCTTTCTCGCTTTTTTTTCCAGCTCATAAAACAATGTAGATTTCCAGATTAACAGAAGTAAATCACCAATTTTTGTCAATAGATGAAAACTGTACTTAAATGTAGATGAAATTTGTAGAACTTTGGATAGATTGTAATCTGGGTAGATTGAATGTTCGAATTGAATTCATAAAAATAATGGTTATTACTTGTGAATGGCAAGATTGTATATTTACTATTAAATAGCTACCTTCGGTGAGTTTTTCACAGCACTAGAGAGTCAAATAATTGTGAATAACTCAAGTTAAAGGAAATAAAAATTTAATTTAGTTGCTAATTTGCAATAGAAATATAAAATCTGTTTGTAGAAAAAGGAATGTAGTTATCAATTTCCAGCATATTTTAACTCTTTATTGATCATATTTTTCATTATTTGTATTAACTTAATATAGCATGAAGCATCGGTGTCTTTTTCAGTGTTAAAGGTAAAATTTTAAAAACACGGTTCCTTACCAAGCAAATATATTATCAAATTTGCACTTATTTGAAGTTATTTATATCTAAAAGAAATACTCATTTATATTACTTTAATTTATAAAATCAATTACTGATAAATTTTTGAATATTGATAAAAAAAATAAATTAAGACTACTTTTTTTGGATTTTATATTTTAGTACAAATATAATTCTAATAATCTAAAATTTTTTTAATAACTATCAGACTGTTTTTTTTTATTAAAAAGCGCCAACATATATTTTTGCTTGTATTTAGAGCGTCAGAAAAAAAATGTATGACCGGGACTCCGGTGTCCCATCAATATCAAAGGGCAAAATGTTTTGTTACAAAGATGATAATCTTGAATAAATATTGTACTTTCCCTCACATTCAAATTTTATTAAGTATTTTATTGAGCAACATTTTACTAAGTATTTTCATAAAATTCAGTAATAGACTTATTATTTATTTAATTTTTTTATAATATATTGATTAAATAGTTTTTATAGAAACCATTTCTAACAACAAAAACTTTTTTGCCGGAAAAAATGATCTTTTCGTTTAATGTGTCTGGCAGTAAAAAAGTCAATTAAATTTGAAAGCAGGATTTTCAAAATTCACGATTTCCAACATTTCTTATGTGCCATTTTTGATATTTCATGCATTATACCTCAAATTTTTAAATTCTCATAGCTCATAGGATTTAAAAATGTAAGCTACTAATTTTCAGTGGAAGTCAGCGAACTCCTAGACAATTATCTCAATATGGGTTTTAACTCCTTTCATAAAGAGAAAAAAAAAAGAGACTCTACGTACCAAAAATAATGTATTTTTTTTCTCTCTGCGCATTGAGTAAATGTACAATGCACGAAAGAAAAGGGTGGAAAAAAATGAAACTCCTTGAATAACTTTTGATGTAATGATCGGATTTTAACTTGCCTGGACTCAATCTTAATGGTTCGAAGGCCTGAATATGCTAATTTATTAGTGCATACAGTGTTTTAAGTTACAAAATCAGACACAAAAGCGTACTTTCTCCGAATAAACATACCTTTTTTTCTCTTTTTTTACGGATTCGAATTTCTGACCCCCAAAATATAGAGGGTAGTCGCAGTTTGGGAAATATGATCCTAATAGTTTGGTCAGGACAGCGATCCAAAGTTTGGTGCCCCCAATGTTAATTTTAGTTTTTGCTTCTTTCACCATATCTCGAGAACTTTTTAGCAAATTAAAAACTTTTTTTTGCACACAATTCTAACATTCGATTATTTAAAGATAATTCAAAGTAAATTTATTGATAAAGTCTTTATTATTTTTTATTTAATAATTATTGAAAAATTTTGAATTGTAAGGTTGTATTTAAATGATTAAATGCAAAATTCGAAAGAAATCGATCGAATAGTTCTTGAGGAATGGAATTTAAAATATACGACGTACTAAAAATTAAGTTACTCCGAAATTTCTCTCTCTGCTCTCCTGATAAAATTATATGGGGACCATATTATCCAGATTGTGGCTAACCCCATCCCACCCCTATAATTTGAGTACCAGAAAGCCAATGATTATGGGCCAAACAATTATTTAAAAATTGCGATTAAACATATAAAATAATTATTTCCGAAAAATCAGTTTTGCAGTCGTAAGTTTATTGTAAGATATTCTGAGTTTACATTATATTTGCGGTAAAAAATGTTTGCCATACATTTTAATTTAACTACAGCATTTTTGTAAAATAATAATTGATCAAAATATAGGTGACTCTTAAAAACTTCAGAACATATAATAATAGTTAAAGATTGTAATTGTTATTGTATTTTATAAAATTCTTTAAATATATTTTTTAATATTTTATTTGCCACAAATAAAACTAAAGTAGTAAATAATTTAAAGCCATTAGACTAACCCAAAGAATTACTAAACTTGAAAGTTATTTATACTCTAAAACAGTGATTCTCAACCTTTTTTTGGGGGCGGCACACTTTTAACGATTTCGAAATTTGACGGCACACAATGAAAAAAATTTGTTTAAAAGTTGTTTACTTACCTATAATACACTGTGCTAAATAGTTTGTGATAATAATTTTGAATGTGAAATAAAATAATATGTACTACAAAAGCATGTTTATTAAGGGATTAATTATATTAATATATAATAATATTATTATTAAGGTATTAATTTCGAGTAATTTTTTATTAGTTAGTAATTTATTAGTTTATCAGTTATTTATTTATTTTGTTGCTAGTTATTAATTGCTAGCTTGTTTTCTATATTTATTAACTGTTAGTTTTTTTAACATTGTTATTTTTTGTGATTTTCTGTTAACTAGTTTTTTTAGCTAATTATTAATTGTTAGCTTATTTTTTTGTTAGTTATCCTTTGTTAATTTGCTTTTATAACTATTAATTGCATAGTTTACTTTAATGATTAGCTTTTATTTCCGTTTGAAAGTTAATATTTAGCTTGCTTTCCTTTGTTAATTAATAATTTTAATAATCATTAAATTTCCTAATTAATTCAACATTTTTTAAAATTGCCAAAGACAATTTAAACGCTTCCTTCTTATTTTAACTTATTTTAAGATTGTCAGAGACAAGACAATCGCCTACAAAGATGTTCACGCGGTTAAAGCCTGGAAAAATTATAAAAGTATATATTATGTATGTATATATAATATTATATATATACACTTTTCTTTAATTTAAACTTTACTCGTAATAAAAAAAAAGCATTATAATTTTTATTGTATCATTTCTGATATTTGGCGGCACATTTTAAGAATTTGGTAGATAACGGCAAAAAATGTCCACTTGTTATAAACAAATATGTACTATCAATCTTTTCATGGAGTTGTTTTTCATTTAAAGATTTCTTTTCGTAATCGGACATTAATATTAATTATAATGGATTAATATTAATGAAAAAAGGAAACTTCTAGCGTCATTTTTGGGAAACGTTTATAGAAAGCATAACTAAATATAAAAATTAAAAACGTTCTAATCATCATCATATGCTCACAATTTTTTTTTTTTTTACCTTTTGAAATTGAATCGGGGTAAATTATTTATGAGTATTCGTTTCTTTTACATTTATGACTGCGCTTTATTAAGTGTTGATAACGTACAGTCTTTTTATTTTCATAACTGCCATGAAAGTATATTTTTTTTGGAATATCCGGAAAAAAAGCTTTAAGTTAATTTAATAATTAAATGTTATTCGGTATATATTTTAGTGAATACAATAAGGAACACCTTTTTTCTTTTGATTATAGTTTGAAGTTTGATATTATTTTTTTCATTTTATTGCGTCATGAAATATCACGAATTTTTTCTTATTTTTTCGAATAAAAGAAAAAGTTTCCAAGTGAGGTTTTTCTTCTGTAATTTAAACATTTAATATCCTCCAGTTAATATCCTCCAGTTAATATCATGAATATACTTCAAAACTTTTTTTGTAGAAATACTAAGTAGAGCTTGTGCTGCCATCTATAAATTTGTTTACAAACTATTTTTATAGTTGAAAAACTAACAAATTATTAGAAAATTATTTAATTTATATTGTTTGCATATCCAATGAGTCAGATGCACATGACATGCAATTAATATGTTCGATTAAATTGTGACAATGACGGAGTGGGCTTAAATAAGGTTTTCCTTCAAAAACATTGCTTTAAATTGCTGAAAACGAATATAACGAAATTAATAACAAAATATATAAAAATTGTTTATTTTCAAAATAGAGAACTAATTTCTTAGATAAAACGGCTGAAATACATATTATAACAGGTTAAAAACTAGTACTACATTATATTTAATTGGGCTCCTTTTTGAAGACTCTACAATTATACTCTTTTTAGCAAATAATATGTTATTTCAATAACTGTTGTAGATTTGTTATAGTTTTTTATGACTATTATGCCAATCTTTGCTTCTTTTTTGCAAGCGTCATCTATGCTAATTATGAAAACGTCACGAAATAGTATAATGAAGAAAAGCCACAGTTAAGAGAAAATGAAAAACGTTCCAGATCTAATTTATTAAAATATAAAATATTACACCAACATTACATAATCTAGGCTTATAAAAAATACGTAAAAATTAAGAATTATTAATTGATTTTTATAATTTTGCTCTAGGTGATAAAATCTCGCCAAATGGGCCTTATGAAATAGTTTATTAACTTCTCAATTAATTGTTCGTTAGCTATTTGTGCGTTCTAAAGACTATAGGGCAAAAATGTTTAAAATTATAGATTTGCTACTAGTATAAAGCACTTATACTGTGGAGTTTTTTACTTTGCTTGGTGTAAAAGATTTGAAAAACGCTGACAATAGTGAGCAATCAATAAAATAGTATCAAAGAAACAAGTTTTCTACCAAAAATTTAAGTTGGAAATGGAAAATTTTTAACGCAAAATTATTCAAAAATCATTTTTTTTGTTACTCCGAAAAAGTTATTAAAAACTATAGGTCCCTCTATAATTAAAAGAATCCCGAAAATTTGTTTGACATCTTCCAGATTTAAAAATTAAGTGCTTCCAAATCAAAAAATTCCATAAAAAAAAAATTTAAACCACAATAGACTCTAAGTAACAAAATCAGAGGCTGCAAAAGTTGGATGTACGCCAGGTGTTCTGTAAAAACAATCTTTAATATGCATTTTTATCAAAAATTGAAGCAACATAGTATTTACATTGGGGGTAGCATTCTAATATTGAAGCGGGAAAAGTAAAAACAATGCTATTGAAATCCGATCACAGAATAGAAGGTGAAACAACAAAACAGTTTTGATTGCAAGAGGAAAAAGAATGAGATTGAAAGACGATTATTAGAAACACTTTTAAGTTTCGACATTCAATTAAATTTGTTATGGTGTTTATTATATTCGCTTCCTCTACTTTAATTTGCCAGATTTCGATGTTTTGGTTTTTCCTTGCTTAAGTATTAATATAGACCCAAATGAGTATATTTTTTGTTTTCATTTTTTAGAAAGGTTTCTAAAAATACTTATTAAAAGCAGTCTTTATGCACAGCCTGTATATTTGGATGTATATCCTGACGAATGCCTCAAATATTGTTTTGTATTTTAAAATAGCTTTAAGTTTGAAAACGCTTGGGATTGCCTGTAATACGCATCATAATTTCTGGGTAAATATTAAAGAAAAAATGCTAAGAAATATAAAGATTTCTTAACATGCTTATGAAACTCAATACTTTTTTTTTTATTATCATATGCGGAAGCAATTTTTTTCACGGAAGTAAAACGAATGAATTTTTTTAAAAATTTCCTTCCGTGTTTTTGAGGTGACCGTTTTAATAAAATGATAAATTCAAGTGAGTATTATAAACCATACAATAATTACTGTGAGTAGAATTTTTAGTAAAAAAAAAAAAAAAAAGAGCACATCTGAATGTTTGTGTCAGAAAAAAAACCAAAAACAAATGAATACAAATGCAACTGGTAAACGATATTTATTTGCATAGTTCACACTTAGTGTTATGGTATATTTTTATATGTATAAATAACATATACATACGTATATACAAACATCGGTACACAGGGATAGAACAAATGCATTGGAAGAATTGTACAGAGTAAAAAGGATAGACGTAGCAACTGTTAGATTGTCATCTGTTCGAGTCCAGAGAGCACGTTTATACTTGTTGCTTAGCAACATTTTTCTACCCCTCCCCAGAAAAAATGTTTTCGTCTAAATATGTATTGCATGATTTGAATGTGTTTTGCAAGCTTAGTTTTTTCACATGCGAACTAAAATCTGTAACGCTCATTGCACAATTAGGATATTGTAAATAATACGTAATGTGAATTTGAAACAATAGTGTTTTTAAAACATACCTTTTTTGCCTTTTCTCCCAAGAAAAAAAATGGCCTAGGATTTTGTGGTACTGAAGAAAAAAAAAAAAAAAACTGAAATACAGAATACTATTTGCATTTTCTAATACTGTAAGCTTTTTAAGTCAGATTCAAAGAAATAATATTAGAATAAAGGAACTAAGAATTTTTCTCGTTTTCTTCTTTAGGGCATTAAGAATTATTTTTGGAATCTTCGCATCATTTTTCCGATACTTATCTATTAAAATGAAATTAAGAGTAGTAAAATTATTTGACATCTCCATGATATTTAAAATGAAAGACATTGAAATTTCCTTACAAAACAAAACGATACTGAAACCTAATATGCAGAAAATGTTTCCCGAAAGATTTTAGAAGTAAAATCCTTTTTTAAACATCCTAAAAAAGCATTGATTTATTTTTTAGAAATGAGAAAAATTTATCTAAAAAATGTCTTAAAAAATGTTTAATTTAGTGTTTTTGAAAGGTATTTTGTAAATATTTTAGCTGTTATTATTAAAATGGGATCCAATAAGGGAAAAAAATACGTGTATTAAAATTGAAATAAATCTTATTCGGCTGAAGAACTTTTTTTTTATTGTGACAAATAAAAGGACATTTTTGGGAAATTTCTTCTAACGTTTCTTCTTTGTTCTTAGGATTATACTCAGTGTCCATACAAGAAATGTACTGTAAGATAAACGAACAAAGTATTAATGTTTGTTAAGCAAACAAAGTTGTTATACGTGTTATAAAATATTTTTGTAAAATTATAGCTGCGTTAATATCTAAGTAAAAACAAGCGAAGCAAAATTAAAAGTGATCGAAAAGAATGACTCAAAAAATGGTTCATATCTATTTAAACGTTACATTTCCAAAATTATACTGTAGAAACAATTTTGAGAATGTATAAAAAGTATAACGAACATATTTAGTGATTCAAATACCTAAAAGGTAATTTTTTAATTATAGCAAAATTTATTACAATTGAATTTTTCGAAAACTTCAATTATTTATTTTTGAAGTTGAATTTTGAAAAAATATGCATGAAAATCACACGTCAAATATTGCCAAATGTTTAGCATTATAAGGACTCTGCTGTTTTGCTCTCTAAATTTAATTTAATTTTACAGAAATTTCAATTACTTTTCCTTTTTTTCTATATCAAAGCGATTTTTCTGTTAAGTAATAACACGTTTTTTCATTAATGGGAATTTTTTCTTCGAATTTTAATCTAAACAGAGTTTAAAGAAAACAAAACTAGAAAGAAACATATTTCTAAAAATATTTTTTTTAATCAATAAGGAAATGAGTTTACATTGTTTTGGTCTTTTAAAATAAACAGATGGATTTTTTTTAACAAATAATGTTTCGACATTATTTAACTAATTGCTTTTTAGAATATTACAAGTAAATAAAAATCACTGAAGATCATTAACATTTGATATATATATATATATATATAATAGCGTGCAAAAGTTTTTGGTCAACACGTGAAAAGCATTTTAATCTTTCTATGCTGTTTTTTTAAATAACTATTTTTATTACTATTATTTTTTTTTGTAGAGATGATTTTCGTTTTATTTAGTCTAGCCAATATACATATTACGCTTGATTTCAGAACTTTTACCTTTCAGAGTTTTTACCTGTATGGAATTTAATGGAAAATGTAATCTTCTTTGGATTAAATTTAAATCTTTGTACTCAGTTCAGTTGAATATTTCTTTTTTTTATATAATTCGAGTCTTGTAAGAACTAATTCTTCAAAAATAAATGTCAATAATAAATTAAAGTTAAAATCACGAATAAAATCACCATAAATAAATATGCAAAACTTATGCTTATTTGTTTACATTGTATCTTTCAATTGTATTTTCATCCAAATCTTAGATGTAAGAAAATCTCTTTACGAAGAACAAATACCTGACTGATATAAAATTGCATTTGATTTAAAGTGACTTTCAAAACGCTAACTTTGCTTTCTGGTCGATAAGCATATTAAGAATGTTTAGGAATAAAATTATACATTATTTATAACATTTCCAATCAACCATCTATAACAATGTTTCCCAAACTTATGACTTTTGTGTACCCCTTCTAAATTTTTCGTAACACTGCGTACGACTAATTAAAAAATTAATGTATTTTTTTAAAAGTATGTTTATTCAGAATGGAGAATAAAGTTAAAAATCACAACTGGCTGTTGACACCACTAATTATTAACTGTTAACTCTGCAAAAAATAGTCATTAGAAAAATACGTAATCGTAAATTTTAATGGCTAGCTTTGTTTTTAAATAAAATGTTTCGAAATGTTCGTTTGTTGCAAGATATTTCTCCTAAGAACGCGTACCTCCCCCCTAAACTGTACCCGAACCCCTGGGAGTACGCGTACCACACTTTGGGAAACACTGATCTATAATATTGAGTTTGACCGAAGACTTTTGCACGCTTGTATATATATATATATATATATATATATATATATATATATATATATATATATATATATATATATATATATATATATATATATATATATATATATATATATATATATATATATATATATATATATATATATATTAAAATTAAATTTAAATATCAATTAAAAAATTACTAGCAATATTACATTCAAATCATGCAAATGAGCTAAATTACTAAGCAGGAAAATTGCATGGAAACATTTTCGAAAAAAAAGAAAAATGCATATTTAGGAACTATACAACTATTAAAAATATTTGGCACGTTTTGTACTACTAACATATAACAGAATATATTTTCGAAAAGAAAATTATTTAAATTTATCTATTAAATGCAGTTATTTTTAGATAGTTGTTTCCAGCTTAGTGTAAAGAAAATTTTAAGACAAATGAGAAATTTTAAATTGAAAAATAAATGAATTTCTCGTTTACATGTGTAATTTTAAAACATTTCACACTTGTAAAACATTTTACTCAGACTTTACTAAAACGTAAATATCAATAAAAGAAACTAAAACAATAATAACAGCAAAGATGAATGATTAAATAATTAAAAATATCAATTACGTATAAAATTTTTGACAGATTTTTTATACAGTAACGATTTGTAAATGACTATAATAATCATAATAGTGCAAAAAAACATAATTGATTATATAGTTATAATAATTTATAAAATTTTTATCGTAATGAAAATAATTTCGCTAAAAAAAGCATAGTTTCAGACTTTTTATATATATTTATAATCTTTCTGAATATAGTTATCAATAACATAAAATATTCTGATACTACAATGATGTACTGCATTAATGTGAAAAACTTTATTGGATAAAAAAAAGTGATCGCTATTAACTTACTTTTACGAATAAATGAAAGAAATAGATTCAAAAATTCCTGAAATATGTGTGTTAGAAACAATAACAATATAAACAACGCACTTATCAATAAATACTAAGACAATCTTCTTTAGTTTCTCAATTTTAGCTTTAATTTATGCAATAAATATTAAATGCTTATCGCGTAAGCATCTTGGAATTGCAATTTATTGTGCATCTAAAAGTTGTAACGTTTTTTAACGCAAAAGAATTGTTTTTTTTGAATTGAAAAAATTGTTTTTGATTATGGAATAAGAAGGGTAGCGTAAATTTTGATTATTCTGAATCCGATACATTGTTTACAAGAAATTTCGATACTTACTTCTCTGTTCGATACTTACTCTACTGTTTCGATACTTTACAATTCTGGTTAAATTTATTTCATCTTAACTTTCGTACGTTGCCAAATATATGTATATAGGTACTGCCTAGTCATAAATCAGGCAAAGCGATATTTTAACCGCCTTCAACAATAATATTTATTTATCATAAGATTTTGCGAATAAATATTTTTCTGTAAAAAAAAAAAATTATTTTTCTTCTTTTGAAAAAAAATATACAGTGGTATTCATGGTAGTTAACTAATTTATTTAGGGATATGACTTATAATTGAATTGCTATTAGAGAAAATAGTCAAATAATTATAAAAATGAGTGACATCGAAAAAGAATTGAACATTGCTATTTTTTTTCTTCTTATTCTTAAAAGAGTTGCATCAGAATATTCGTTAGATATATGACAAACATTTAACAATACTGCACTTTTTTCGTCAGCAGGAACGTTTAATATTCTCAATCAATGTTTATTTTTTAATTTTTTTTCTTCATATTTTGGAATACGAAACAAATATTTTTTCAGGGCATGTTTTAACATTTTTATGCACAAAACAAATGCGTTATTTTTTATTACTTATGTTTTCGTGAACAAATTCATCTTATGCAGCACGATCAATTTTCCATAATGAGACAGACCTTTATTTTTTTGTAAATGTCAACGTATGAAAGTTAGAGAAAGTGAGAATTCAGATAATCATTCAGAGAAACATGCAGAGAATTCTGAATGTTTTGAAATACTCAATGTGTTCAGTTTGAAATATTTAGAGTGTGTGCAATTGAGTAGTAATAGTATACAACTGAACAATTTTTAGTATTTATCAACGGAAATTTAAAAATAAATGCCATTCAGAAAAATTTCAAGCGTATTTCTGGCATACGCTGGCAAAATGTAACTTCAGTTTTATTTTTATAGATTTAAACTAGTTTTTCAAAAGTAAAAAAAATTATGTCCTTATTACTTGCAAATAATTTTATAAGTTTAAATAAAATGGAATGCGAACTACTAAAATATTTAAAACTTCCATGAATTTAATATTTTAAATATCATAAGCCCATTTTATTATGAATCATAAATTATATCCCATAGAAATAAAGATCAGGGATCAAATATTTAACATCTAATATGTTAAGACAAATAGCTCGTCTAAAAAAATGTATTAATTTATTTTGGTTAGATCAGAAGCTAATAAGGATATTGCTTACAAATATAACACCAACATAATTGCGAGATATATAAAATTCAAATGACAGATGCATAACATTCAAATAGACACATTTATGCTAATTCCCTCTACAGTGCTCAAAGAACGCCGCATAATTCGCAGGAGGTGATAATGTGTTTGAACATCAAAATGCGCTTTTGTATTATCATGCTGATTATCATCTTACCAAATGTGGTCTATTCAGGGCAAACATCAAAAAGACATATACAACAAGAGGATGACCAGTATAAAGCAAGGAATGCAAATCATACCTTTCCCTCCCCCCAAATCCACAATTTCTATGCAAATAACACAAGAAATAGATAAAAAATTTGGAACTGTGCCCGCAAAGTGGCTTCCGAATATTAGTGGGATTTTAAAGCTTATATTTAACATGATGATTACATAATGACTAGATAGGAATGTTTGTTTTATTTTTAACCAAATACTGATGTTGAAGCTCTTTAATTAAAAATTTATACAGTGTACTCACAAAATAAAATAAAATAAGAGAAAAATAGTATCTTATCACAGAGACTTTAATTGATAATATTCAGATGAGATTATGAACACTTTAAGATTAGAGGAGGATTTGCAATTTTTTTTTAAAAATATTGCCATATCTACATTTTAACGATAATTCGCTATGCATAAGCCGCTAAAAGTAAGGTAAATCCAGGTATCTTGGCTTAGGTTTAAATTTTATATTATTAAATTTATTGTTAAAACAACATTAAAGAAGTCATTATAAAAATAAATTAAATCAATATGATTCAAAAAAAAAAATTCTTGTTTATTTTATGAAGTTTTTATTCATTTAGAAAGTATTTTTTCAGCGTTTAAATGTCAAAAATAAGCCAAAATTTGATACAAAATAAGATAATAACAATAAATTAATAAAAAAGAACCCATTTAAATTTGAATACCCACTAATTGCATTGAGATACTGGATAGAATTTAAAATGAGAAAACAATTCTTAATTATAAAGACCCCAAAAGCAAGTTACTTGATTTTATCAAACTTTTCTATAAACCTTTATAAACTTTTCAACATTTCAATAAATTTCTACTTTTTGAACATTAATATATTTGAGTTTCAAAACTAAACCTTATCTGAATCACTCAAATACTTGAAATTTATTAATAACTCAGAATTAGTTGTATCAATCCACATCATTTCATCAGCTTTATCCTATTATGTTTAATTTAAAGTATTTTTTTTTTTTTATATTTAAAATAAACTTGGGATTTTTTTTCAGTTTTGGTAACTAAGATAACAAAATTAGAGTTATGTGAGGGATATTATCTTACAGTGTTTGTAAATTAGACTTGAATACAGAGAACTAAAGTTTATTTTACAAACGTGCAATCTTTAAAAAACACACAACACTTTTATTTTACGAATTTTCGTTGTTATTGTTTATATTTATATGATTTAAACCCCTTCTAGATTTAATAAAAATATCACTAACCACGTAAAACAGATTAGTAAGTGTATATACATAATAATTTTGAATGAATTGTTGGAATTTAGAATTGATTTTGATTGTTGTTGCACATATAGGCATTAGGTGATAATAATTACAAGGTAATGGCACTCTTAACTCTTTTAAATAAAAATAACTTTTAATTAAAAAATCTTAATTCTGTTGGAAACGTTGTCAGTAGTTTTTGGAAAATAATTTTAATATATAAAGCTTCTTATATGTACTTACGTACAAAAAGTAAAATTTCTGCATCTTTACAAAATTAAAATATATTTTGCCTTTTTTTATGTTTAAATAATATGAAAATTGTGCTCTAGCAAATAAAATAGCATTAACACCTATCAATAACATAAAACGCAACATTTTAATTGATTTGTTGTGTTTTTTAATTTTTATGCAAAAAATATTCCTAACTTTAAGAATAATTTAATACCGAAAATGCATAAGCAGAAGTTAGAATATATGTTTCATGTATATTAGTTAATTGAGTTTCTTTGTGCTATTTTTTGTAGTAATATATATGTTGCGTTTAATGCTTAAAATGTTTAACAAAATTGAGTAAAAAAATTGTTTTCTAAACAACACAATTCTTTCTTTAGTATATTTATTTAGCAATAACAGTTTTGTTTAATTTAGAAGAGAAACACAGAATATAAGTTTATGAACTATAAATCCTTTATCTATTATTATAATGACTAAATTTTCTGTAATTTATAAAGACAATTTCTATCCCTAAACAAGTAATACTTGCAGCAGTTTAGAATAAAATTTTGCTAGATCGTTTATTATATTATTAATTAACGTATTGATTTGTTTTTTTTTTCTTAACAATTTTTTTCTGTTATTGTAATTTTGTGAATATAATTTTGAGATAAATAAAATTTAACAGCCATCTCTGGTACTGGATCGAAATATGTGTCTTAGTGAAATGAAATGTGTGGTGCAAATTGTTAAAAATTATTCGTTCGAATTTTTAGTTTTTCGAGTAAAATATTTTAAATGTCTCGATTATAAATTTGTAATGCATATTTATTGTTTTTATAAAGTTTCACATTTTTAAAAAAATAAAATAAAAAGATTAAGTTAAATGTTTTGAAAATTTAACTTAGAACTCAAAATGAATTAAAAAAATTCAAATGAATTAAATAAATTCAATTTATTATTTTTATTTTACAAATAAAAAATTAATTTAAAGTGTATTTTATTATTTGAAAATACGTATCAATGTAAACTGTATATACGTCTAAAATTAAACATAAAAACATTTTAAAATTGGTGTTATTGAACCAAAAGAAAGTGAAAATTAGATTTCCCCACATTTTAAGCACCTAAAGTAATGACAAAATCTTTTCAATAGATAAGCACCAAAAGAAATGACCAAACGTCTGGTGCTACTGATATGAAGGATTGTTTTTTCCATATATGTTTCAGTAACAATATTTTTATTTTCATGTATTTGTTGAAAAACTTTAAATATACTTCCAAATAAATATGCAAAATTATGCAACACTCCACTATTAATTAATGCTATCTAAAAAAAAATCGTTCTCGTATTTTGTTAAATATTTGGAATTTGAAGTAAAATTATCAAACAATGTGTTTCGGGGCTATGTCGGGCAAAATTATTAAAAACAACATATTGACTTGCAATTTGGAAATATTGTAAAACAAAAATGTAATGTTTATTTTTTGAAGTTTAAGCAAGCAATGAAACGTTTTGAAAAATAATTTATATTGTTGATGTAGAAGATTAAGAAAAAAAAAGAATCGAATTTCTTCTCACATCATTAATTCACTTCTAAGAATAAAATTAGAAAGAATTTTTAGAAAGAAATTTGCGGAAGTACTGACACGGGCTTACTTCTCATCCTGACTTATTTTTCTGTAAAACCTTGCAAGTTAATTTATGTACATATATAAAGCATTTAAGAAATATACAGTATAAATAACCAATTTTCTGAATATCACAGAATAAATTTTTCTTTGGATACAAAATCAATTTGTACAAGCCATCTTATGATAGTGAAATTTTTTTTTCTATATCTAGTGCTTCACTCAGATTTAGGAAACCTGAATACACACAGAACATTGAGCTGCAGTGATGAAACATGAAATACAACAAAGAACATGAAATAGATATTTCACAAAACCAAGAATAACGAAAGTGTTTCAGGAAAAAAAACTATATGTACCATTTACACTTTCGTAACACAACATCTGCTTTTTCTACATCAGTTTTCTACCGTTCTAATTTGGCAACACTTTTACATTTAAAATTAAAAAGAATAAGAATGTTAAAAAAATTGATGAATCTGTTTTGCACAAAACTAATTTGGGATGTTTTTGTGAATTACAATCAGTTTGCTTACATTTCTTAGGCTGGGTGTTGCACACTTTGTAAGTTGCGACATAAAAAGAAACAGTGGGGGGGGGGGGGTTCCGAAGAAAGGTATCGCAAATGTCATTTCCGTTCAAAAATATGGACGCATTTCGTTCGAAAAATATAACATAATAATTGTATTACATCAAAATTAATTAAATAAATTTAAATTTTAACCAATTATCAAGTAAAGGCCGGCTTTCTTAATTAGTATTATCTTGATATCTTGTCAGAAATAAAAAGATAACATAAACGTTATTTAAATTTTAAAAAAACAACGAGAAATAAATGAATTAGAATAAAGGCATGATTTAATTTATTATTGAATTAGTTTTCTCATGAGATTGCCACTAATGAATTTTATTTGTTACAAGACTATAATCCATGTATTAGATTTGTTATGAGATTATAATTAATGAACTAAACTTACTATGATATCATAATCAATGAGTTATGTTTGTTATAAAAATTTTCAATTATGATCAATAGATATATTTCCTAAATTTTTAATAATTATTCACATTAGATTAACATAAATAATTTAGGTTTGATATGATATCAATATCCATAAAAGCGATTTACAATGAGAGTATTTTTACATGAGGTTGCCACAAATGCCATCGATTTGTTAAACATTATAATACACGTATTAGACTTGCTATGAAATTATGATTTGTGAATGAAACTTGCTATGTTATCATCAACGAATATATTTTCTATTTTTTAATAATTATTCACGATGAGACTATCATAAATTATTTAGCTTTATATGACACTGATATTAATTAATGTGATTTGCAATGGGACTATCATCAATGAATTAAATTTTATAATGAAATTTCTATAAATGAATAGATTTGTTTTGACGTCAAGCTGAATATAGATTTGTAATAAAATTGCTATTTTTAAATTACGGTTCTGTGTGAAATTTCAAGTCCATCTGCCGATTTTCGGTATGGTAACACATTGCACAATTTGCAGAAATTATTGCATGATTTCACTCTTTGATGCATTAGGCGCATTCGACTGCTTTAAATAACCGTCCACGTCTTGTTTATGGCAAGTTGTTTTGTGAATTTAAGAAAAACCATAAATTTACAGTTGCCAAAAAGGGCTGAAAAAGTGGGTCCTGTATAAAATGGAATAATCTAAACCGAAAACAGGTAAGAGGGTACATATGCTGTTCATCAAGCAATCAGTAAACGCATGAGCGCAAGCAATCAGTAAAAAACGAATGAACGTAATGATCATATTATTCGAAAGATGGTGGTACGACCTCCAACGATCTTCTGCGAGAATATTACACATATTCTGGCTGGAAAAAAAAAACACTCACATCAGAAGGAGTATTATTTCAAGACGTTTAATCAAAGATTTCGAGCTTTATTATAATACAAATCTGCAAAGAAACCTCACCGTAATTGTAATTTTCATAGGTGGTCTTAAACTTTTGACTACAGTAGATTTTCCTTTTTAAAGAAAATATATAAATGATAAGTGATTTTGATGCAATTCAAAAAACCTAGTTAATCGACGAATGAATGAATTCTGAGAACAGTTTAGTTGGAGTTACTCAATACAATACATTAATAAAGTACATGCTTGTGCAATTAAGAGCAAAGTGAAGTTCATTCAAATCTTATTTCTAAGATGATAAGTTATTAATAAAATCCCAAAAATATACATTTATGGAAAAATTTTAAATATCATTCGATTAGCAGGAAGAATACTATTTCTCGTTTTAAGACGAAGGGTTTGAAATAAATATCTAAGCTCAAACTGTTTAAAAGAAAGCATAATATGTGTCAACACCCATCCTTTGTTTTAGCTTATTTCAGAATAATTTAAATGATATAAGAGAGAATTTAAAAAGATAACAGCTGAAGCATTGGGTTAGACAGAGAGTTAAGAGGGTAAAAGGTTACCAAATATGAAGTTAGCTGAAAATATTTTCAAAGTAGGTAGAAAATGCTGATAAAATTGGAATACAGTCCGTTCTTGACCATTAAATGTGGATGATCTTCATGTTTGTAACGATGGGAGAAACAACAAGACGAGATTAGAGAGAGACAAATGAACATCGTCTCTGCCATATAACCGTCTAATCTTCAACAGAGTTCCAGTTAAACAAGTCGTTGTCCAGCATTGCCTGAAATATTAGGTACAAAGTTATTCACATTTTTTTCTCGTGTTTTCAGAAGACTATTATAAAAAAAATACAAGAGATCATTTCATAAACAGCAGAAATGAATCTTTCCTTTACTGAAATCGTTTAAGAATCATCCTAGTATCAAAATAAATAAATAAGGAAACAGGAAAGTTACTACGACTAAGAACTTTCTTTTACTCCTGTATAGATTTAATGAATTAATAGAATAAATTTTGGGTCATATTTGTTTCGATCAGTCTGTTGCTATTTCGTCAAAATTGTTATTATTTTTAAGAAAAATATCTGTTTGTCTCACAGAAAATATACATTAAATGGATAAAAACTAAATCGTAGAAATTAGCTCAATGCAATCTAGAAAAATTTTACGATTAAAAAATATTTGGGTGTAGTTTTCTTAATCTCTTCATTATTTTGGTCCACAAATGTGGACTTTCGCTTCTTAGTTTCTGAAAACACGCTATAAGAAATTTTATATTTTTGCTCTCACTGAAACATTCGCGGACGTTTAAGCTTTCTGGGGATTTCAATAGATGCAGAACATGTAAGTAAGTTTTGTAGAATTCCACATGAATAGAAGTAATTTTCGAAAAATGACGCTAAATCCGCGAGCGCTCAAAAAAACTAAATAATTTCAGATAATTTAGTTCAAATAAATATTCAGAAAATAATATTTTTTTCTTAGATTATTTTTTTCTTTTTGACTTAGTACTAGTTCTGTGATCGATATGAAGATTTTAAATTTATATTTACTTAAAATTTAAAAATAATACAGTCAAGAACATGCAGGTCCACTAACCTTAGTACGTATGACGAAATTTATGACAGTGTAGTCAAGTGAAATCTCATAGTATTATGAGTATTTAATTTTATATCTATTTAGTTGTATTTTTAAGTGTATTTAAATTTTTTGTTTTATATTAAGGTACATAAACGTAATTAATATCTTTAACTTTTTGTGATATTTTTTTCCATAATTTTGAAATATTACCACCAAGAATTAAATATTTTTTTTATTGTTAATGTTAGATTTGTTTAAATAATTATTTACTTTGCAAAACTTTTAATTTTTCTCAAATAACAGTGCAGTATCACATTGTGTTCTTTGATAAAAATTTAAAATCTTCTAAATAATTATTAAATCTTTTAATTACTGTATTTAATTAGACCATAAAATAACAATATGCATGTTAAGTCTTACTTTAGGTTCAATTTAAAATATTTATATTCTTTACTTAGTTAAAACTTGAGGTTCATGTATGTATACCTAAAATTATCGGCCCCTGTCAGTATAATTCATTATTTGATTATCTTATTATGACTTATGGCAATAAAATAAAAAATAGAAACTAAAATATATTTTTGTTATATTCTTTTCTACTTTAGTGAAGAGGTTAAATAAAGAATTAACGTACGTTTGTTCCATGGATATTATGTATGGTAGTTAGAAATATGGAAAACAATGGTAAATTCAATAAGTATTTATTTATTACGTAACGCATTAATTAACTTAGAAATAAAATCTTTTTTTAACTATTACAATAGTGTTTGTTTTTATATAAAGAGGTGGGGTGTAATATTGTACTTTGAACCAATTTAAACTTTTTTATTTTTGTAAAGAATGTAATGATTTAAATAATTTAGATAGAATAATGCAAATAATTTAGAATTTCAAATAATTTCGAGAGAAATTTACAAAAATTTTATCCATTAATATCATCACATATTTTGTGTCAATTTAAGGTTTAATACCGATTCCGGTCTACAATCAACAAGCATAAAATTTTTTGATCTCGTAAAGACCTAAAAATGACATTATTTTGCTTAAAACGATGGTAATTTATCTTATGAGATTTAATTTTCAATATACATCACCTTACTTCGATTTTTTAATTCGATTTTTTTTACACAATTTACACAGCTGTTGAAATATCAAAAAAAAAAAAAAAATATCCTTGGAAAACCTGAAAAGGACAAAAAGATATCAGATAATGCCTGTTAGTACAAGTGTCAATTACAATTTAACGAATACAGAATTCTTCCACTAGGTAGCGCAACTACTGCTTCGAGGTACTTGCTGCCCAAGATACAGAATAAAAACATATATAATCGCGACTTAGAAAAGAAATAAATTACACTTAGAAAATAGAAACATCTCTGCAGAAATATTTGTTATTTGTTCCAATAATGTCATAAGCGATTGAATAACTATCTAGTAATAATTGTATTAATACTATCGAAATGGACGATAAACGAACCTAGATATTTTCATAACTTTGTGCTTTCAACAGCATCGGGTGATGACAAAAACATGCTGCCATTCTTTTCGAATTCTTTCATCATTTTGTTACATTTCTCTTCATATTCCAGTCTTAACCTTTCTTGTGCCTTTAAGAAAAAGTAATACACAGAGTCAGCAAAATTGGAGTTCTAAATTCTGGGAAAAACTGCCTTTCAGAACGTTAGAATATCTTAACACACAAATAAAAAGACTGAAGCTTATGCTTATAAATTTTTCATAAGCAAATATCTATACTTAATGATTTCAATTAGATTATTTATTTTATTTGTTTTATTCAATGATGATATGGGAACTTAATTGTCCATTTTTACACTTCGTTTAAAGATAAATCCTTTAAAAAAAAAAACACCAAAACGGCACATATTCTTAAAAAAAGAATATTTAGAGCATATGGTGCATTTTAAAAGAATAAATTATTTTCTAGAATACAAGAGTCAACGAGTATAATTTATTGATTTTGAGAAATTCTTTAAACATTAATTAACACTTTTAATTTTTATAGAAATTTATTTTAAAGTCAAAAAACTTATGAAGTTGTTTTAAACAAATGAAAATAAAAACAACATGAATAGTATTAATAATCTATTTATCCAATTTTCTAGAAACAATGTAAAATAATATAAATTTTGTTATAAAAATTTCAAAGAGCTTTGAATGTTTGTGAAATTTTTAGTCATTTATTTGTAAATAAAACTTTTTTTTTAATTTCTACTCAAAGAAGATATTCAAGTCAAATTGGAAATTTCAAAAATCTATGCTCTGTAAACAAAGCAAGCGACTTTTTCAGTTTTATTCAAACATCTCAACAGTTAAAGAATTTAATAAAACATTGTTCTGTATCAAAAGTAACACGATTAACTCTACTTTTAAATGCATAAAGTTTAAAATAAATAAATTCCTTTGAAGGTAGTTCATTTGTTTAAAAATGAGAAAAGTATTAAAGAAACTTTTATTAGAAACTTCACTCACAAATAATTAATTGATTTCCGACTTTTTAAAGTATGAGATAGCTTAATTAAAAAAAAAATAAGAAATAGTAAAATAAGATAATAATTATTTTGAAAATGACTCACATTTTTTCTTTCATCTTCAAAAGTATTTTTGATGTTTGTGTGCTGCCTTGTCAATTCTCCTAATTTTTTCTCTAGCAGAGAACTGAACTGTTAAAAAAATGTTTTTAATCAGTGCAAAAGTCTGATTAAAAATTAATCAATGTAAAATAATCAAAATAAAATTATGAGCATAATATCCATACATCTTTACATTTAAAACTGATAATTAAAAGAAGTTTTAAGTGTGCAAGATGTTTTTTTAAAAATGCTGTTCTATATCAAAAATAATTACATCAAAGGTATACTTAAGTTCAGATTTATTTTCTAGAAGAATGTAAAGAATTAGTAAATGCTAATTTATTTTTAATAATATAAACATATATATATATGTTTACACTTCGTTAAAGAAACAAATACTTTTTCTTAAATTTCTCTAATTATAATTTTCTGTATGTATATATATATATACATACAGAAAATTATAATTAGAGAAATTTAAGAAAAAGTATAAGTTTCTTTAAGGGTATGTACTTGTGCTTAAGCTGTAAGTACATAGCATCCATAAAATAAGAAAAAAATATAAAGTATAAAAGGGAAAAAAATTAAGTTTAAAAAAAAGAATAAAACATTATAAAATAAAATGTTTTTAAAAATTCTAAAAAACTAAAAAGAAAAGTCCAGAAAACATAATAACGAAAGGATATAACCTCGTCGAGTTCACACAGATCACAAAATAGAGTGCTTTCTAATTATTGTTAATATAGTCAAAGTAAATTGTATGGATAAATTTTACTTTGGTCATATTAATGCAATATTAGTAAGCACTTTATTTTGCGGATATAATTATGTAATCACTCATTTAAATTTCTAATAAGACATAATTGTTTAAATATATATAAGACTCCTAAATTTATTGAGATTCTTTAAAAATGTTTGAAAGAGTTTTTTTAATTGATAATGCATAATTAACGTTTCTTGTCAAGCAAACATTATAATGAATATTCCCTGACATCTTTAAAATGAATTTAATGAATTGCGATGATGAGTAAAGAATACATTCAATATTCTATTCAAAATAGTACACACAAATAAATAATGACATTTCTTATATTCAAATAATGACATTATTATATGTTATATACTGTTACAATTTTCAATCTGAAATTGTGGTAAAATAACCGGCAGCAGTCAGTCCTTCTAATTAATTTTAAACATTACGGAAAAGAACATCTTTTACCTTTTCGGTTTTTAAATCATTTGCAACTGATATGGTTAAAAGAACCATAAATACAACACTATACGGTTTTTTAACTATTGACAATTATCATGGTCTTAAAGATGTAAAAAAGAATTTTGATTGAATAGCAGCTAAAAGTTTTGTTAAGTAATGGAAATTAGAGTAAAGTTGTGGTTGAGTTGTGTTTTATCGAATAAATTGTGGAGTATGGTTTAATTAGTTTATCTGGTTGTTTAATCTACACTTAACTGGAAATACTAGACTTTTTCGTGTTAAGAAGCTTCATGGTGCTGCCATCTATGTGTGAATGAGAGTATCGTATTCTTATATTTTAGGGTCACAAATTGGGCAGTGCAAACCACTGAAAACTCTTCATGTGTTGATGGGAATGGAGGAAATATTGTGGTGTCAACGTCGGCACTGGCTTCATTAGGTGAGCTTGATTTGCGATAAAATTCTGGTTGATTAACCGTATAAAGCGAAAGCAGTTCATGAATGGTTTTTCTCACAGGTAGCAGTTTGAATATCATCCTCATGGTTATTTTACTGCTTTGTTTGAATAAGGTAAAATAACAATAAAATAAATTGTTATTTAACCTTTTTTCCATAAAAATTCTAACAGTGCATACATATTTCACAAAAATTGAAAAACCGCACTACACATCGGTGTATTAGTTGCATATTACACTCATTTATATTTAAATGGTTAACATACCCTTTGTCTCTCCGCCACTGCTGTGTCAATAAGCTTTTGATTAAGTTCCCTTTTTATCCTAAAAGAATTATATTACATATTTATCTCCCATAATCTGTATTAATAATTGAAAAACTATTTAAAAAATATGAAACATGTTTTTTTTTTAAACATTTTAGACATGTACAAATTTCAAATGAAATAAAACATGCAATTTGTTTATTTTTAAATTTTTTCTTTTCTGATTACAAAGAAGTCCCAAAAGTCATTTTTAATTCACTCTGTTGTTCATTCACTCGCTTTTTATTAATTCATTCTCTACTTATTTACTTATTCGTATTTATTCATCCATTCGTTATTAATTTCCTTATTCGTGATTTTTTTTCTTCAATTTATTGACGCTATTTATTCGTTTTAAATTTATACTTTTAATTGT
Source organism: Parasteatoda lunata (assembly GCA_949128135.1). Lineage (NCBI taxonomy): Eukaryota > Metazoa > Arthropoda > Arachnida > Araneae > Theridiidae > Parasteatoda > Parasteatoda lunata. The sequence continues at coordinate 76,106,806 of OX421975.1, forward strand.
AAAATTCGTTTCTGATTTAAAATCAGACTGTTAACTAAATTTTATTATTCTCTTTGTTCATTTATTTTATTATTATTTCCACCTTTATTTTCATTAATACATTATTTATTATAAAGTAGATGAGTATCTGGAGTAAAGAGTACTCTTTACTCCAGAATCGTGAAATTTTGAACTTAGAGAAAATTATAGAGAAAGGGCTTATGTCCAGCAAGATTATTTTTATTGAGATTAATCTTCGTGTTTGATCATTTGAGAGGAAAAAAAATTAAAACTTTCAAAAGTGAGGCTCACGGACATTTATCAATCATGAATCACTAACAACTGGTGACATTTTATTTCGACATTGTTGAAAGCATAACGCACACTGTAAAAAATTCCGGATTGAATTACGTTATAAAATACCGACATTTCGGATGCATCATCCGTAAAATCAAATTTTGTTGTAAAATACTATACCGCGATTTTCCCACTAATATTTTTTTAATTAGAGTGAGCCAATGATTTTTAATGCAATTATTACTGCAAAAATTACGTTATATCGGATTTGTGTTGCGTAACATGATCCGGTAAAATTGGATTTAACGGTAAAAAGTACCGACCTCCTGAGTGCCGGTATTTTTTATCGTAATTTTACATGGATTTTTTTTACAATACTGTGCTAAGATTTAAGAAATAGTGGAAGAAGTTATAACCTTAACTATTAATATTGGTATGAGTTAGCGATGTTACTAATGATCATTTATGTATTTTTACTTCTCTGTTATAAGAATAAAATCATTGAAAATATTTAGAATACTAAAGATAATTTGAATCAAATATTTTTTTACTTAAAAATAATTATTGAATTGTATTGAATAATTTCAATTGCATAGTACCGTTATTTCATAAATTACTCCACTCAAGCAGCTTGTAAAAATGCTATATAATCGAGAAGAAACTGTAGAGAGTTAAAGTCTTGATTTCAAGATCTAATTGTAGAAAATTTTATAAATACAACACACAAAGTATGTAATTTACAGTATTGAAAGTTTTGATAAACTATGAGTTTAAAAGCAGAAAAACTAAAATATTAAAGTTTATTTTACCCTAGATTAATTTGAATTGAAGTCCATCTAGATTTTAAAAAAAGTTTATAAGTTACATAGTTTTCAAATGATTGTGGTAATATTTTTTTTTAATATCATATTAGATCCATAGTTGAATTTTACTTTTTTGTTTTGTTTCGGAGTACACTGTGAATTGATCTCCTAATTTGATCCAGAACTTCTTACGGTGTAAAATTTATTAATGTAAAAATCCCGTTAATAAAACTGGAACAATATTATAATTTTTTTTAAATGTCTGAGTTAAATAAAATATAGATGTATTAGATGTGCAGCTCTTGAAATTTAACTCCGTAACTTTGTACTTTTGATCGCCATGAAAGGTAAATGAACCTCAAATATTGGGTAAAATTTGCTTTAATATAGATTTAGAATAATTCTATATAGATTTACGTTTATAATAGATATAGATATTTATAAAATAGGCTTTTTAAGTATACCAACTTAGTTTTGCGTTTCATAAACAAATGAAAACCTTCCCATTGTTATCCCTAGAGTAAAGTAACTCTATTACAGGACCCATCGGAAACTTTTGTAATTTTAATAGACAGAAAATGGGACAATGCCAAAAAACACTATAAAGGCAATTGTTTCATCTGTAACAGTGTTGATTTTTACGATCAATTTACTTTTCAAAGAAATTAATAAAACAAATATTATTTTAAAGTGTATTACATTACCTCGACAGTTCATTTTTGTCTTTGTGTTTTTTGCTTAGATTCTTCATTTCTTCTTTCGTTTGTGCATCCAGCCTTTTCATGAGTTCGCTTACTTCTCTGGAAAAGAAAAAAACAACAATTGCATTGGACCTTTTACCTTCATTTTAAATTTTAAAAAAAAGCATACTAGAATCACGCATAAAATTATGGTGAATTTTCACTCGAATAATTCTATTTTTTTTTCTCTCGAATACCTAGTCCTGAGAATTTAAAAGATTACCGTTATTTCATAAATTAGTTGCAAAAACAAGTACAGGGGTGAATGGTGCATGCAGTATATAAGCAAACAAAATACAAAACTAATCCTACTTGTATTAATTTTTTTTTCTATGAATGGATATTAAAAAATTTAATTCAAATGATGATGAGTTTAGGAATTCTTCTAATTATAAGATTAATTAAATTATGAATCAGCTTATTCTTGTAATTTTTCAAAAGTTTACTGGTTATACTTCTTCTTCAGAAAAAAGGAAAACAATTATTTTCATCATACGAGGGAAAATTCATTAGAACAGATAAGCAGAAGTTATATGGTAGTTTTTATCTTAAAAGTAAAGTTGTGGTTTATCAGAAAGCAGTATGTAGTATATCTTAGCAAATAGATTTGCTATTTTATTTGATGTGAGTTACAAAATGACGTTACAAAACATTGCTATAATTTAAAAAAAAAAATCTTATTTCCTTACATTTTTCGTTTTATAATAGTCTAATAGTCTATAAGAATAAGAATAGTCTAACAAAGTAACAATAAAGAAATGTACCAACCTGTCATGTAAACTATGTAAGAGCTGCACTTGAGATGATTGAGAAAGTTGTAATACTTTGTTCATGGCCGTGTACAACTGAAATGATTTATATTAAAAGTAAAATATATTTACCATTAAATTGGAGAAAAATAAGTGACATCATTAAATGTAAAATAAAAAATATGCATTTTAAAGCTGTCTTCTGATATAATGTGAGGTTTGCTTTAATATAAAGAAATTTCATAAAATAAAATAAAAAATACTTATTGGCAAAGGAGCATAAAATTTTGCTCTATTACACTGTCAGAAGCACGATATATAGTCTTTTTTTTTACGGCTATGTAGATTTATAAATTTAAAAACAATATTCCTAAATACAGTGGTTTAACACAGACAGGTAGAAGGTAGACTAATCATACAAGATACTCAAAATAATGTGGCTTAATGAGAGACTCAAAATAGTGGAACTATTATGGGACACTCAACACAATGAGGCTAATTTGAAAAACTTAAAACAATGGTGCTAATCTTGTACATTTTGAAATCTACCCAATTTGTTTGCAATAAAAAGAAATTTATGTTTATAGTGTAAGAAATGTATAATAATATTAACAAAAATTAAAACCTTATTCAAAAATATAAAAAAAAAAAATTAAAAAAAACTATAAATTTACTTATATTGCATGAAACCCTTTTCGTAAGACTTCAAACTTTCGTTACGTAACTCTGAAAAATAATTTATTTGAGCTAGTACATATCTAAAGCCATTCAAGCGTTAAATAATTCGAATATAACCTAAATAAGAGTTTTAGCAAAGTCAGAGTGTAGTGTATCTACCACTACAAATATACTATTCTAGTTCACTGGTATATAAGACATGTTAACTCGTTTCTATGTTGAGGTACCTTTTCATGGATGGTACCTTTTCATACATTGCCGATGACAACTCACTCCCCACATTGGTGACCTTCGGACGTGATGTGAACAAGCCTAAGTTGGCAGAAACGCCCACTTTGCTCTGAACACGCCTACTTCGATGGATTGTCTACGTTAAACTGTTGACTTGTGACTGCGACATTATCCACCTCCTCGCACTGTTGCTACTCAGTCTCGATCACAGACAACGTCGGCATGCATACACTCGACTGCTAAAGGCAAGAGAGGAGCAACCACGATCATGAACTTAATACAGCTCTCACGATTAGCACTCAAAAATACGATGATCTTAATACAGCTCTCCCGACTTCTCACAAAGCAGAAATGAATCAACTAGTGGTATCCGTTCATAAAATTCTATCATAGCTATAATTCTAGGGGGGGGGGGGTGTACCGTAGTGTCTACCACTACAAATATTGTATTCCAGTTCACTAGTATATAAGACATGTTAACTTGATTCTATGTTGGGGTACCTTTTCATAGATGAAGGTTGACATTGTCGACATCTACTCTCCCCACACAGAGCTTTAATGCTTTTCTTAAATTTTTATTGTTTATTTTTCAAACTTATGCATGTGATCGAATAAAATTGGACTTTTTCTTAGGAAAAATTGTTGAAGACTTTTTTTATAGAAAGCTTCCTTAAATGATATCAGAAAACTCTTTTATTCTTCACTGAACTCTATCCCCGTTATTGGGAGTTAATGGGGATGATTTTGGGGTAAAAATTGTATTTCATCAAGACAAGCACAATCTTAAAATCTTCATTCTAAAGTTACAGAAAAACAACCGGCAGCAGTCTGTCCATCCAATTAACCGTTAAGTTAACGATAGAAAACATTTTTTACCCATACTGTTTTGAAACCATTTACAACTAGCATGGTTTAAAAACTGTAAAAAATATATGACTGGACATTAGATCTAAGCTTTTCGTTAGGTAATGGGCATTGGAGTAAGGTTGTGTTTTTTCAACTGAACCATGGAATATGGTTTAATTATTTATCTGGATTTTTCATCTAAAAGATACGGGAAATTCTAAACTTTTTTGTGTTAAGCAGTTTTATGATCCTGCCATCTAACGTGAATGAGAGTATCGTAAAATAAAATTGTATTCTATTAGTCCAGGGTCACAAGTTGAGGAAATTTGTGACCAGGACACTGAACACTGATCAGTGCAGGATACTGAAACCGTATTAGGTGAATCCGGTGAATAAACGGTTTTTCTATCAGTTAGCAGTTTGAATACAATATTGTTTATGCTTATTTGATATTTTTGTTTAAATATGGTAAAATAACAATTAAATCTATTATCATTTAAGCCTTTTTGCAAGAAATTTCTAACTGAGCACGTGGAGCATTGTTTCTGTTTTTTCACGTTGAAATGAAGGAAATTAATCAGGAGACGAATGGACGAATAGTTGAGAAGTCATAAGAGTTTTATGTACCAAAAGTAATTAGCAACGATATTTATATGAACAAGTCAGTTACGTGATTCCAAGAATGTTAAATACTCGTGCTATTTTTAACATTCATTAAACTTAAATACAAGACAGGAACACGCTAGAGATTTTGTTAAAGTAATTATAAATATTAAATCACAACGAGGATTTACTGGCTTTTCTTTGTTCAAGTAATTCTAAATACTAAAAAGAGGACTTACTGGTTCTTGGTACTTGCAGTGAATTTCCATTTCTGAATATAAATTCTCTTTTGTTAAGGCCAACATATTTTGGGAAAAGTTTTTCCTCAGCTCTTCCAACTGAAAACATTAGGTTCGGAAAATATGTCATAAGTATCAACAAAAAAATGAGTTGTAGTAATTAGAGATATCATATTAGAAACTTAGTGAAGTATTTAGCAGATTATGTATTAATAGGTAAATTATTATGTTCACTGCGTATAAAAGCAGTTCAAAAAATATATATCACTCAGTATAATTAAATATTTAATATACATCTTTAATATTTCTGAATATAAATGCTCTACTGTGAAGGTGAACATATTTATCCTCAGCTTCCACAATTGAAATCATTAGGTTCAGGAAATAGCATCAACAAAAGCTGAGTCTTTGTCTTACAAAATTGTACTACGAAACAGTATCATACTGTTAGTTAAGTAGTATTCAATAGCAAAGCACTTAATTATAGATTATTGGCATTTACTGCTCTTAAGACTCTTAAATATTTCGGTGCAAAAAGTAGACTATTTCATTATCTGAAAAATGGTTCTAAAAGTTTAAACTACTTAATTTTGAGTAATTTATACTGTAAATTAATTCATTTTGATATTATTTATCATTTATTCTGATATTTTTTTGTTCGAAATGTTTTGGCAGAAATAAACACCGTTCAGTTTTCTCTAAGGTAAATGAACTTGATTGATCATTTTAATGGTTTTAATTCTAACTTCACTGTGATTAATAAAGTTAACTAACTACCCGTGTAGTAAATGGTGACTGATGCACGTTAAATCTGTCGAGTCTCAAAGTCCTCCATGTTCCCATAACAAATCAATACCTCTGGTGGTACCGATCCAGCAGTTTCCTTGTCTTCTTTCTGGATTGGTTCAAAATTACAAGGCTACGGCGTTGAACATTAGTAGTCGTAAACCCAAAAATTGGGTCGGCTGTTCAACGACGTTCATAAAATAAAATAAAATAAAATAAAATAAAGTTAACTAGCTCTAGATTCAGATAACGTATTTTTTTTAAAATTTCGGGTGATCATTATTAAAATTTTTAAAGATTCTTAAATTAAATATTAAGGGTGTGGATAACAGATTACCCTGTACAGTAATAAATATTTTTTACAATGATGTAATTATCAATCAAAATGTTGGAATTTAAAAAGTTCGCACAAAGACGTAAAAGCAATATACATAAATGCAATACAGAAATGCGTTAGGTTGTTTGACCAGGCTTAAGAAATAAGTAATAAAATAAAGAAAATGACCTTGACTCGTTGTTCTGGCGAAATTATTTGACTATCTACTTCACCGACTCTTTTTGGTTGTCGTCTTGGGTTCCAACACCTAAGATGGAAAAAAAGAAGAAAAAAATTTTTGAAAAAATATAAGTTTTTGTTAACAAAAAAAAAGAGTTAAAAAGGGGAAGAAAAATACATATATATATATTTTTAAAAGATAATGATATAAATTGTGCAATGATAAATATAGGGCTAAGTTTTCGAATAGATAGTGTTTTTCAAACTAAGATTAGAACGCAAAATTTGTTATGCCGTACACGATTATTATAACTAATGTAGATGTAACCATTTTAAATTATTAGGGATTGGCCAAAATTGCATAATTCTAAAACAACGCAATGCTTCAGAATTTTGCAAATCACAAAAATGTTTACAAATCTGCCGCATCTGGTAACGGTGTCCTAATATTAAATAGTATAAAAACATATTAAATGCGAAAACTCTAATTGTAGGTTAAAAAAAAAAAATTGTAGGTTTGTAAAATAGGCTGAAAAGGGAAATGAAAAAGGTTTTTCAAAATTGAGCACAATTGTGTCAAAAAGGTTTCGAGACAAATAACAGTCGAATTTGAAAACCCCATGTATTCAAAATTGAAATACCCATATACCATAACATATACCCATTTTTGAGCTAAGTGCATAGTGTGTGAGAAAAGTCTGAAAGAGATGTTTGTTGACTGCGGCAGGATTTGAACCAAGGACCTCCGATTACGTAGTTGGATGCTCTACCCATCATAATTATACACCCTAGTCTTGGGAGAGTTAGGAAGCTTTATATAGCTATCGGCGTATTGACTCATAACGACATACTATTTTCCAATTTCAATGCTACAAAATGTTGCATTGATCCCCTAAATAACTTTCGATCTAATGATCGGATCTTCATGTTCTAGGTCTCAATCTGAATGACTCAAAGGTTTTACCTCAAATATGTTAATTAATAAGCGCAGACTATATTTTAAGTCTACCATTATTATCATACACAAACACGCATTTTCTCTAAATAAACATACCTTTTTTGACGGATTCGGATGTCTGACCCCCAAAATTTAGGGGTAGCATCAATTAGAGAAATATAGTCTTAATGGTTTGATCAGGAGAGCAATCAAAAGTTTATAGCCCTTTATGTTAATTTTACTTTTTGCATCTTTCGCTGTATTTTGAGAAATTTTTAAGCGAATTGAAACTGTTTTGCTGAAATTCGTTTATCCAAAAATAATTCTATGCAAAAAATAACTTTTATGAAATATTTAATATTTTTTTATTATTTTATTTCGTAATAGACGCCTAACTTTTGAATTATATAATTATAGAATTTTTTATATGATTTTATAGTATAAAATTTTACGGACTTTGCAGATATTTGAGCGAAATTAGTCGAATTTAGTCCTGAGAAATGACATTTTAATAATACGGCTTAGCAATATGAATTTGTGTTCAAATTTTTCCGATTCGCTGAAATAGTTTTAGAAATATGGTGAAATAAGCGAAATGTAAAATTAACATCAAGGTGTCCAAACTATTGGGACCATATCAACCTGCAATAGTTTGTTTGCATTTTGATGAAAGCTTTGAGAATTGAAAACTTTTTGCACAAAATTATAAAATTCGTTTATCCGAGGATGCAAAAAATAATTTTTAGTAAATTTTTATTATTTTATTTAATGATGGTTGAAAAAATGTTGAATTGTGAGGCATACAAATTTTTGCATCATTTTAAAGAACATAATTTTACATGGCGAAATACAAAATTTGAGCAAAATCGGTCGAATAGTTTCTGGGAAATCAAATTTTTAAATATCGCATTTTTTTGAAATTCAATTTCTCATTAACTATTCAGTCGAATTTTCTCAAATTTTGTATTTTGCCATGTAAAAATATATTCCTTAAAATGACGCTAAAATTACATACCATTTAATTCCACATTTTTTCAATCATTATCAAATAAAATAATAAAAAATAATAAATATTTACTAAAAATTTTTTTTTTACATAGAATTATCTTTGGATAAATGAATTTTATAGTTGTGTGCAAATTTTTTTCAATTCGCGTAAAAAGTTCTCGAGGTATAGCAAAAAGTATGAATAACATTGAGGGGTTCAAACTTAGGAGTGTTCTCCTGACCAAACTTTTGCGACTATATTTACCGGATTGCGGCTATCCCCTATATCTTTGGGATCAGAAATCCAAATCCTTCGAAAAAAAGGTATGCTTATAGGAAAAAGTACTTTTTTGTGTCTGACTTAGTAATTTAAAATATCGTCTGCACTTATTATTTAGCATATTTGAGGTCATCGGCTAAAGTCATTAAGATTCAGTCATAGAATGTGAAGATCTGATCATCAGATCTAAAGCTATTCAGGGTGGTTCATTTTTTGCGCACTTTACAATCATGGTGAATTGAGCATCCTATACTAACTCGGTGGTCCTTGGTTTGAATCCTGCCGGCTGTCAACGACCTCACACATTTTTGCCTGAACATCATTTTTTCGACAATGCATTTTGCTCAAAAATAAGTATATGATGTTTCAATTTTAAATGCATGGTGTTTTCAAAGTAGCTTATATTTATTTTTGATAATTTTTTTTTTTTAATTTTAAGAAACTTTGCACTGTGTATTTACTTATTAAAAATAAAACGCATCAATGACGTACTTAAAATTATATTTCTATAGAAATTATATTTCTAACTGTCGTCTTCACACAACCTTTACACGCGTTTTAAATAGCTTTTCTTTATAAAATCCACAATGTCTTTTGGCTTTGATAATTTTTTTGGCTTTTCTTCTTTTGACTTTTCTTTTTTTAGCTTTTCTTTATTTGGGTATCACATATTAGGAAACTATAGTATATTAGGCAGATTTTCTGCATGTGGATATAAAAACAATTTTCATTAAACGAAATGATTTTTAATTCAGTGGTTCTTCGTGCAGAAGGTGGATCTATTCATTTAATGGGAAGATGCGATTCACCAAAACAAATATTTCAAAAACTTTTAGATGGAATTTTTAAGATTTTTAAAATTTAAATTTGAGAAGGACAAATTCAAGAGAAAAATGCGTTTTCTATAGGAAATACGGAGAAATGACTTTAAATGCGACTTTTATTAAATGATGATTAAAATGTTGTAACACTTGACTTTTTTTGTTGCTTCCATTAAGATGAATGATGTAGCCTTAAAATCTTTAAAATTAAAAAAAAATTCTTTAACTGTGTTCTAGAAATAACTAAACCACTTAATTACACGATGATCAAATAAAATCATAAAACAAAATCAGTTAAACTAAAATCAGTTCATTGCATTTTGGGATATTTCTCACTAAAGTTCGCTTTCTCTATTATTTAAAGTTAATATAAGCTTAATAAAGTAGGTTCAGCGAAGAGGAGTTGCTTTTAAAACACAAAACTAATACAATTAATACTAAACTACTATTAACATTTGAACAATCTTTATAATCAATTGGCACTTCAAAGTCATGAAAAAGTGCACAACCGTATAAAGAATAATTTTCGTATTAACTAATGAAAACCAATTTTTTTAAGCCTTGAATTAATTTAGGCACTTACATTTGTGTTATAATTTGTTACTTACATTGTTTTTTCTTTCTTTTTTAATCGAAGTGATAATGTCGAATACGAATACAAAATATAAAAACGGATTCATCTACATTATGCCTGAGAAAAAAAAATACATGTCCAGCGCTTACATAATTGATTGGTAACTGTGTATGATAAGGAGTTTTTTCTTTAAAAAAGTACAGATGCAAAATTGAGCAGTGAAGAAAAAGAACTGAAATACTTTTTTTTTAATTATATAGATTTTAGTTTATTAAAAAAATGTTTGTTTAAATTCTGAAATAAATATTTACTTAAAATAAAATTTTTTTTGTGTGGCAGTAATATTAATAATTAATTTAGCTTAATGACGGAGGATAATTTATATTAAATATAGCAAATTATCATTTGCATAAATTGCTTTATTTTGTATTCCTCAAAATATGTTGTTCCGTATTTAAACTTTTGTGTTTTAAGCGAAACAAGTCTGATATATAATCAATTAGGCTAATTCCTTTTATTTTTAAACCTTTATAAAAAATGGAAATTTTTTTATAAATAAAATGTACAGTTTTAGTGCATTTTAATTACCATTTTTTACTACTAAAACTATAACTAAATATCATTTAATGTATGTGTAATAATGTATTAAAATATTATTTAATGTAAACATCATATAGTGCTTTCAATTATCGTTTTTTACTATTAAAAATGTAACTAAATATCATTTAATGCATGTATTCATATTTAAATATATGCAGCTATTTAAACTGATTCAGTCGTTGTATGGAGGTTAGAGCAAGCGGACAGAACATTGCGTAATAATTGTAAATTTCAAGATAAAGACAAAGTAGAACATTTAAAAAGCAAGATAATAGAAGTAGTTCCAACAATAGATAGAACATGCTCTCTTGATAATAAAAAGTTTCAAAAGAATGAGAGGTAAACGCCACTTCAAATTTCAGCAAAGCACACAAATAAGTAAGACAAAGCATTTTACAGTATAGTTAGATAACAAACATGCATGCCACAAATGTAGAAGAAACCAGCGAAGAGCTTTTGTCAGAGACATACATCTACAAAAGACTGAAGCAGCTTATTTTTTTAAGCTAATTTAAATTAATTTAATTCCAATTCTTTCTATATATTAGAGTTTGTTGTGTACCCTAACTAAAACGTTTGTAAATAATTTAGAGGAATGATTAAGTTTTATAAGCTTAAAGCTTTTCGAGATGCTATACATATTTTCAGTCCATTGAGTTATGAAAACATATGAAATAAGACATTTTTCTAGAATTTGAATTTATATAAGAACTATATTGTATTTAAATATTATATTATTTAAGACAATTTCCAGTTAATCCTTATAATTCACAAACAATTGTAGCTTTCAGGGTTAAAGTAGTACTTAACATAGTTCAAATTGTATTTATCTGAAAATTTGCTTATTTATTTATGTAATTTTAAATAAAAACATTTAGGGTAATAATTAGGCTTTATTACACACAATTACAACGTATTGCATAGGTCATGTAAGCCGTTATTGTTATGAAAATATTTTTCAAGAAAACCTTCTCTTTACAAATACATTTTCTGATTGAATTATTTAGAGATTATTTTTTTATCTGAATAAAAATTTATAGAGGCCAAGTGGCTATAAAAATTTGGCTTAAATCGTGTGGGAAACATCTATAAACATTTGTAAATTATTTTTAATTTTAAATGTACTACAGTTGGTTTTACACAAGATAACACATATAAGTTTTACTTTTAAGTGGAGCTTTTCAGTAAATATTTTCTCCCACAAGTTAAAAAAAACAACAAAAAACAAAACAAAACAAAAAAAACAACAACAACAACTCAGTATTTTCTTCGATGCTGTCTTAATACTGTCTACATTCCATGTGCATTACTTATTTCATCCTTTATCTGGCCAAAATCTATGCAGCATGGTTCGGATAAAAATTGGCGAGTTTGAAAAAAGATTTTTAATTTAGTCTCAAACTCAATTTTTCAAATCCAACATCAATCACAATGTCTAATAGTTAATTATGATTTTAGGGGGAATAAATTGAATTTTTTTACGTATAAAAAAATATATATATAAAAAACCTTGTAAGCTTAAATATACACATGGTGTTGACAAAATGTCTTTTCAACTTCAAGCTTTTATGAAAAACACAAATAAACTTTTTTAAATAATAAAAATATTCGGAGAAAATATTTAATTTTTTTCATCAATATTTATAACCCTACAGGATCAAGATTAGTTTTTCGAAACACTTAATTCTTAAAATTGCTTATTATACACTTAGTAGCATTAACTCATCAATGTTGGCTGTTATATAAGTGACAGTTTTTTTTTATGGCGTTGTGAAAGTTGAACATATCGTGTGTTTATAAAAAGTATGGGTCATAGAAATATTACCTTTCCTATTCAAAAGAAGATTACCTGCATCGGTTTGATGACAACATACACACGCATTAATATTTGATATAATGTAGGTATGTGCTATGTTTAATTGTATAGTGTATTTTTCCGATAATATTAAAACAATCACGTGTTTTCATAATTTATATGAAAATGAACTTGAAAAACAATAATGATACAGTAATGAAAAAGTTTTTTTTATCGACTCTTTATTAAAAATACCGCAGTTAATATATTAAAATATGCAGCTCTAGCTATTATTATTAGAATATAGTTTCTAGATTCAATAGAATATAACTCTCGGTACATAAAGACTTTTCCGTGCTATCCAGGTCTCACCGAGTCAACCTTGCGGGACTGTACTAAGAGTATGTATACTGTTAAAATATTTTGAAACCGTGTTAAAAATGTGTGATGTTAATAAAAGATTCTAAGCTTGCTTTTCCCTCAATCAAAGATGCACATTACCAATCAAGTACATGATTTGGAGCTCAACTCAAAATTATAGTAGTAGATTCTAGCTCGGTTGGTTTAACTCAAAATCATGGTATAACATTTTAACTTTATTTCCTCGTTTGGTTTAATTTGAAATCATGGTACAATATTTTAACTATACTAACTCGGTTGGTTTGACTCTAAATCATGGTATTATAAGATTTTATCTTTATTGCATCAGTTTTACTCTAAATCATGGTATAATATTTTGACTTTATTAACTCGGTTGGTTTAACTCTAAATCAAAGTAAAAGAGTTTAACCTAATCAACTCGTTTATTTTTCTCCGCAATATTGATTAGTATCTGGCTATTTTACTGTTTAAAAAAATAAAGCTCAGAGAAAAAACGTATCCTTAATATAGCAATTAAATAAATTCCATGCATATTTATGATGCAGTTTTTAAAAGAAAAAAAGAATATTTCTCTTTACGTGATTTATAAAATGTTGAAAATTTATTTCAAACTCTTATTATGGGATGTTCCTGTGCTCAGAAATCACCAGTAGAAAATCTTCAACTTCTCCCACAAGTTGAATAATAACCCTTGAATGGTAGTCATTATTACAGTGGTTATCACATGTAATATTCCAGTAGCCATAGTGTTCTAAAGAAGTTCTACTATCAAAATCAAAGCAAAGAAAGGTTTAAAAAATACACGTCACAATACTCAATTAGAAAGCTTGGTAAATGACTACTTAAAAAATATAATATTTCATCACCGTCAATACATGCCGATAAAAGCTTCTATAATGAATGACGTGCAATAAATTTCCATCAAAACAATATAAATATTACAAATCTCTTTTTTTTTTTTAATGTAAGAAGCAATCACAATACTATACTTTTTAAAACTTACAATAAAATAAATTCGAAGTATAAATAAAAGAAAGGGTAGGTTTGTTTTACCGTGCCTGGACTCATGCAAGACGGAAGATTTCGGTTTTTTTTAGTGCAATTCGTACTTACGGAGAAGAAAACTTTCGGACGAACCTATTTGGCTGTGTCCTGCTGTTGAGGAATTCTTGATTCCTCAACAGCTTGGCTTCTTTAGATTGAAGAAGATCCAGCTCTCTTTCACGCACCTGAAATAATATTAAACAGGCTCAAAAACATTTTTATTCAAGCGTTTTACAATCGGAAATTAGAATGGAATAACAAGTTTATTTTCATTAACTATTCAATATAATCTAAAGCGCAGTTCCCACTTCGTCCCGCACATGCAAATTAATTTAAATTTTCGTCTGAAAATTTTTATAAAGATGTTTTCTGAAATGAAATATTTTTGAACAAAATGTGAATACATAAAAATAATTTGGATAATTATAAAATAATTGTGAAAAAATTGTACTTTCTTATTGTCCCTGTCATGAAATAGCCTAAATACATATTTTCCCTAACTCCATTCGTTTTCATTGGATTTGTAACTTCTCAAGAAGTTTTTTCCAGGCTAGTCTTCCATCTGCAAGTTTTCTCCAGTTTTCCCGAACTTTCTATCATCATCATCAAGATTCTTTTTACGCCAGTCTGGCGCATTTTGTTTTAAATTTATTGTCTTCCGTCGCTTGTGGTCTAAGGAAGCCTTCCTAACCAAGCTCCAGCTAGACCATCCAAGCGCATCTTTTTCACTCACTATCAATCATTGTTCGCCATGTTAGTTTCGGTGTTCCTCGCTTTCTTCATCCCTCTGGTGTCCAGGTGAGAGCTACACGTGGAAATTCAGAGGCAGGCGTTCGTAGAATATGTCCCATCTACGTCCATCCGCGATGTTTGATTTCCTCATTAATAGGTCGCGTTTTGGCCGCTTTGTATAGTTGCTCATTTGAAATTAAGTAAGGCCAAAAGATTTTGAGAATCCTGCGTAAAGCTTTAGTTAGAAAAAAGTCCAAGGAGTTTTCTTGAGATTTAGTACGTTTCCAAGTTTTGCATACATAAAGAAGGACTGCTTTAAGACAAGGCATTGAAGACAAGTGCTAAAAGCACCATGTGCTTTGATCAGTCTGGATGTAACACCTTCGTCAGTTCAACCTGTGGCAGACACTATTGAACCAAGATAACTAAAAATATCAGTACTTTTGATATCTGTGTTTTGTACGTTGAGTTTAATTACTATGTTCCTGTTTAATTTCATTGCTTTAGTTTTTAGACCTATAATTTTGCAGCTTCTGTCATAAGTGTTTTCCGTTCCATAATTTGGATGACAACGGAACAATATCGTCTGCATAATAGAGATTCTCTAAAAGGTGTGTAAAATTTCTGTTCTTTTATCCTTGGTAGTTTTCTTCATAATCCAGTCTATAACAATAATAAAGAACAGACCAAACAGAACACAGTCTTCCTAAATCAATCGTAAAACTTTCAGATGCTGTTTCATTTAAACAAACACATTCTCTGCTATTGGCATACAAGTCTTTGTTAATAATCTGATTATGTTATTGATTATGTTAATAATCTTCTCATGTGTTCCGTTGACTGCTCGAACTTCCTCATAAGAGTTCAAATTCAACATAAATTCTTTATTTTACCTATTGTACAATAAGGTACGAAGTCAAAACTTACTGATTTTTTTTTTTTTTTTTTTTTTTTTTTTTTTTTTTTTTTTTTTTGGCTTGCGTGGTTAATTTACGCAAGATCGTGCGTGGTCTTTACGCACTAATCACTTATGTATGAATCAAATATCAGATAGAATGTTTATTCCATTGTTTACATTTTTCGATGAAAATCCATTTATATTTATACAGTTATAACATAACTATATAGGAAAATCATATTCCTCCTTTTCTTACGTTATGTATAAACAGAATGCTTATATTTCAGATTTCTATTTACTATATTTTTTTCTATGCGTAAATTGGTCCCGCAGTGGACTGATCGTTAAGACACGGTTCCCAGCAGATCACCGAAGTCAAGCATCACTGGCTGCGGTCAGTGTGCGGGTGGGTGACCACTTGGATCATTCTGCGTAGGGACCGAGGGTGTGCGGTATTGGTCCTCGTTAAACTGTTCTACCGTAAAGTGCTCGACTTCGCGTGCAGGTCGTTGGGCTACCGAAGCAGGGGTGCCATCCCCTCTGCAGAGGATCAAAATTGTGATGGCATGTCTTCGGATCATCCTCAGGGATGTTTCCCAGACCGTCGCCAATAGCCCATTGTGCAGCTCTAGTGCGACGTAAATTAACTACACTCACACTCAACTACACTCACTCACTATGCGTAAATTGAGAAATATTAGTAAATACAGACCTTTTCCTGCTTTTTCTTCAATGCCTGTAATTCTTTTTCTAGCTTAACTGTGATTTTTGCTACCATTTTGTGCTGCCTAATAACATCCAGTGACTCAGCAACGATGTTTGCCTCTTCCGATTCTGAAAGTAAATAAAAAATTAAAACGACCACGTTCAGTAATTTATTTTTTAATATGTTTTTCGCTAAGTTTCTTTAAAAATTATATGAATCTAATTTTAACATAATTTATTTATAATGCGTTCCATATGAATAAATTAACCTTGAATTTGTGCTAAAAATTGATACAAAGTACACAAAAACAAATGAGAATACATGTTTATTAAAAAAGTGCATAAAATAAATTTTTTGCGACTTAAAAGGGGAATTAAATATTATTTCTTATAAAAAAAAGGGTTTTTTAAATGATGTGACAAATAGGGAACGAAAGTAGCCATTTAGAAATTTAAATTTCTGAATTATTTCAATCTTTTTAAAAGAGATGCCCTCTTTTGTTAGGCTCCTTTTCCTCCCGCCAAATTTTATTGACAACTCAGTATACTAAATTGCTACAGGAGATAAAGAAAATGTATTTCAAATACAAACCCCAGGGAATGAGCAAAATTTTTTCGCAACAAATATTAGTCAATAGCCTTCGATAACATTGTTGTTCAGAACTTCTAATAGATGGCGCCATGACTCATCATGAAATTAATGTCTAACATTTTTATTTTTTTATCAAAAGCTGAGAAAAATCACAAGAATCTTTTTTTTCATCTCTGTCACCGACTGTAAATGAAATCAAAGGGAACTTAAAGATTATAATGATAAGAGAGCTAAAAATTGCGTATAAAGTAAAAAAAAAGCTTTTAAAAAAAGTACACAGCTCAAAACATGTCTTGACATCTGCTGATTAATTTTAACTTTCGTAGCTTTAATTATTCAAATCACGAATTTAACGTTGTGCGAATTAATAAGAATACACAATGTATTTTTCCTTCAATTTTCTAGTTTAAAGTGTTCTGATATTCCTTTATCTGAGGGTGAGGGGAAGGTAGATGTATTAATTTTAAATTTCAATTACTAGTTTTCAAACTTTAATAAAATACCATTTAATAAAATACATGAAGTTGTAATAATAGCTATCCAACATAATTTGTAGAATAAAATTGAATTTAGTTTATATATAATCTAAAATATTTCCTATATTTGAGATTTTGGATATAATATATACATAAACAATTTTATAAGTTTTAATAAATTAATTTCTATGTCTATTTCAATGTACTAATTTAATCGAAAAAGAATTGATTTAAAATAAAAAAGCAATGGCTGGTTTCAAAATGAGGTTGGCATTAATAGGACAATGGATTGTATGATACGAAAAAACAATTGAAAGGAAAAAAAAAATTCATTTAAAAAAAACTCCTTGAATAAAAAAATTACAAACTTTGAGTTCGCAATCTTACCTAGAACTGAGGGTCTTTCCTGAGTTTCTTCTGTTAACGTTGTAACAGTTTGGTTAGATCTCCCTAAAAAAATCATTCTATTAATCAAAATCATTTTGTTTCAAACAATCAATTGATACTTTATTAGACAAAAAAATGTTTGTCGCTTTTTTAAGGTAAAAAAAAAGGAAAAGTTTTTTAAATGAGCAAATAACTTAAAATTTGTACTTGCATACACATATCATTCAGATTTTTTTCTTACAATTTTATAATTTGTATTTCTAATTGCGTAACTAACATTATCTTAGTTATCGTTGTTCTAGAATCTAGGAAAACATATCTTATTAGATGGATTTTCCAAGATTCTAACTTTTTTTCTGAAGAAAAAATCTTTGATTTCAGCTTACAAGAGAATTCCAGTTTTCTGTTGATAGTCTTTCTCAAGAAGCAGTTCGTTTGTAAATAAAACAAAAACATTATTGTTAAAAGAAATCTTGTTCATTTAGTAAAATAATAGAATGGTATTAAAAATAAATTTTCTGGTATTAAATTTAAAAAATTGAATTGAATTGGCATTAAAAATAAAATAAAATAATGATTACATAAACATAAAATTTTCCAGTTTTTTTTCATACAAACAAGACAGAAAATAATTTTTAAAAAAAGAATTCTTTTATATACTCAAAATTATTTCAGAGGAATTTATTTAAAACAATTATAACTGACAAGAAAGATAATTTAAAAGCAACCAAAGGTTTAAAGGCGCTTACTATTACTATATAATATAACGAGGAAATTTATTTTTATGATAGAGAAAAAAAAAAATTTCAAAATGAAATATACCTTAAGGTCTTAAAACCAACAATCGAGATAATAACATTCAGCTTTGTTCAGAGTTTTTTTAAGAGGTTATTATTCTTAAAAAAAAAAAAAGGTTATTAAGGTTGTTAAAAAGAGGTTATTATCCAAAGTCCTTACTTCCAAAATCTTCTATGTTGATGTTGATCTCTTCCCGAAAAACAAGCTGACTATTTTTGGATGTTACTTTTTTCTTATCTTTTTAATTGCTTACGTACAATTGTGAATATTTTACAAAACCTATAATCGCGCAGTACCTTTTTAATGTTATAATTAAAACTTCCTTCTAAATGGAATAGAAAAAAAGAGAAATATAAAACACCATTTCACCACTTTGAGTGAAGTGACTTCGACTTAATTAGGTACCTAAAAAATCGACTAAAATCTTTTCTGACACATTTTATCCCATCTTGCTATCGAGATCAAACCACAAAATTTTTAAAATAAAACAAAAAAGTTTTATTTTTCAGTGTTGCTTTATGTGGGGGAATATTTAAATTTATTATTATTGTAAATAAAAAATATTATTTTTTTCTATTATTGTTAGTATTTAAAGGAATATTTATTTTTTTAAGTGATTATTAATTTTTTTCTTCAGCTAAAATGAATATTAATTTATTAACACTTTTAATTATATTGTTATTATTTAAGTATATATTTAATTATTTACATTGAAACATGGAAACTGATGTTGAAAAAATTATTAGAAATTTTATTTGTAGGTGAGATCGTTTTAATTTGACTTATCTTGCACTACAGAATAGCAGGAGATCCGACCATGTCCAACATGTTGTTCTTCTTGCCTTAGCATGCACTGGTGCCTCTTGACTTTCATCCTTTTCTATAAACATTATCCATGGATTGAGTTTGCTACAATACTGAACAATAACTTAGCACACATTATTAGTTTTTGATGATTTCTCATTGGTTCTGGTTGCTCTATTTATCTCAATCTTCTCTTCCAGTATTGTAACGTTAGAACAAATATTGGTTACTTCAGTTTCACTACACATTAAATCAGTAGGATATAGACAATAAAACAAAGTCACAAATGTATTAAAATGACATTGAAAACTTACTACTTGTATCTTGTCTTGTATGTACAGGGCCAGGTGACGCTGTTCCAGCTGTTGTTTGTTTCGGTACTGTGCCGTTCATTTGGGCATGGCGCTGTGTCAACGTCGATGGTTGAGAGTTAGGTTCGTCAATTGACGTACTAGCCTTACTTTTATCATCAATTTTCCCCAATGATGGATTTGGTTTAGCTGGCTGTGTACTTTTTGGTTTTTCCTGCGAATCTGTAGAATCTTCAGTTTCCTAAAATTTATTTAAATTTTGAATTACAGAGTAGGATATTTACTTGGCATTTATAAGTACTTGATTATCTCAAAAAACAAATTAATCAATTAAGCTTAATAAGTCATACAAAGAACTTGATCAAAGACACAACTTTCATTACCGATCATTAATTTCAATGCATCAGTTTCTTTTCCGTTTTCTAAGATACACAGAGAGTAATAAGCTTTCCCCGGGAATATAATCTTTTATTCAAGCCAAGAAACATATTTCATTGAAAACGAAATTTCGATTTAAATCTTCTTTTACTCACATTAACCCTCATAAGAGGAGATCATGGCTACATGTATTCGTCGGATTTTATTGATTTGTTTTCCACAATTTTGATCCAACTTTATTCTAATAATATGGAAGTACCTATCCCATGGAGAAAAAACCCTGGCAAAATTACCGTACTGTAAGAGGAGGAAATGTATGGTGATCATTTCTGGTTTAAAAAAAAACAACAACAACATAATTCTGGTTAATAAAACAAAATATATGTTATTTTAACCATCATTCATTTGGTAGATTCTCCATTCATATGGTTTACCAAAAATTCTGGTTTTCAGAGTTCTAATTCTAATTATCACGCTTTTAATAAAACATGCAATACTAAAAAGTAAATTTAACCGACTAAATGGTTTTTATACCAGCGCTAAGGTATCATGATAAAATGACCAATTTTTACCACATTTAACAAGTTGTCATCACTTATCATAAAATTATATTTTATTGTTAATTTTATCAAAATCTTCCAAAAACGCTTCGGTAAAAATTATCGAGATTTTTGATGAACCCGTGTACTTATAGAGCCAGAAAGATAGTAAATTTTATCACATTCTGGTAGTTTTCACCATGCTTTTTTTCGCTGTGAACAGATAATTCTGATTTATGTTACCTATATCTCTGATGCATTTGTTCTATTGATAACTTAGTATCATGAGTATTTTGTATCACATAAGGTAGAAATTAAAACTTTACTCCAAAATATTTGCTTCGAGACAACGTGTTAATAAAATATCTGTACCCCCTGATATTTAAAGCGGAAATGAACGGAAGCTGACTTTTAAGCAACATATATCAGAATACTACATTAAAGTACCGCACGTTGTTGATTTGAATGAAATGTTAAAAAAAAAAATCTAAAACAGAAAAAAAATTAGGTATGAGTAAATAAGGAACGAGTAAAATTTAATAGAATTTCATCATAACAGTGTATTATTTGACAAAACTGTGAAAGAACGAAGGGTGCTTGTTAGATATGATTTTATTTTCATAAAACATCTAATAGCAATTTTTTGGGAAAGCTCTCTTTTACTATAAATCTAAAGCGGGTGCTTTAAAGCTTTATAGACAACAATTCTATGTGATGAAGAGATATACTGAATCATTTGGAAAGAAGCATAGCATTTCCTGTTTATCGTGCAGTTTAAATAATAAGCATGCTATTTCAGAAATGAGCTCTTTAGGTCACTTAGAGAAATATGAAGCTATTGAATAGGAAAATACTTCAGGAATATAGAATAATATATACTCGAATAGAGATAATGGCACATTCCAAAAGTTTGTGATCATCAATTGTTTAGTTTAAATGGAAAGAGGAGTACTTACTTCGTCGAGATCATCAGTCAGAGCCATCAACTGCTGTGCATGCTTCTCCTGTATTGACTGGTATGCAATGGGGTTCGCCAAAGCATCGGCTAAGTCTGTTAAGAAGTTCAAGAACAGCAATTAGTGGTTATTGTAGAAATAAAACCGTTTAAACAAGCGCATTTTTCTACAAACAGATGAACTAGAGTTAATTAGTGATTATGTGGAAAAGTGAATTGCGTGAACAGTACATTTTAGGTTGAAATTCTAGGTTTGGCGATGCGTAAAACCTAGAAAAAGAGAGGAAAAAAAAAAAGCTTTAACCAGTTATGAAAGAGTTACATGGAATTGGAATATTAGAAAGGCAAAATTGTTTTTAAACTTTATAGTTTTTTGAGTGAGTCAGGGGATGAAGTGCTCGGCTTCCAGTAAGGGGACTCGGGTTCGAATCCCAGTGATAGCTGGTTGATACTAATTCCCTATCATGGCTCGCACTAACCACATAGAATATCCTCAGCTATAAAAGGATCATGAGTTTGATGGGTTACATGGAGTTTTCATCTCCATGTAACGCAAATGCGGATTAGTTACATGAAAAAAAGTCCTCCACAAAGGCAATATTTTTTCTAATACTTGATCCAGGAGTTCCCTTGTCTTCCGGATTGGGTATAAAACTACAAGGCTATGCAGTTGAAGAGTGGTAGTCGCAAACTCAAAATTGACTGTTCAAAGACGGTTATAAAATATAATAAAACTTCATCGTTCTTTCATAGTTCTTTCGAAAAATATTCGGAAATCAGTTTTTCTAATTGAATTTTTAATTTAATTGATTTCATTATTTTCGAGATTTTAAATTGCAACTTTCGTGCTACAGCTCTTATGGTTACACTCTATTCATCAGTCTTGTTAATATGGTAGCAGTGAAAGCGTAATAAAGATTAATTCATCGAGGTTATTTATGAATCAAAATTAAGGGAATTTCATGAAAAGGGAGCACAGTCCAGTGTAATTAAATCTTATTGAGGAAATGGCTAGAAAAAAATTTCAGCACTGAAATGCAGTATTGAGAATATGTTACGTTTGGCTACAAGTTAAGGGTCTTAATTTTTTAGTGAGTCATTCTGCATTAAGTTTATAAATTTTAAAGATGATTTTTTTAAGCACATCAAAAAGACAACTTAACATGCTTTTGTACTAATCTGTGAAGTGTTTTGAATTTTTTAATAAACAATTGACTCTTAATCATAATTACTATCATTTTCAATTATTACTCATTGTAATTAAATAATTAAATGATAGGTTACTTTAATTACCAGATAAGCCATCAGGGACATAATCTTTTACCGTGATGTGTACAAACAAGGTTTTCATCGTTAAGGGTTGACCAGATTCGTTTCGAAGACATATGTGGCGATATCCTGAAAACAGTTTCATCCAAGTATTACAATAAATTCAATGGTGTTTTATAAAGTTCAAAGAAGTATTAAAAGAGACCTTACCTGGTCTTAGACCAACAACTGGAAGCACTCTATGACCCAACAGTTTTCCATTATCATCATTTACTGATATTCGCAGACAGGCTAAATCTGGAAGTACCACCTAAGAAATAATAAGCAAAGAGAGTTAGTCTAAAGTAATGCTTTAATTCTCTCTCAATTTTTTAGCAGCATAACAACTGTTTTTTCTTTTAAAATAGTAAAAAAAAGAAATAATCATGAAAATTTACCTTTTTAAAAACAAATGGCTCTTCGTCATAAACTGGGTTGATACCATTGTTAGGAACAGTTTTCGTTCTAAATTTCCGTCGTACAGTGTCTGCAGGAAGACCATACATGTCTACTTCTACATACGTTCCTACACGCTTATCTGATAAAAACTGTCCTGATAATATCTGAAAATAAAAACAAGTATAAATTTATTTTATAAAATAACATTAAACTGAAATAACCCTTTTTATATTTAAAAAAAAAGCTGTTCATAGAAAAGAGGAATGCCAGAGCCTCGACAGGTTGGACTTCTGCCTGTCGTTCCACGCAAGGTATTTTATTTCCCTTCTACTACCCATTGAAGATAAAAATGAAGGCATTCTCCTTTATGCTCCATCTAGAGAACAACCCCTATCCCTTTACACGACGACAACAACAACAACCCTTTTTATAGATAGTTTTACCTCTTTCATTTTTCTGACATTAGGCTGCTTAGAATCTATCAGACTTATTAGATATTAGTTATAACAAACATTTTGAATTTATCATTTATCCATTTTGATTCTATTTTCTTTGGATTTATTATAATTCTTTTTTATTTGTTTTACGTGATAAAGCCAAAAGATATTATAGTAATAGCAGACAATTCGGCATATCTAATTATAAGATATGCATTCAGGGAGATAAGCTGGAAAAGGTGGTTACGCCAGTGTTTAAGGAATAACAAAATAGTAACAAGCAAGAGATGCTTCTCAGAAAGCTGTAAAGTTCTTAAAAAGCAATTCTCTCCCCCCCCTCCAGAATAAGAGTATGGGTCTCTAAAACCAATTAAATAAAACCTAATGTAATGCAATTCATAAGTAAAGCATCAACTTCACAATTATTAAAGCATGAGCAAATTAAAAGCATGCATGAAAAATGAGTCTAAATACTAAAATTGCGCAGAAGTCTTAATGATTACTTAAGGGATTTAAAGATGAGTTAATAAAGTTTAAAGAGGATGAGCAGTATGCAAGTTTCTGAGTTAAAATTAAGTACGTGTTCTTTATTCAAAATGCGTTCTACATGACAGCAAGATCTAAAATTATTGATAAATGAGTTCATTTGTCCCGTTATTGCAGCTGTAAACATGACAGAATGATTGTTTCATTGAAGAAAAATTAAGAAATCTTAAATATATTTTACACATACTCGTTACTAATACTACAATAATAAGAGCTCTTTTATATATTTCTCTATCTAATTTATTGGACAGTTTATAATAATATTGCAGAAATAAAATTTGTTGATTGTTCTATCCAGACTATGTTATGTAAATGCCGTTGCTGATAGTGATAGAATGTAAACCTATTTAGCACACCGATAATAATTTTAGTAATTTAAAGACCGCTGCTTATAATAACTGAGTTAACTTTAAATTAATGTTTTTAAATAAATATTAGGGTAATTAATGTTGTTTTTATATTTTCTGTAGTTGGATATAGAGTAATATTTTGTGCAAGCGCTGATAAAAAAGCAAACAAGTATTGAAGAGTTAAATAGAAGAAAGTGTTAAGTGACATTTTAAGATTATCATGTTTAAAAAAGGAAGCGACATGGTGACTCAGAAATAATTTTTCTCAAAAGACTTTGTATTGACTTAATATTGTATGCAAATGACGATAACTTTTTAAATCTAAAATTTTGAAGATTTAAACATACTTTGGTCTAGCAGGATACATTCGTATTGTCAGTTTTCGAATAAATAATAAAAAAAAAAAATTAAATATGTCAAAGATTAAATAAAATGTCCATTTCAATCTCGCTTTCTTGCTTTCAAAATATCTCGTGTATCTCGCTTTCAAAAGTCATTATTTTCAGAATTTATAAATTTTCTAAATTTTACAAATTGTTAAATGCATTAATTAGTGAAACATTGGATGTTAAAATCACAAATGACTCCGCAGAGTTAATAATTCCCTTTTAGGGTTGAGGTTACTCGACACAAGCAGTTTATTATTTTAATTTAATCGCCAAGTTCGGAATTATGTTTACTTAGGAAATCCATTAATCAATATAAGCGCAAATATTTCAATATAAATAAACGGATCTGGAAATTCATCTATAGAATATGAGAATTATAAGCCACTATCTTTATCCACTAAAGAAAACTAGACTAGTTAAAAGCAGTACATATTTTAAAATTTACAACAGAAACCAATCATACTGTTTAACCATCTGATGCAGATGGAAAACTGTTACTCCTTATAAATACACACATACATACATACATACATACATACATACATACATATATATATATATATATATATATATATATATATATATATATATATATATATATATATATATATATATATATATATATATATATATATATCGGGATTATATTTGATTATATTTGTAAATATAAAATTTAAAATAAAAATAGTAAAAATTCTTTTCATTCATTTCCAAAAATTTATTAATAATTGATTCTGTAAATTAAAGAAATTTAATGATGAATAACTCACTCACTTAGATTTAATTAACTGAAAATAGGCACGGATTTGGAAAAATATTGTTTGAAAGTGAGCCGTGTTTGGAAAATTTTATCCTAGGTGTAGGTGTTTCATGCTTTAGGTGTATAACTATAAATTATTGAAATGTTTCACATTTCATACATTTTCACATATTTCATACACTTTCACATATTTCATACACTTTCACACATTTCATTGAATTTTTCACATATTTCGACCAAAATTAATACAAGTATGAAAATATGTTCAGCAAAAATTATGCTTCAAAGGTTTAAAACGCCATTTATATATTGGGATAATTTTTTTTTAAAAATCTCACATTTAACAAGAAATATAATGTCTTTTGTTGGGTATCATATTCGAATTGTTTTAGAGTTTGCTTTTTTAGTGAGCAATTTGTTCATGTATTTTCTCGAATTTAACAGAGCAAATATTTTTGGATGTAAGAAAATATATCATAAGTGCTCTTTTTTATACAGAACATTTCATATTTTTTTTAAACATTTTCATCAGAATTTGAATAATTATATAAATCTGAATTACTTTGACGCTGACTGTTCCAGCAATAATTCCATCAACAGTTGATTCCGTGAAAGGATCGAATTTTCTATCAGTTCTTCTCATGAAGTCAGGTTTTAAGAGATAACCACATCTACCATTGTACTCGAAAATTCCGAGATTGAGCTGCATTCCTAAGTCTACAAGTCAATAAAAACCAAAAAAAAAAATAAATAAATAAAAAAAAAAATAAAATAAATAAAAAAAGATTGATCAGAATATAATCGACAAATTACGAAATTATAACATAGAATATGAAATAAATGTAATTATTGTTGAATAATAATATTACAGCATAATAATACCAAAATACATATACACGTTAATAAATTAATTTTTTCAAAATATTCTTAATGCAATCCTTTAAAAAAGATGGTTTAAAGAACAAACATTCCTAATGGCATTGTAATAAATAGCTTTTTGTGTAAAGTTTGCAATTTACTGTACTAAATTAAACTAAAAAAAAAAAAAAAAAAAAAAACTATTGTTAAATTTGTGCGTGGGCAGTATCTTATTTACTTGTTCCTAAATTATTAACTTAATACTATACATATGTACAGAGCATAAAGTATAAAACGGAACATTCTAAATAATTTTGTTCTATCGGTTTTATTTTCACGTGCTAGGACTCAATGGTTCGAGGCTCTAACCATAACTATGCTAACTAAATAAAACAGACAGTATTTTAAGTTAAAAAAAATCAGACAAAAAACATCTTTTTTTCTGAACAAACATACTCTTTTTTCCAATGGTTTCGAATTCTTGTCCCTGATATGGGGTTAATCGCAATCTGAAAAATATTATCCCAACAGTTTAGGCAGGAGAGAAATTAGAAGTATGAACCTCATAATGTTAATTTCACATCTAGCGTACTTCTCTATAATTGAAAAAACGAGTCGAAAATTTTTGCACAAATATAACACATTTGATGCTACTTGATTAAAAAATTTCTTTCGCTTTAAGAATATGTAGATTCGAAATAACAGTCGACATGTTTCAAGTGCTGAAAAATAGGCGACAAATATCAAGACTTTCCAGATGTGAATGAGAAGAAATAAAACTGATTTGAAGTATAAAATGTAAAGTTGATAATTGAAAATGGCAACTAAAGGGGAGAAACAAAACCAGAAAAACCTCAGTAGCCGAGAGAGAATAAAAACTATTCTCCCTCGACTACTGAGATTTCGTTAGTGTTGTTCAATAACTTTTCCACAGTTGATACGAGAGAGAATATTATAGAATTAAAATATGCAGCTCTGTCTATTACCTAAATAGCCTCTCTCGGCTACTGATGTTTTTATAGTTTTGTTACTCCCTTTATTTTCTATTTTTTGCTGTCAATTTTACGTTTTATATTTCAAATCACTTTTATTTCTTCTTATTCACGTCTTGCAAGTCTTGAAAATAAACGCCTATTTTTGAGCGCTCGAAACATGTTGACTGTTATTTCGAATCTGTATACTTTTGAAGCAAATAAAGTTTTTTAATCAATTAATTTCTCACCGCTTGTTTTTTTAGGATTATATATTTAACATTTGATGTTATTAATTTTCTAAATCAGAAAGATTTTCTAGAATGACATACCCTTACAATTAGTGGTTTCATCACTAAGTAAAATATTTAGAACGAAACCTTTACATTAATTCTCTTTTTGAATGTTTTAAGAAAAATCAAGTTTTTAGAAAAATATAAATTGAAATAGATGAATTCATTTTTGCATTACATTAAACTAAAGCAGAATATCAGCGAACGGTCATTTGCGAGTTGTTTTAATTATTCCAGCGAGAGAAATATCCCCAAGCTACGTGCTCTGTGTGTTGCACAATCAGACCATTTCATTATCATGTTAAAATTATGATTATTAATATTGATTCAGCTTAGAATTGGTTCCATGCTATCAAGTAAATAAAATTGGATAATGATTTTGAAATATATTGATTTGCGTTTAAAATGTCATTCTTAGTAAAGTGAAAAGCTCTATTACAAATTAGTATTTTAATTAACATATGCCAATATTTTTTCTCCAGTAAGGCATAGATTGAAATTGATTTCATTTCGGCTTTAGATATACCTTTCTGAGTTGAAAAGAAATTATTACTTAATAAAATACCAAATTTGTTTACACTAGCCCCATAGCCTGTCCATATTAGCCCCGTAAAATGGAGCTTAGTGAGGACAAAAACAGCCTTTTTTTTAAAAAAAAAAATGTTATTCTGGAAAACGCTAAACAGCTTTGTTGCTCCAGATGTAAATCAGAATGCAGGTACTCGTTCAAATTATTGTTAAAAAATACTTCATGAGTTAAAAATTACATTAAACATGGTTATTTTTGACAATTTTAAAAGAATGTCTACTCTAACCCCCTCTCCCCTATACAATTTTTTCTATGAATATAAAAAAAATGTAATTTTAAAATACACAAGTTAAACGAAATTGGATGAATATTTCACGTGAGATCAAATTTTAGTTATCTGCTTTTCTTTAAATATTTGATTCGACCGATTTTGTTCGAAATTTTGTATTTTTCCATGCTTGTATCAGTCGCTTGCCGAAGCAGGTAAGTAAATAGGCGTAGAGCATCTGCAAAATCAAGACCATAAAGATATTCAAAAAAAGGTCAAACTAATGTTCTTCTTGTCCGCTGATATTTTCATTGTAATCCAATCAACAGCAATCAAGAAAATTGTTGGAGAAAGTATGCAGCTCTCTCTACTACCTAAATTAACTTTTAAGGTCTGCGCATTGATCCCTATGGATTACACGTAGGGGAGAGTCGGGTAGCCCCGCCCAATGTCAATTTCATATGTATAGAATATTTTTTCAAATCAATGTGCCATCGGACAATAATTGTTATATTAAAAAAGATTATTTTCAAAGTTTCAAGTATTTATGCAGCTGGTAACATGGTAAACAATAGTTTAGAAAATATGTTGAATACAGTTGTCATGATATTAAGAAAAATTGGTTGAATGTTTCGATTAAACTTCATTTTAATATTAAAAAAATAATTTTTTTCTATACATACAGCATTAAAGTATGTAGTCTTAAGTTTAGTTTGCACAAAGAATGAAGTTTATTTGTGAAAAATTGTTCGAGTAGTTACAAATTTACAAAAAAATTGGATTTCGGGTAGCCCCGCTCACACGAATGTTAGGTATCACAGCCCACTTTTATTTCGTCGATAAATGTACGGTTCCAAAGATTTACTTAAATTAAATTATTTTATATAAATATTTGATATAAATATTTGATATAAATATTTGATATAAATATATATTAATATTATAATATATTAATATACATTAATAATAATAAAAAATATAACATTTGTTGTTAATAAATGATAGAATTCACTAAAAGTATATAAATATGTAATAAAAAAAATAATTTTGTGATAAAAATGATAAATAAGGTTTATCAATACATTGGTCATTTTCATTTACACCTGAAAAAACAATCAAAAAACGTAATTTTTGTAACTGGGCGGGGCTACCCGACACATTTTGAAAAGAGCTGAAAAACATGTTTTTTTAAATTTCTATTTTTTTTAAGTTAAACTATTCTTTTTTTGGTATATTCTTTTTGTATTATTTATTTAAATGATAAAACAATAGAAACATACAAAAATCTTGATTATTACTCAATATTATACAGAAATATAAGCAATAGTCCTTAAGTGGGCGGGGCTACCCGACTCTCCCCTACATGGTGGTAATTTTTATAAACATTTCTGATAATATCTATCTTGCTTCAACGGTATCCTGAGTGTTTCCATGGCCAAACTGTTGAACCCATTTTTTAAAATTGATCAAACTTAAATAATGCTATTTTATAAATTGTTCGACAATGGCCCATCCATAATCCTTTAGTTCTAAAATCTGATTGCTCAGATCGAAAACTTTTATTGCTGGCATTCTTTTATTCTTCTGAGCACTATCCTAGTAAAGATTCCACTCCATAAATTTAACAACAAAATTCCTCTCCAGTTATTCATCAGATTATTTTTCTTTGGCACTTTTATCTGAAGACTTACGTCCTGGTCATTCGCCATAATTTCTATTAAACATATTAGCGAAAGTTGTAATTACAGTTTTTAAACTTTCACTCACTTTGACTCAATCGTTATTACATTCATTTATAAATCTGCATGTTTTCTAGTTAATACATTAATATGCACTGCATTAACTTATTTTAGAACACAGTTTCATATTAATTAACTAGATATTGATTAACTAGCAAACAAGCTCTTTAAATACCTAACTCATTCTAATGCAGTAACTCTTCTTGTCCATTTCGTAAAATAAGTTCTAAATAAAAAATTGTCTTCGATTTGGTTGGGTAGAGAAAATGTAATAATACAGGATTACTAGACTGAGCAAGTCATTAGGTTTGCTTAGATTTTTTTTAAATAAAATTATAAATATGAGTCATTTTAAGTTTTGTTAAAAAAGAAAATTTTAACTTTCATTTTTAAAAAAATATCGAAATTTTAAATCTGAGCATAATCGAAAAGTTTATTTATTTACTACTAGATAACTAAGATAACTAAAGATAACTAAACTAAAGGTAAGAATTTGAATAACTTCTTGAAATCTGTAGACGCAAGTACAGAAAGTATTAGGCAAATTCATAGATAAATTTAACGTAAAAATTGAACATTAATTTTCCACACGGAGGGAAAGAAAATCTGGTAAAATTACCATACTGAATGGTGATAACATTTCTGGTGAAATGACCATAATTCTGGTTAATAAAATAAAATATACGGTATGTAAGTCATGCATCTGGTAATTTTTCCCCCTCATATGGTAACGCTTTATTATAAACCATTCTGATTTTCACAATTATAGTTCTTATTACCACACATTTATTAAAAAATACAAAACCGAAAAGTAAATTTGACCGAATAAATGGTTTCTATGCTCTGAGGTAACAAGATAAAATGACCAAATTTTATAACATTGACCTTATGTTATTTTATAACTTATCATCAGTATTTTTTATACAATTTAATCTCATACTATAAAGCCATCTTGAACCAAAATCATTATCAGAGCGCTTCAGTAAAATTTAATGAGTGTTTTCGTGCTCCTATGTAGCCAGAAATACTGTAATTTTTACCACATCATGGCAATTTTGATCATTCTTTTTTTTTTCGTGCAATATAAATCCAAATCTAAAAATCCCGTATATTTTTTAAAAAAAAGTCACATTTTAATTTCTTTGACCCTTTTAACGAGGCTATAAGGCTATAACGAGGCTATATATTTACACTAATTTTAATAAAGCAATTCCCCGCAAACAATACTAACATACAATGTGAATGTACATAATGAATTATTTCACATGATTTTCTACTTTAAAAGTTAAAAATACAATTTACAAACAATTCTATTTTTCAGTTCAAATCATAAATTTGTACAAAATAACCATATTATTGATAAACGTGTTTGCTAATAACACTGGCGTTGACCGTCAGAGAATTAGGCTTAATAAATGTCACTCCAATCCCATTGGTCAATATTTAAGATGATGGTCCTTGTGAACCTTCATGCGATGAGATAATTAGTTTGGTATTATCCAGCGAATAAATCTCTATTATAGTAACCAAGCTATAATCCGGAATGATTAAAGTACAATTCGTTCTCCTTCTATCCCAAAGCTATTCAGAAATAATGATAATGCTCTATTATATTAAATGCTTGAACTGAGCTTTATAGTCTATGAATATTCAAGGTAGGTTTAATTAAATTTAATCAAGAGCAATTCATTTATATATATATATATATATATATATATATATATATATATATATATATATATATATATATATATATATATATATATATATATATATATATATATATATATATATATATATATATATATTGACACGAATTTTATTTTCATTCTGATGAAATATTATTTAGAATTACAAGGTTGCATTTGCGTTAAAAATATGTTTCGTTTATAAATTATTTAAGAGTTTCTGCCATATTCGTGATTATACAGAATGGCTGGTGAAGTCAAAATAAATAAACTCTTCGCAAAACTTTGAAGTCTATTCTCAATTCATTTTTCTCTGTTTTTTCTTTTTTTTTCCTTTTAAATAATTTTTATAATGTGAATGTAAAGTGGTATATCCAGATTTTGACCAATGTAATCCTTGTAAAACTCTTGTCTTCTGTGTTTAACTTTGGCAACAATACGGACATTTATTATAAACTGAACATAACGCTTCTGAGTATTTCAATTTTAAAAAATCTAACATTTAAAATTTTGATATTTTGAGTCCTATTTGACTGAATTCGTTAAAATTTTATTTTAAAATCACATACTTTAAAATAAGTCAAACATTAGTATACATATCAATTCAAATTTTTTTCGATTATAATTAAATAATTTAATAAAAAATAGTAAATAATCATTAAAAAATAATTTTTACGAGGATTTTTTTTAACATAACTTCATATTTTTTTAAAACATTTTTTTTTTTCATAACAACAACGAAAGTTCCAAGAAAATTCAAATAAGTATAAATCGAAAAGCATACTTTTTGCACTATTTCTGTATCTGAATCGATATACAAATGATAAAATTGTAAAACTTGGAAATTTGTAAAAAAAAATATTCAAAAATATCTCCGATTTCAGGAACTTAGATAAATTATTACAAAAATGTTGATTAAAACAAGATACACAATTCGGTATTTGATTAAAAGTGGATTGACGGTCAATTAGCTTACTTACCCAATGATTGATAATTAAGAGCAACCATTTGACATCCAGCATTCCAGAAAACCTGAAAAAATTAATGAAGATTATAAGTTTCTTGTTAGAAAATAAATACAGAATCTCCCAAAAAATTTGAAAATATGCAGAGAATTTATATTTAAAAGAGGTAAACAAAACAATGCGTAATTAAACTATCATATGTCTTTATGAAGTGAAACCCATTTATTTATTTAATACAGATATTTCAGAAAAAATTTAAATATTTTCTTTGCATGATAAAATTATCTGGACAGATTATACAATTAACTGTTCAAATAGTTAATTATAGTGAAACTTAATTTTTTATAAAAATGGATGAAGAAGGTGAAATAGGAAATCGTGGCGAAAAAGTCATATGTTTAACCGCATTGATGAGTTGAAGGCTGGAAAAAAAAAAAAAAACGGAAAGTTTCTGTTAAGCTCATAAAACTAATGTTTTACCTGTCACCATACTCTAACAGGAAACAAATTTGCGCTACTTTTAAACGAGTTTTCTATTTTTCCATTTAATTTTTACTAAGTGAATTGTGGTGTTAAGGCAAGCATTGATTTTTATAATACAGTACCCAGATTTATTTATCAGGATTTATATACTATATATAAAAAAATAGTCTAAAACACGAGAACAATGCAATAGGCAGCAGATATTGCATCTTGGCAAGGGGATCAATATAGAATGCAAGAAGGGAGATACCTATGGAATACCAGGAAAGGAAAAACATGGAATACTAATTGAGGAGCAAATATAGATATTAGCAAAGTAAGAATCTGGAATATTAGTAGAATAACAAACATTGTATATTAGCAAGGTTTCAAGTATGGAATACTAGCGGGGTGACAAATATGGTATACTAATAAGGAATCACATATGGAATAGTAGCAGGGTGACAAATATAAAATACCAGAGAGTGGTAAATAAGAGAAACTAGCTGGGTGAAAAATATGAATCACTAGATTGTGGTAAATAAGAAAAACTGGAAGGGGAAAATATGAATTATTAGAGGGACAAATAAGGAATTTTTTCAGAGAGACAAATAAGGAATACTCAGTTTGAATTTTCATTCTAAATTTATGGTAAAATAATCTCGATCAGTCTTGTCCATCTAATTAACCATAAAGTTTACGGTTAAAAATTTTTTTTTACATTTATGATTTTTAAATCGTTTACATCTTGTTTGGTAAAAAACCATATACAGCTAGCATGGTATCAAAACCGCAAAAGAGAAATTTAACTGGGCATAGTTTAGCAGCTTTATGGTGCTGACATTAATGCGTGAATGACAGAATTGTTTTCACAAATTTGGAAAATTCTGGACGCTAGAAACTGTTGTTAGTGTGTTGAAGGAAATATCTCGGTGGCAACGCTGAGACTCGAACACCCTTTTTATCAGCCAAGAGATTGACAGATTAGCCCTCTTGGCTATAATATCTACCCTTCTGCCAGGAACAAAGTGGCTTTATTAGGTGGGGCTAGTGGGTGCGGTATTATTTTGATTGTTTAACCGTATTAGTAGAAAGCAGTTAATAAGTGATTTTTTTACAATTAACAGTCTGAATACCATCTTATTTAAGATTATTTGTTTGTTTTATTTGAATATGGTAAAATAACAATTATATAAATTGCTATTTAACCATTTTTCCGGGAAATTTCATACAGTGAATGAGAGAGTGGTAAATAAGAGAAACTAGTAGGGTGAGAAATATGAGATATGAGAGGAAGAAATGGGGAATTTCAACAGAGAGAGAAATGTGGTTTCCTAGCAAAAATCAAATTAAGAGTATGAGAATAAAACGAAAAAGTAATGAAATGATATTTTATTTAAGCTTTTAAATTTAAAATGCCATTTTTGTTTTTACAATGTAGCATTTTAACATTAGAGTTACATCTTTTAAGTAACTAATATATATTATGATCAAAACTATCCAAATATTTTCTTAGTTTTACCTATTAAGCGAGTGAATTTATATTGTTTTAAAAATAAAATGGAGGAACAATTAATCATACTAAAGTATTTCAATAAAAAAAATAATAGATTTCTATAATAAGAGAAGTATATTTTTAGAAACAACGTCTTTTTGCCCCTCTGACGTTAGAAATGTTTTGACCTTAAAGTTGTGAGCATCAAATAAATACCAAGTCTCTAAAGCTTGAGCCAATTTATACGCCATTTCTTTTCTTTTAGTAAGAGTTTTCAAGTTATGTCACGTATATGAAAAATGAAGGAACTCATTGAAGAGAACATTTCTACAGCTTTCTAAGATACTTTAGTTCATATATGAAACTATTATTTTTGACACGTAATGTTTTTTGTCTAGTTGAATTCTACGAGATAGACTTAAGTTTTACGAGTTATTGATTACTTTACTAGAATGTTACATTTATCTGTTTAAATATCAGAAAAGTTCAAATATTAACGTATCATTTAAATGATCTTTTTTTTTTATATAAAAAAGTGTAAATTTAAAAAAAAAAAAAAAAAAAAAAACTTTAAAGTTTGCAGTAAAAAACATTTTTTTACCTTTTTGGTTTCGAAACCGTTTAAAACTAGTATGGTTAAAAAACCATGAATACGACATTATAGGTTTTTTTTAAAAAATCATTTACAAATGGCATGACTTCAAAACTATAAAAAAGAAATTTAAATGAACATTGGAGCAAGGTTTTTCCTTGGGTAATGGACATTGGAGTTAGGTTGTAATTGAATTGTCGTTGAACAGTGGAATATTGTTTGATTAGTTTATCTGTTTGTTTCACCTATCGTAAGACATGGGAAATCTTCGACTTTTTTGTGCTAGGCAGATTTATGGTGCTGCCATCTAAGCGTGAATGAGTGATAATCATATTCTAATAGTCATGGGTGACAAATTGGGAAATATAGAACACTAGAAACTCTTCCTGTGCTGAAGGGAAGGTAGGAACCATTATGATGTCAACGCTGGGATTCGAACCTCCGTTCTATCGGTCATGAAATTGGCAGCATAGCATTCACCGCTATAATATGTACTCAGCTGCGAGAAACTAAGCGGCTTTATTAGGTGCGCCTAGTTGGTGCGTTAAATTTCTGATTGTTTAACCATATTAGGTGAAAGAAGTTCATAAACGGTTTTTCTCACGGTTAACAGTTTGAATAGCATTTTATTTACTGTTTTTTTACTGTTTTGTTTAAATATGGTAAAGTAACAATTAAATGAATTGTTGTTTAACCATTTCTTCCGAGAAATTTCTAACAGTTTCCTAATATGAGACTATTTACTTCATCTAATCATTTTAATTATATTTTTTATCAGCAGGTTTAAATAAAAAATCTTTTTACTTCTGCGTGCTTTGGTGTTCCCGTAATACTAAATGTTACAAATTAAACATATATTTTTTAGGCTTCTGATTGCTTAACAAAAACGTTTTATTTATGTAAGGATATACTAGAAGAATTTAAGATATTGCCTTTATCTGAGCATTTTAATTATCTTTTTTAAACAGAAGCTTTAAGTTAAAAGCTGTCATACCTTTGTATACTTTGGTGTTAACGGGAAATTAAATGTTACAAATCAATCTTATGTTTTTGAGTAACAAATTAAGTTACAAAATCGTTTTATTTATCTAGCAAAATATTCGAAATATTTAAGTTATTATTTTTATCACTAGAAAGTTTTAATTCATTTTAAATGGATTCTAAGTTAAACTTTTCTTTTAAAATTACACAAATGAGCATTAAAAAATGTAAGTAATTTAAATATAAAAAGACATAATGATCTTATTTTTTTTTTAAATTTAAAACTTAAACTATTACACGCAAAATATATAGTGAAAAGAAAAAAAAATTATTCCATTTTCTATAGACCTGTTCTTTTATTTAATGCTCATTTTTATTATTATTTTGATAAGTGCACAAAAGAGTTTTGTGAAGAATGAAGAAAAATTTTAATCCTGACAAATAAAATAGAAAAATATTTTTAAAGAATAAACCTTTAAAACATAACCTTTAAAACATAAATGAAAAACTACTGGAGCAGAATAAAAAAGTTAAGAATTTAAAAGAAGTACATTTTTCTACAGTTCTGATAATTAATACATACTTCAAATGAAATTGATAAAAAAATCAGCAAAAAGAAAATAAAACAAAATAAATGAAATAATTAACAAACAAAAGAAAAGTACAACATTGCACGATATACTGTCCCACAATATTAATAAAATTAAATAAAGACAATATGGCGCAGAAGAATTCTTTTAATATTGTATTAGGAATAGATTTAAACTGACATTCCGTGCATTTGCATATCTCTCTAACGAACAAAGGAGTGAAGAACTAAATTATGATAATTGTTATATTGATTTTTTAAAATAGATAAAAATATAAACGAAAAGGAAAAAAAAAAAGAAATGAATAGAAAAACAGCAAAGCGCAAAAAAAAGCGCAACTAATCACTTAATGATAAGAAAAATAAATAAAAATGAATAAAATCGAGAAGGATTTTTATTTTATACTCAACAAGTATTATACGAACAGATATTAAATGAAATTCGATGCGCATGTTTTTGTATGTGAATATGTGCATATTTATAATATATTTATTCTAGTCCATGAACTATCATTTTAAAATCCATTTCGTACGGTGCCTAAAAGCAACGCGTGGAATTTATTCTCAGCTTTTATGATTTTATTTTTTGCTGCAAGTATAATATTGCAATTCTCTTTGTTACACTCCAGAGTGTTGGTTATTTCAAAGAATATTCTTTCGTGGGATAAAACATTTATTTTTTAGGAGTTTATGCTCCAAAAATATTAGATTTTTTCATACCGCACTGTTATGCACTAGTTATCTTACCTTGT
Source organism: Parasteatoda lunata (assembly GCA_949128135.1). NCBI lineage: Eukaryota > Metazoa > Arthropoda > Arachnida > Araneae > Theridiidae > Parasteatoda > Parasteatoda lunata. The sequence goes on from OX421975.1 coordinate 76,144,618, forward strand.
AATAAAAATGAAAATTTTCATTTTTAAAATGGTACATTTTTATTTGATATAAAATGGTATAATAATAGATTACTGAGATTTAATAATAGTCTATTGTTGATGATTACCGTTATTTAAATTGCCATTGCAATGTTCAAATTTTTATTCTAAAATTACGGCACAATAACTGGAAACAGTCTGTCTATCCAATTAACCATAAAGTTTACAGTCAGAAACATTTTTTTATCTTTACGGTTTTGATATCGTTTACAACTAGTATGGTTAAGAAACCGTGATTACAGAACTATATGGTTTCGTAACCATTTGCACATAGCATGGCTTCGAAATCGTAAATTTAACTGGCTTTTAGAGTTGGGTTACGTCAGGCTTTTCGTGTTATATAATGGAAATCGAAGTTAGGTTGTGGTTGAGTTTTGTTTTGTTAAATGAACTAGAAAATTTAGTTTAATTGGTTTATATCTGGTTGTTTCCATCCATATTGAGAAATATGGGAAATACTAGATTTTTTGTGTTAAGCGGTTCTCTGGTGGTGTTTCGTATTCCAATATTGAAGATTATCAATTAAGTGTAGGACATACGAAATATTCATGTGTAGAAGGAATTTAAGAAATGTAGTGGTGTCAACACTGGGATTCAAACCCCCATCCAACCAATCATGAAATTGACAGATTAGTTACAGTCAACTGTTTAAATACCTTACTAGTCTTACTTGCTTGATTTATAATTGCTTGGTGTATAAAATTACACTTAATTAAATTATTCTTTAACTATTTTTTTTTCTGAAACTATTCTAACAGAGTGAGTTAAAATTGATTTAAACAATCGCTGTAGATAAATATCGATCGAAACAAAATCGATAAATATCGATTTTAATTGTAGATACAGATAATTTATTTTTCTTACTATTGCGATAACTGTAAATTGAGTTGGTGTAGAATGTAAAATATTTTATCTGTTTACGCAATATGAAAACTAATTACTTTTTCAGACAAAAAATATAGATTTTAATTATCGAGACTACTACTGAAACAAACTATTTATTATAATATTATCTTTGTCCCATAATTGCTGCCTGGTATGTTATCCTGTCTGATCTAATAATACTTTTTCCACACCAATAATTCGATAGTATCGTTAATACCGGATCAATACCTAATTAAGTAGTAGCGTTAGTACAGGCAAAAAAAAAAAAAAAAAAAAGTAAAAAATAAAGATAAAGTTAGCAAGTATGAACTGTCCAGTTTTCTTAGATGAAATATTTGGATTATGACATAGTCTGGAAATACACGTCAAAACTTTGGAGGTCTTTTTTTGTATAAAAGTAAATCATTATTACCAGTTAGAATGCAACTTTTAAATATTTTTGGATATTTTTCGCTAGTTTGTGTATTTTTAGAAAAGCATTATGCACGTCTAAGAGAACTTGACGCTCAATTGAAATACTTAACATTTACATGGTTAGTGGTAAGATTGCTCTTTGAGAGCGGCGACCTAGGTGATCACACAGGGCCATTACAATTTAGGACCACCGAAAAATCAGTCTGAATTAACGAAGTAATCAGTCTGAATAAATAAATTAACGAAGTAAATTTATTTATTTGTAATATCTTATATATTGCCATAACAGTTTTAGTTCCACAATATTAAAATTTAATTAAAATGTTAGTTATATTTTTCTCTGTCATATATTTTGGATCAGGTATGGGGACAAATGTAGCCGGAAAATGTTGACTTTTTCGATCCAACTGATCCACATTTGAGTTACATGGAGAGAATTTGAATCACTATCTCATTAAAAAATTCGCCTAATAAAATTCAGCAAATGTAGCTAAATAATTACAGTTCGCTGAATACCGGTAAAACTCTAGGCGCGGTTTTTGTTAACAATCATCGGTAATTAATGTGCCAATAATTTGGCAAATTTTTTATCGGTCAATTCTCTTAAATAACAGTTATTGAATTCACAGAGTATCATTTACTATTCCTGTTGTTAAAATGAATAATTTAAAGAAGAGAGTAGCTTTGGAAACGTATACATCACGAGCTGATTAGCTTGGTTTGATAATATTATTCAAAAGATAATAAACCTTTTAACACAATAATATATACTTGCTGGACTAACTCGGGAAATAGAACGCTGTGATCCCGGTTGTAATAAGGCTTCCGGTTGCTCCCGGCTCGCACTAATCACATAGCCTACTGATCCTGCTTGCAAAACAATTAAAATATTCGTACCTGTAGATGAATTACAGTTCAGAATCTTCTTGTCCTCTGGCTAACCGTGGACAAGTTACGTGAGTTTCTTCATGTAACGCAAGCGCAGTTTGTTGGTTTGATAACTTTTCCAAGAGGGCGAGTGGGTCAGAATGCTTGATCCAGAAGAACGTCTTGTGGGTTGGGTTCAAAATTAAAAGCATGCGGAGATGAACGCTGCTAGTCGCAAATATTGTATGGTTCGGCTTAACACCAAAAATAATGTAATAAAATATCAAAAACGTATTGCCGAATACACTTGATATGAATAAAAAAAGAGCAGTTTCAAAACTTGCCTTTATTTGATTTTACGATATAAATTCATTTTTTAATTTTATTTTGTAAAAGTCGTTGAACAGCCGATCCAATTGTTTGGATTTACGACTGCTAATGTTCAACTTCGTCGCCTTGTAATTTTGAACCCAAACCGGAAGACAGGGGAACTTCTGGTTCAAGTATTGGGAGAAATTTGCCTTCGTGGAGAAATTTCGGGGGGAGTGGGCTAACCCGAATTTGCGTTACATTGTGAGGAAAACCACGAAAATCTCCCGCGGTTTGCCTGACGGCAAACGGACTCTAATCCATGATCAGTCTACTACTGAGAATATTTTACGTCAGCACAGTGGTTGGTGCAAGCCGGATGCAGAATTCGTATAGACCAGCCATCGCTGGAGTTCGGACCCGTTTCACCTCATGGGAAGGCGAACGCTCTCTCCCATGAGCCACCACGGCTCCTATAAACTCATTTTGATTCTTTCTATTTCTTCATTATTTTATTACCGCTATTTGGCACTATTCATGAATAAAAGATGAGCCTACAAAACACATGCCAAAATAACATATTCAATGACAAAACTATCAATGTTTACCAGCATTTTTTATTATTCAGAATTATAATTTTGCAGAGTGAAGAGCTCTTACTTTTCTCCGTATCGTTGTTGAAAATATTATCGAAAATAATACATTATTGAACAAAATAAACATTAAAAAAAATCATACCTGAGGCATATAGTTGCTGGAATCCACCCTTGTACCTTTAGGATATATCCGACTCAGCTGCCTTTTATTATAACTATACGAGAGTTAACGAAGTTAAATAAGGCAGGGAATAAGAAGAAAGAAAAGTAATGCATTTGAATATGTCGAGTTTAATTTGAGATAATTAAATCTTATTTGCAAACAATAGGATATATAGCAAAAAAATATTGGTTAATAGTATATATTTTCTAGAACTAAAATAATCATTTTAAAAGATGCAACGCATCTAATATCAAGATTAAATCAAGTTAGCACAATCTCCTTTTTATTTTTACATAAAATAGGAATAGTTATCTAAAATTTGTAAACAAATAATTATATATTAAAGCTCTTTTTAATAATAAGAATTTATCATAACTCTTATTTTGATCTACTACACTGCAACATTTACTCTGAGAGAAAAAGTATGGTCAAAACTACCAGAATATGGTAAAATTTACCGTGTTTTTGGCTCTATGGGAACACTAAAAAGCTTGGTAATTTTTACCAAAGAGCTTTCGTAATGATTTTGCTAAAAATGGCAATAAAATATGGTTTTATAATATGTGTTAAAATTCGGTAAATGTGGTAAAATTAGGGAATTTTTTCATGATACCTTAGAGCATGACAGAAAAACCATTTATACAGTTAAATTTACTTTTCAGTTACTATATTTCAGTTATTATAGTCCTTGTTACATGTAGTAATAAGGACTAAAATTTTAAAAACTAGAATATCCGGTAAACGGTTACCATATGAATGAAAAATTACCAAATGAATGGTTTAAATACCGTTTTATTGCCCGGAATGTCCTTATTAGAAATAACATTACCATATACGGTAGGGTGATTTTATAACAATTATTTTATCCATGCAAATAATAGTTATATAATTTAGTATTGTAAATGCTTATTGTTTAATCGATTATTGGATTTATTAGTTGATTTAAGAACATAAGCTGATATTTAAATGCATTTTTCACGATTATTTAATTTTGGAAGTAAGTAACTTTCATGCAAACAAACAATAAAATGTTGCAATATATTAGCAAAAAGTTTGAACAAAAGTGTTTCTTTTTAAATTTTGATATACTATACAAGTTTGATTGTTAAGTTTGATAACTATATTTAATTAGTCTATTTTAGAAAATAACATCATGTTGTATCAAAATTTTGAAACAAAAATGTAAAATTGATTCGTGGAACTTACTTATAGACGTCTTTTTAAGATAAACAATTAACTTTTTTTTCCTCCATGCGTTTCTTTTCGAAAGTAAAGCATTAAGAACGAAAAAGTTACGTTTACAAATTAAATTTAAAGTATAAATCTGTGTTTTCCTTCCGTACATATATATTTTAATGAAATTTTGTGTGAAGTAGTGGCAACTTACATTTGCAATCACTACAGAAGAATAAGTTCTATAAAAGCTCATATTTATAAGCTTAAATGAGTTAACTTACAATAACCCTATCTATCTTATCATCTTTACTCAGCAGCATTAACTTATAATCACCCTATCTATCTTATCACCCTAACTTAGCAGCATTAACTTAGAATCTTATCACCCTAACTTAGTGGCATTAGATTATAATCACCCTATCTATATACGATATCTGTCCTAGTGTGCATAATAAAAATATGGGATACATTAATAACTTTTAATCCTATGATCAAATGCATACTAAAATGTAACCTAGTCTGACCATAAATATTTCGAATCTTTGTGAAGACTATATTTTGAGTCACAAAATCCTCTGCACAACTTTCGAATCATTAAAATCTCGTTTAAAATATGTGAACATCCGATCACTAGCCCAAAGATTAGTAAGGTGTTTTGCTTTTTATTTTGATCCTAGAACACACTATGAAGTGTAACGATTATATTTTTTAAGTCCATTAATATGGTTAAAATAAATTTTTAAAAAAATGTATGCGTTACACATAAATACTCTTTTCATGAAATTATTTTTTGATCTTAAAGGAAGATAAAAAAAGCATTAGAAACGAGTTAGAATGAATATAGCTACCAGGAATTTTTCATTTTAAAATGTGAAAATTTAGCACAAAATCTAAATAAAAAAAGGATACTTGACAAATTCTACAGGATGTTCTTTGAGCAAATTAGTTGCATGGGTTTCAACAAATGATGACACTTCATAACTCCTGTTCCGTCCTATAATAACATTTCAATTATTGACATATAACCTTTGAATTGTTCATTATGATTTATTTTTTTCTAAATGGGTTGAAGTAGAAGCGTATTTTTAAGCAATTTTTTTTCTTTTGAATTAATCTTAAATCTATCTCTTTTTTTAGACTGTTAAATTATGCATTTTTTATAATCTAAAGAGTACTGTATTCTTAGTTTTAATCTTTACTCAAAAAATGCATTTTCAATATTTATTATTATTATTATTTTTCTAAAATTTTGAAATGGCATTCAGGTATTAACATAGAATTAAAAAGCGATTTCGGAGTTACAAGGTAGATTAAGTTCCTTTAATTTTGAGTTTTATTAACCAAAGAAACTTTCTTTGAAACATAAATTTCAAAAGCTGGAGCCTAAAATAAACTACATGCTCTATAACTCGCTGTTTTTAAGTATAAAGTACATTAAATGGTTAGATTTCTGATTTTACATCAAATTGTATATCTTTTGAAAAAGAGAAGATAAACTAATGAAAATAAATACAAAATTATTCTATAATCATTCTTTTTTTTGTTGAAAAAAAAAAAAACATTATCATTTTTATTATTAAGAGTTATGCATCAAAGTCCTTTAAGAATTCTTAAATAATCACAATAGAAAGATAAAACAAAGTTTAAATATACTATGCACTTTTACTCTAAACATTCGAATGACCTTTTGACCGAAAGAAAGTTTTCAATTTAACGATGTTTAGAAAGTTGTTAATTGTTTTCCTGTATTTATAGTCAAATTGAAAATTTAAATTTTACAAACTGCTTTTTAGAAATTCTATTTGTATATATTGTGTATTCTATTTGTATTTTTATTTGTAAGGGAGTTAATGTGCTTATTTCTTTAAAATGCCTTCATTTCTGCCATTAAATATCAAAAACTGGTATTTATTAAATAATTTATATGCTAATTTTTATCTATGTTTTTTAATGAAATCTTGACTCAAAAAACAAGTTCCGTATTTTATCTATGAAAATTAAACACATATTTACTTCATAGAATAATTTTTTCACGGGGAAAAACTTACTTTCGGCATACTCAAAAGAATGAAATCTGACAGGCTGTACATAGTTAACTAGGGCTGACATTTCTGCCCCAGCCTCAGACTCTCGAGCTCTATCCTAGGAAAAAAAAATAAAAATGAAAAACTCTTAGTTTTTATATTTTGTTTAGATAATTAATGTCAATAATTTTTACTACGCTTTAACTTATAAATTAGATTAGCAAATATAATTTACTATGACTTTATATTTTTTCTGTTATGATAGAAACATATTTCTTAAAAATATAGTTGAAAATATTTTATGAGAGTAATTAAATTTAATATTTTATTGTTTTATTAAAGTTGAAAATATTGTATTTTGCTTGCAAAACACGAATACAAAAATATTATAAGTATTGAATATACGGTCTTAATTCTATTTTAAATTAAATTTTAATTTTCTATTTATTTAATATTTTAATTTATTTGTCAAATTTTAATTTTATATTTATTTTAAGAAATTCCTATTTGCTAACAAATTCAAATTGAGTACAGTCTGTCCTACGCAGTAAAAAATTATAGATAAAATTACAGTAAGAAATGCCAGCACTCAAGGTCCCGGATACTTTTTACCGTAAAATTCATTTTTAATGGAAAATGTCAGAGAACAAAAAATCTTATACACGTTCATTTTTACAGTAAAAATTTCCTTAAAATCACTGAATCACTTTTACTAAATAAATATTTTTGTCAAACTGCGGTATCTGCAAAAAATTCCAGTAAAAAAATACCGCATTCAGGGTGCCAGTACTTTTTACCTTAAAGTTCATTTTTAGCGGAACATGTTACAGAACAAAACATCTTATGTGCAGTAATCTTAACAGTAATAACTACCGCAAAATCACTGAATCGATTTAATTCAATAAATATTACTGTAAGAACTGCAGTATGTATAGTATTTTTGGGTGCATCATCAGTAAAATCCATTTCTTTTTCAGATGCTGCCCCCAAAGTTTCGATACTTTGTACCGTAATTTGAGACGGAATTTTTTACAGCGCATTTTTAACGAGAGGCCCAGGAAAGGGAATAATGCTCGTGAAATCTGTTTTTTGTAGTCATTGACTTCGACAATGGCGAGTCAAATTTTTGCAATTTTAACTGCATCAGCAGAAAAAGTGAAAATATTAATAACATCGGATCAAGTGAACTGCCGAATCATCCAACTTACTTCTTCAGCTCCTTCAATGACTTCCGGTTCTTCTTCGTCGGATCCTATATCTGTATCAGATTCTTCAGCTCCATCTATCTTATCCTCTGTTCCACCTCCTGGATCATTCTCATCACCTGATATAGGACTACTAACAGAAGAGCTTTTTACGCGTTCTGGTGTAAGTGGTTGATCGTCTCTACCCACGGAAGATTTGGGTGTTCGGTCTGGTGCTGCTAAGTGAATAGAGCGTATAAGTATGCAATATATCATCTACGCATTAGAAAGAGTAAAGGAAATAAAATGTATGGGTTTACAAAATATCTTATGAGCTAGAAATAAATGTGAGAGCAGTGAAACTTATGAGTAAAAGAATGATGATGCTTATCCCTCTAATCTGAATCAGATGAGATCAATGAGCTCGTTCACTTTAAATATCTCCAAAACATGAAAGTTCTTTTTAGGAGGTACTAAGATAACGCAGTTAATAAGATTATTCAAAGTAGCTTATGCTTTACGACACTCGGTGCAAACCTGAAATGCCTATCACGGGAAAATTTGAGGGTTTAGACAGTTGAGATAAAAATAAATCTCATGGGATTAAGAAATATATTATACGAGCTAGAAAATTAAAGAGCGACAGAAAAGATACATAACTTTAAAAAAAAAAATATATATTTCTCATTCACGCCTGGCGAGTCTTGGAATTGGGTACCTATGTTTGAACGCCTCAAACATACCTATGGTTGAACGCCTCAAACATACCTATGTTTGAACGCCTCAAACATGCGCGCTGTTTTTTCCAATTTATGTATTTTTGAAGCAAATAAAGTTTTTTTTTTAAATTTAAGAAACATAGAATATCGTTTACACTTCTTGGTGTAATGTAGCCACCACCAGCTTTACTGTTAAGCAGAAAAAGTAAGACACTTCAAGACAATTACAATAAGATACATAAGAATCAGTAAAGTTACTTTTACGATACAATATAAAGCAAGTATCTTAAATTTAAGATGCATATGTAGAATATTTCCTAAACTAAAATAGTTTGTTAATCAAATACAGTACAGAGATAGATACAGAACCGAGAGAATATTAACATGGATTCGAACTAGGCCTACCAAAGGAAAAACAGATATAAATTAAACATTATAGAATTATTTTAAATAGCTCACAGAAAAAGTAACACCTAATTATCCATTATTGTACAACTGAAAACTCACATTCATATTTTAATGGTGAACTTTTGTTTCAAAAAATACAAAGTACAGCAAAAAAAAAAAACTCGGCCAAAGTTCATAGTTAATTATTAGAAAAGATATTAACTAATGTCTTTTTAATTTGTATCTTTTTGCCTATCATTTTAACTACAAAATACTCTATGTTATATCTCTTAGTTTACAGTTTACATATTTTATTTTTGTATTTTTTACAATGTCAAGCAAAGTATTTGCTATTTTAGAATTATTTAAGCAAGGGAAACGACAAAATGAAATCATTTGTTTGCTTTGTACGCAATCGTTGTACAATGCGATAAAAAAAAAAAAAAAAAAAAAAAAAAAAAAAAAAACGGATCACGCTGAATAACTTTTGATCAAATAATCTTCACATTCTAGAACTCAATGACTCAAGTGGGTGACATCAAATATGCTAACTAACCTCAAATATGATTTCAAATATGCTAATTAGTACGCTAACGGAAAATGATATTTTAAGTTACGAAATCTGACACAAAAACGTACTTTCTCTGAATATAAACATATCTTTTCTTTTCTTGGCGAATTTGGATTTCTGACCCCCCAAAATTTAGGGGGGTAGCCTCAATCTGTCCATGTAGTGTGGTCAGGAGGGTTACTTTTATCCATTTGTCCACCTCTTGATATTTCATTGTATCTCGAAAACTTCTTAAGTGAATTAATTAAATTTTGCAAACAATTATAAAATTTGTTTATTCAAAGATAATTCCATTTAAAAATATCTTTCAGTAAATGTTTAATATTTTTTATCATAATATTTAAGAATGGTCGAAAAAAGTTTCAAGCAAAATTATACATGGTAAAATACGAAATTTGAGCAAAATCGGTAGAATAGTTCCTGAGAAATTGAATTTCAAAAAAGTCACATATTCAAAACTAGATTTCTCATGAACTATTCAACCTATTACTCTCAAATTTTGTATTTTGTCATGTAAAAATTATGTTAAAAATTGCGAACCATACAATTCAAAGTTTTTCAGACCATTATTAAAGATTTATTCCTTATGTGAATTTATTTCTTAATGAAAGCCTAGTTTTATTATTTGTTGTATTTTGATAATTTATTAATTTTTCATAAAGTGACATTAAATATTGGTGGTCCCTTTTTTAATTTAATATATATATATATATATATATATATATATATATATATATATATATATATATATATATATATATATATATATATATATATATATATATATATATATATATATATATATATATATATATATATACATATATATATATATATATATATATATATATATATATATATATACATATATATATATATATATATATATATATATATATATATATATATATATATATATATATATAAAAAATTTTTTTTCCTGCTCTCTGTATTTCACAGCAGCGTTGAAGAAAACAACAAGCTTATACCAACCCTTACTTGGTGAAAATGAACAACTAGAGATGTCCAAAATCTGCAAACATTGGTGCTTTCGGAAGCGAAAAGAATTTAATGCGTATTTAATTTCAAACGTATAAAAAAAATAATAAATTAAAAAATTAGTGATCTTACATTACGGATTTATGAAATATATCATTCAGAACTTAGATGAAAATATGTGTAATCGTCATTATTGATTTATTAGAGTCCGTATATAAATTATACATATGATGAATTTTTTTGTAACAATCCTATCAATTGTTATTTATTTGCACTTAGAATGAAATGGAATTTTAATAAGAATACTATATCGAAATAATTATCCATTTTTATCTAAAGATTTTGAAATGCTTATTAATTGTGAGTTGCATTTTTTATATGTATTTTTTTTATTTAATCATTATTCCTTTTAGTTCTTTTTATTATTATTTTTTTCAAACACTTAACTTGAAATCTCTTCGAAACTACTTTTCTAAACTTGGTGTCAAAATGAAATTTCGGAAAAAAGTTTATTGGATTTCCGTATTTTTTCCGCAGCCGAGAGCGGTCGATTTTTATTCGATTTCGTTCGCCATTCCACTAAAATGTACTTTCGAAGTCTGGAATTCGAATTTCGATACAATAATGCTTTCAAATCAGAACTCTGTTAGTGAGGTGATATTTATTATCATAATGTAAAAAACGATTTTCTCCCACTTTTGCACCGAATTCAGACCAAATAATCAATACTTAAAAATAAATATTTTTTCTGTGTCAAACACTCTGAATTTTAACGATTAAATGATAAAATATTCGATCATTCTATTCTCAATAGTATTATTTTTTTAAAAAAAACTTTATTGAAAACTTTGTGTTTAACTATTACAATAGTATATAAAGTCTTTCCTTCTTCAAACACATTTAAAAGTTCTCCAAAAATGTTTAAATTATAATCCTTCAACTAGAAAGATTTTTATGCGATATATTATTTACTATAATTTTATGATGTTTATAATTTTTGAAAATAGAATATCAAAATAAATGAAGGAAGAAAATATTTTTTTTAATCCCATTTTGCTTTTTTTCAGTTATTTGTTTCCTAAGAAAAAATAAAAACAAAAGAAGTATACTCATTGAGGGTCGTTAACACGTTCACGCCGGCGTGACCCACCGGTGGCCCACGCTAGATTGTCTCATCGGGCGGCGCACCGGAGTAAAAACTGGTAACAAATAAATTTCATTTTTTAGTTTTTTTCCGGGAATAATAAAAATCCATAACTATCAATTGTTTTTAATGGATGCAATTTTTATATTGAATCGCTTCTTCGCCGTGATAAATTTCCTTACAGTGAATTGTTATTATTGAGAATAGATTAACTCCTCCCGAATATTATCTAATATTGAAATAGTTCTTCTACCAGTATTTTCTCCTTTCCGTCCCACTTTCAGGCCTGAACACCCGGCGTGAACGTGTTAATTAGTATTTAAATGAGTTATAAACAAAATTGCTTTTTAAATCTAAGAAAAAATAGTTCAGGAAAAAGGATACAATAAAAAAGACTAGCTTGTTTGTAGAAAAAAAAAAAAAACAGAGTTGAGTTAAAAGCCATTATTAAAAATTCCTTCAAGTTTCACCCACCAATTAAACTAGTTTTGATGCTTATTACATCTGCTTGCCGGGCTGTGATTTGTCAGATTACGTTAGCATTTTAGTTTTTTCTTCTCTTAATGTAATAGTTTGCGCCCCCCTCACGTGTAAACCTCTTTGTTTTTCTTTTTGATGATGATTCTAAAAAAAACATGTCAAGGTGGTCTTAACAGAATACCTGCATATAATTTATAATATGATTTGTGTAGGTTGCAGTTAAAAATTAGTCTGTGGAATAAATACTCTAAGGCGTTTCACTAAACTTAAAAAAAAAAAAAAAATTGAAACATTAATTGCTTTTATTAAAGTTTAAATCTTGAACTTTTTCTTTAGGTAAACTAAAGGGAAATAAAGAATCGCATAAATATTGAAGTGTGAAATTACTATAGGTAACAAAGAAATACTTCTGAGTAACTAATGTTAATTGTTACTAAGTTCTAGTAGTATTCCGCTTTTCATATTTTAGATTCAACGAGTACAAGCATAAATCGGTATTATAAGGTCAAAAATCTATTAGAATGAATTATTGTATCAATTTTTTGAGCTGTTTTACCAAAATTTAAATTTTTTTCTCTATTATTAATACCGCAGTTAGTTATATAGTTTCATATATCATATACTTTGTAATTAACGATTTTATTTAAACAACTTTAATGATTCAGATAATTTATTGCAAGTTTTTTTCTTTTCTTTTTACAAAATTCAGATGTTTTTTTTATAGATATTGATATCTAAAGTTAAATAAACTCTAACCGATATCAAACAATGACATCTATCAACTACTTTGAGTGATATATCCTTATAAATTAAATACTAACAAACACAACTAAGCATTAAATAAAATATTGTTTAACTAATAAAATATTGTTAAACTTGCATTTGTTTTATTGCAAATTCATTCAAGCATATGAGCAATCAGATCAAGCTTTAATCAAGCTCGCTTTAATATCAAGTTAATTCCTTATGGGTATGGATTACTCCATAACTTCTTCAAGTGAGAAAAGCACACGGAGTAAAGGTTTGTAGCAAATAGAATTTTTTGATTTCAGAATTCAGAAACCGAAAATAATGCATTACAATTATTTCAGTTTTTACGGTTGGTCGATTTCTGTAATGTTTTTTTATATTTTATATTATTACACTCATTATTTTTATTAAATAGTTGGAAGAGATACTTTTTTTACGGACAATTCTAGTTTAATAATTATTCCAGTTTATCATATTATTGATTATAATCCCACATTTTGATGAATATGGCAAAAATGCACATTAATCTCATTGCCCGGTATTCCTTACACTAGGGATTTTTAAAGGTAAGGGCAATTCTGGAATTTTGAAAAAAAATTTTCTTAATCTATTCTAAGCGTAAAATTAGTTGCTATTTTCAGGCAAACCAAATAAAAATATTCCGACTATTTAAAAAATGTTAAGGGATAAAAGAAAATTGAATTAAAAAATTTCTATTCTAAGCTTAGAAATGCTGTTGAATCTTTTATTATTCTTGTTATTACAAAAGAAATGTTTTATTTTGAATTTCAAAATTCTTAAAAAGAAAAATACTGGTATGTTTCAAATATGAATGGTACAATTGAGCTAATGAATGGAGCTTGGGATTAAAGGTAATGCTACGGGATATCGTTGCTCGTAAAAACATACCTATAATGCAATTAAAACTTAAAAAAAATACTTACATGAAAAATATTGAAATTACAAAACTTTACCTCTAGGAAAATGCTTCTTTTTATTTTTAATAATAATTTTCCGTACCAATTGATGAGGAGATGGCAACAACTGTCCAGGATTCAACTGAAAAATAAGTACATAGATTAGAATTGGCATTCAATGTGATGCGAAAACTTAATGAATCTAGTAATTAGTTTTTTAGGAATTGCTCTTGCAAACTTTAATTCTCCGAAGAAGATCAAAGTTACTAATTTGGAGTTTTGTAGTTACAATCTTCATGATTAGATAAACCAATAATTTGTTTTCTTTTTGAGACATTTTAAGTTGGTATTATAGAACTGAAATATATAAAAATAATGATTTTGTTTTAAAATTGAAGTTTCGAGAATTTTGAGTTCTTATAATTATACCCATGGTCATTAAAGTGGATTTTGAACTTATACTTTCTCGGAACTATCTTAAAGAAAGTTTTGTAATCAGATAATAAGGATTAGATTTTTATTTTCCAAAATTTCGTTTCTGATATGAATTAAATTGAAAAATATATATCAGGATATTCTAATACATTGACATTGCGTTGAGTTTACTATATCTAACTCTTTTGAAATTCAATTTCTCAGGAACTATTCGACCGATTTTGATCAAATTCTGTATTTTGAAACTTTTTTGTTGGAAGTCGTTTATCCACAAATAATTCCATAAAAAAATAACTTTTATGAAATATTTAATATTTTTTTTTATCATTTTATTTAATAATAGTCTCAAAACTTTTGAATCATAAGGTGTACAATTTTTTTACATAATTTAGAATGTAATTTTTCATGGAAAACACAGAAATTTGAGTGAACTCAGTTGAATTATTCCTTAGAAATCAAATTTTAGGAATACGACTTTGCAATACTTGATTTTGTGTGCAAAAATTTTCCAATTTGGTGAAATAATTCCAGAAAGAGCAAAATACGCGAATCGAAAAATTAACATCAAGAGGTCCAAATTTTGGACCACTCTCTTGACCAAACCATCAGGACCTTATTAACCTGCAATAGTTTGTTTGTATTTTCATGTTTTAAAATGTTTTTCATTATTTGAGAATGACTAGTTTACTCTAGATTTACATGAACTCTCACTTTTCTTCATTGAAAGTTTTAAAATACTAATGGAGGCAAAACAGAAACTGTCAGAAAAAATTTCTCCCGTGGTGTAGCGTCCTCTTACGTGTCCTTCGTAAAATTAGAAGAGCCTCTTCGAAGAAAATATTATTTAACTTAATCTTTCTGATGATTTTATTACTATACAACATTTGTTAAATTAATTTATCTTTTATAGATTAAAGTAGTAAAAATAGAGTAATAAAAATAGAGGACGTTGATGTTTTTTTTTCTACTGTACTTTCCGTTAGTTTACATGAAAAAATAATACCACTCCCTTGAACCATAATATTGTAAACAATTGCAGAGACCTTAAAAAAATAATAAATTGCACCACGTTTACATTCATGTTAATAAATAAAATCGTGCAATCAAGTATAAGATGGAATAATTTGTACAATACTATGGGGAAATTTAGTACCGAATTAAGTTTATAGGAAATCTTAGGTATTTTGGTTCAACTTCTTGCAAAATTTCAAGTATTTTATACTTTCATTTTATTTAGAGAGATTTTAATGACACAAGAGCCAAAAAGGATTATACTGCATTAAATGCAAATTTAAACAAGTAAAAAATTCAAAATACAATTGAAACTCACAAAAAAGCAGTTGTTTTTCCCTCTGTTGTGAATAAAGTAATTTTTATATTATATCATGGTATCTTTTTAAAAACAAATAGATATAACGGTCGACATTAAAACTAGTTTTGGAGAAAATAAATAAAGAGAATTAAATTTAAAAAACGCAAAAAGTTTCGTTTCATGGAAAAATTTTCTTAAATTACAATTTAAATTTAATTATTTATACTTAAAATTAATTATAATTAAAATTAATAATTTAAATTTCATTTAAAGTTACTTCATTCGAAATTACTTCATACGAAATAATAAGTGTTACTTTAATAAAACTAAGATTAATTTACAACCCATTTCGCTTGATTGAATTCCAGTCGCATCAAATTGAAAGCTAAATGAAATGGGATGAAGAAGTGGCTAAACTGCTCTAAGCACAAATTAAAAAAGAAAGAAATCAGATAAAAAGTTTAGAGCAAAGCAAGAATTTATTATTTTAATGGAAAACTGATTTGTGCAATATGCAATATTCAACAAAGTAGTTTTTCAAAATAAAATTAAAAAGTAACGTAACAAAACTGTTTTTCTTTCTTTTTTTTTCGACGTAAAAAAAAAAAAAAATAACTAAATCATAAATTTTTAAGAACACAAAAAATAAGGATTTCAGTTTTAATCAAACTTATATTTGTGTTCATCCCATTTAGAATTTGAAAAATTCCTAAATGACTTTGATTAATGAATATTAGTAGAACATCTGCCGTTTTCTGGATCGATGCAAATGTAATTAGGATGTTCAGAACTTTTTTTTTATCCCCTAGATGAGGTATGTCAACCATAATCACAGATGTCATACTTTGGGTAGAATTTAATGTAAATTAGAAATGAGATGAGAAAGAGTTTTTTTGTTTTTGTTTGTCAACAACAATTTTTAAAGGTTATTTTTCATAAAAGTTATGTCATATAAACTCTCTCTTTTATTACTTGGCATCAATTGCTTCAGGAATAAATTTTGAGTTGTAAGAAGACGCTAAAGTTAATTAAACGGAGCAAGAAAAAAATAAGTTGTGCTAAAATGGAATTCTTGTATAATTTCATTATAGGCGTATTTTAGAAATAGTGTTATGGTTAAGGAAAGAGAATTTGAACTTTTTTTTTAATTAATAGTATGGTATTTTAATTATGAATTTCAATCATTCAGTTCGGGGCCGGGATAGCCTGGTCGGTAGGGCGCTTGGCCCATGTACAAGAGGTCGTTGGTTCGATCCTCGCCGGCCGAAGACTCCCCGTGTAGTAAATGGTGACTGATGCACGTTAAATCTGTCGAGTCTCAAAGTCCTCCATGTTCCCATAACAAATCAATACCTCTGGGGGTACTGATCCAGGAGTTTCCTTGTCTTCTGGATTGGTTCAAAATTACAAGGCTACGGAGTTGAACATTAGTAGTCGTAAACCCATGAAATTGGGTCGGCTGTTCAACGACGGTTATAAAATAAAATAAAATCATTCAGTTCTAATATAAATAGTAATGATTAATTAAAATCGCTTAATTCAATTATTTTATCGCAAAATCGATAAGGTTGATTTCTCGAGAGAAATTAGCAACATGTTTTAACCAATAAAAGTGGAAAAAAAACTTAAATTTAATGTACAGTGGGCAAAATAAAAAATAGTCTTCCATTAATGACTTTTCATCGAATTATCGCATCGTCGAGTTGTAGGACTCATACTTAAATGTTCGAAGGGGTGACCTCAAATATGCTAATTAATTAGTGCAGACGACATTTTAAGCTATCAAATCGGACACAAAAACGTACTTTCTCTGAATAAACATACCTTTTTTTCAACGGATTCGGATTTCCGGCCCCCGAAATATAGCCGCTATCTGGAAAATATGGTCACAATAGTTTGGTCAGGGGAGCGCTCCAAAGCTTGGAGCGTATTTCGCTATATCTCAAGAACTTTGTAAGCGAATTTTAAAATTTTTACAATCAATTATAAAATTCGTTTATCCAAAGATAACTTTCAGTAAATATTTATTATTTTTTTGTCGAAAATATTTTGAAGCGTGAGTTCTACAATTTTTTGCAATATTTTAAAGAATGTTATCAGAGAATTGAAACATTTTTGCACACAATTATAAAATTCGTTTTTCAAACATAATTCCATGTAAAAAAATGACTTTTTGTAAATATTTTTATTTTTTATTAATTTATTTAATAATGATCGAAAATGTTTAACATGTTGAAACATTAACATAAGATAAATTAGTGATAAAACATTATTAATATTTCTTATTTAAAAGAAATGTTCTTCCAATCATTCGACAAAACATTTAAACTGATGGAAAAATCTGATAAAATATTTAAAACAAATTTTTTTTTCGTCGTTTCAAAATGTGGATGTGGATTAACTATGCCCCGTTTGACAGATATATAAATTTTTTTAAAATAATTAAAGTCCTATCAGTGTCACTTGGCCTGTCACTATATAAAATGATGAAGAACTTAAACATTTTAACCCTCATGCACCATACTTTGACCATTAGATGAAAAGCAATCTTCTTGCTATATACAACAGCTTATAACTCCATGATAGTTGAAAAATATTGAAATTACGATTATTCTTTATGATGAGGCTTCCTTCTATGCAACATAAATTTTTAAGCTTCTTCCAAATCGTGTCAGAAATTAAATGTGATGTTCATAATTCATAGAATTTTCTGAAAATGCCGTAAAAAAATTAATTTATAGAATGATATAGGCCCTCATGAATGCTAGCTCATTTAAAAATGCTAGATGTAGACTAACTATGCCTCGTTTGACAGCTGTATACTTATTTTTAAAATAATTATAATTAAGATCCTATCAGTTTCTTTTAACCTGCTACTAATTAAAATGATAAAGAACATTTCCGCATTTACTTTAACCCCACTATATTTAGACCTGCAGCAAACAGCAGTCTTATTGCTTTATGCAACAGATAATAAATCTCTGAAAATCTAAAAATATTGAAAATATTCTTATTTTTAATGATGAGGTTTCTGTCTATGCGACGTAAATTTTTAAGTTTCTTCCAAATCGTATCAAAAAATAAAGGCAATACTCCTAGCATTTTCAGAAAATTCTGTAAAAAAATCAATTTATCGAAAGATGTGAACCCGTATAATCCCTTCATTGAATCTCTGGTTTCTATGCGGATACAGAGAAGGAGAGATTTATACGAGGGGAAAAAAATGCAACGTGAGAAAAAACTAAAATCAATAATAAGGCTTGCGTCATCTTTTTTTTTCAATGTGTTCCATCTATTAGCAAAATAATAACAGGAGTGAGAGTAATATTTTACCTGATGAGTACCAAAGGGCTCTGTAATGATCATATCTCCAAATATCTTTCTGCAATACATCGCCATTTTTGCTTGTTGTTTAGTTCTGAAAAGAAAAATGATACGAATCTGATAAGCCTGATGCGGGGAAAACTAGCAAAATTCTGAATGAATGTGAAAATAATCCTTCCTTTCATCATTTTTATGGTTGCGTCAAATCGGGAAAAATATTCGAAATGGAAACAAAATGTAATACATATATCATATGACTTATTTTTATTTCTGGAGACGCATTTGAATGTACCGGAAAAGTTCCAATTTGTAACGACATTTTTGAATTCAATTTTTAAACTTGATCGATACTAGTAAAAGCTCTTTCGATCGGATTCAATTATTGTTTTCTACTTAGCTACTTATTACTACAAACTTAAGTTTTGCTTAATGACTGTCACAAGCATAAACTATTTTCTAATACTACTATGTTAGATGAAGAATTCGTGCCAATTTTTGATAGGTAGTGTAAAGACAGCTCTGAATATATCAGAATGATTGAAAACCAGCAGCATGCATACATAGAGCTGTACAGTGCGCTAAAAAAAGAAAATTAAAGAAAAAAACCTTGCATAACCTTTGATCTAATTATAGGTTTTTCACACACTAAAGTAGACTGCACATAAAGGGGACCAAACTTTTGATCGCTTTCTTGGCCAAACTATTGGATCCATATTTACAGTTTGTGGGTAAACACAGACTGTGGCTTTCTCTGAATATCTACGTTTGTTCAGAGAAAGTACTTTTTCGTGTCTGATTTAGTGACTTAAAATATCGTCAGCACTAGTTAGTTACAATTGAGTTTATCCTCTTGAACAACTAAGATTGCTTCCTAGAATGTGAAGAACCAGCCATTAGATCAAAAAGTTTTTATTTATTTTTTTTATTTTTTTTTTCGCATTGTACCTCATTGACTTGCCTCACATCTCTCCTCCTATCTCTAAATTGTTATTTAACTTAATCAAATTAACGGGGTCAGAAATTCCAAAAATAAAGTACACGACTTTAAAAGAAAAGTAATTTTCAAACAAGGGTTAAAACAAAGTTAAAACAAAGTTTAAAAAAAAATTAACCAATAATAAGTATGATGGGTTCTGCAAAATTCAACCTAGAAACACAAAGTATTGTTAAACGCCATCAGAATCAAAACTTAGTATAATACTTGTAGTCTTCAACCACTTTGAAAGGGTGAGAATTGCATAAACTTAGCGACGTTAATTTAAAAAAAACTACAAAAGATGCTAAAAACTTTCTATTAATATTTGATTAATAAACGCAAGAATCGTTTGAAATGGTACTGGTTGTAGGTTGGAAATGGCAATGGTTGTGCAACGTCATTGCAGTCTACAACAACGTAAAAATGGTTCCTGGTCCTGCACAATGATACCCGTGTGCTTTTGATATTTGCTAAGCATCTTTCGTCTCTTCTAGATTTAGAAACTGCATGGGTATTTCGCAATTTTCACTCTACCAACTCAGTTTGCGACCCCACGTTTTATGGTTATTTTTCCACCTTTTGAAGTTTTTTTTTATCGTCCTTATGAATATGTTTTTTTTTTTTTTTTTTTTTTTTGTATTTTGGAATACCTTGCATTCTAAAAGACGATATACCGTGGGATCATTATATGATCCAGATTAAGTAAATAAAAGAACTTTATTTAAACGGAAAATCGAGAAATGCAATCATAAAGAAATCATCATTTCAGATTATTTTTTTAAACTTCGAATGGCAAAATGAGCAAGCAATTACAAATATTGATCGAAGTCATTGAAGCCTCAGGCGTTCTCTAGCTCTCCAATACAAGGCGGTCTCGGAGGCCCAGATCGCATAATGGGCAAAGGGGGGAGTCGAAAATACCAATTATATGGAGATGATCAGTCAGGCAGTCATGTCCCATAACCAGTCGGAACAATCATCGTTTCAGAACAGACAGATTCATAACTGCAGACAATTACTGCAGTTTTCGATTAAATATCGAAACTAAGGATATTTTTTCTACTAAGCAAAATATCGTCCATAAAATTCGAGTTTTTCTTGTTGCCAGATCACCACAATAATTTATAATTATTTAATTTTAAACTCAGATTTGTTTTAAAGATAACACACTTTGGTCTTTCCAATTATTATCTCTCATGATTAGCTTAAGTTCTACAATTATTTTTTTGCTTTTGTGTCAATTTCATGTCTGGGACTTTCAATAAATCTTAAAGCAGAATTTAGAACAAAATTGCTTTCGAATAGATTTTTTATAAGCAACAACTTAATAAAAATTTCCAGAAATAACGACTAGAAAATGCAACCTGTATCACCAGGATTATAAATGACATCGGCAAAAGTTCTTAGAGCTTTACTGGAAGTTTTTGATTCATTCATTATATTTATATAATCTTTAAGTTGAATTTAAAATTCTCACGTAGAAAATAAAAGCAAAACTAACTAGAAAACTTTGGAGATCCTAGAATTTTCACATTGCCTAATTGATGGATAAGGTTATTGTAAATTTTTGTGGTGATCCAGTAGCAAGAAAAACTGAAACTTTATGAATGATATTTTGCTAAAAGTAATCTTAGTTTAGTTTCGATATTTAATCGAAAGCTGCTGTAAGGTTGTTTGCAGTAATGAATATGTTTTTTTTTTTTTATTGAAAATGTTTTCTTGCAAAATGAAATACAACGTTGCCGACATTGAAAACTTTGAACACGTATTTTGAGCTTTGTCCATTTTCGTAAACTTTTTGAGCTGTAAAGATTTAAAAACTTTACGTCGATTTTCTTCAGCTAATCAATAAAAGTTTTAATAATAAATAAATAAATAATAAAAATAAAATTCTTTTAAATGATTTAAATATAAAAATATTGATGTCTTGCAGTAGTTTCGAGCGTATGACGTTTCAAAGTTAGTTCTAATCATATTCTTTGATTGAAAGTATTCATTCTATGAATAGAGTAGTTTCTTATTTGATTGCCTATCAACATTGTTTAGAATTTTTTCTATGAACAAAAATAAAAAGTAAATAAAAATTAACTATTATATATAGAACAAAAAAGCTAATTTCAGTGGAATTTTTTGTTATGTTATGCACAGCGCGTAAAAAAAATGGACCATCCTGAACAACTTTTGATCTATTGAATGGATCTTCACGTTCTAGTACACAATCTTAATGACTCGAGTGGATAACCTCGAATATGCTAATTAAAAAGTTCAGACGATATTTATAGTTATGAAATCAGACACAAAGACGTACTTCCGCTGAATAAATATACCTTTTTTTGATTTATTCGGATTTTTGACCCCCAAAGTATAGGGGATAGCCCAAATCTGGGAAATATGTAAAATTCGTTTATTCAATCTTGCGAAAAATAACTTTTAATATTTACTGAAAATAACTTAACTTTTTTCAGTAAATATTTATTATTTTTTATTATTTTATTTAAGAATGACCAAACTATTGGAACCATATTTACCAAATTGTGGCTACCCCCTATATTGAAAAAAATGTATGTTTATTCAGAGAAAATTACGCTTTTCTGTTTGATTACGTAAATTAAATTATCGTCTGCACTTATTAATTAGTATCTTAGATCACATTCTGGAGCAATTAAGATTGAGTAATAGAACGTGAAAATCCGTTAATTAGATCAAAAGTTATTCAGGATGGTCTTTTTTGAGCACTGTACAGTTCTGAAACAGATAATAAACCCTTACAGTAATCTTGCTATTTTAGATTTAGTAACTGCTACTTACCTACTATCTTAGATTTAGTAACTGTTAAACGAAAATAATTAGCAAATAATACTCACGAACAATGATTTTCGAAGCTGAGAATAACTGGGTAATCAGATGTTTTAAAAGCACAATCAGCTATCGCCTCTAATACTTCCTAGGAAAGAATTGTAAAATTAGATTAAGGAAATTATTTTTCTATTAGAATACTGCGATATCTAGTTTCCATTTATAATTATATTTGAATTATGTTCAGTCAGCAGGTGTTTGCTCCCTTGGGGGAAGCAATATTTTGGAATACAATTATGAGAGAAAATACATAACATCAAAGCCCAAGATGACATTAAAATTTCATTGACTTTTTTGGACGCCTGCAAGCAGCATCGCTAGATTTTTCATTCTAATATTACTGTAAAATAACCGGAAGCAGTCTAACCATCCATCTTACCGAAAAGTGTATGGTGATGAGAAATTTCTTTACTTTTACGGCTTTGAAACCGCTTGCAACTGTTATGGTTAAAAACCAGCGAAAACAAAACTTTGCAGTCTTGAAAACATGTTCAAAACTGTATCGTATTGTATACGATTTCGTGTCATAGTTACAAAAACCGTCTAAAGGAAATTCAGCTGGACTTTGGAGTTACATTGAAGTACGGTTATGTTAGGCTATTTTTTAAGAAATGGACATTGGAGTTAAATTGTGATTTTGTCAAATAAACCTTGGAATGGGGCATAAGTAGTTTATCTAGTGGTGCCATCTAGTACGAGAGATAGGAAATAATTGACACTTAGGTGTTAAGAAGCTCTGTGATGTTGCCATCTATGCGTGGATGAGAATTTCGTATTCCAATAGCTCTGGATCACCAATTGAAAAGTGCAGAACACTGGAAATTCCCTGAGTGTTGAAGGAATGGAGGAAATAATGTGGTATCGACCTCCATTCAGCCGGTCAGAAGGTTGACAGATTTTTCCTCTCCGCTTAAGTGTATACCCAACTATAAGTAACTAATTAGCTTCATAGCTACACAATTATTAACTTAATATTATTAGGCTTGCCGTAAAATTACGCTAGGCATCCGACGATGGAAAATAAAAATATAAATTCATAATCTTTATCACATGACTTAGCTTCAGCTTTCGAAGAGCGTGCTCTCGATTCTCATTGGCTATGCGTCTAGTTGGTTCAGATAAAATTCTGGTTGCTTTATCGTATTATGTGAAAACAATGATTTGATTAAATATGGTAAAATAAACTAAACAACTTGATATCCTCCCCCCTATTTTTGAGAAATTTCTAACAGTGTATTGTAAAAATTTCGTAAAAAATTCAAGTAATTTTTCAAACAGAGTAATTTTTTATCTCATGGACACTATAGATATTTCTTCCACCAAACAGTTGCTATACACTCCAACAAAGAAAAAAATAGACTCTATAACTTTATTCTTATTGATGATCACTTTTGATTCGTAAAAACAAGTGAACAGATTTTTGAAAAAGCAGGAAAGGAGACTGAAATGAAACTATAAAAAATATAGTGTAAGACGACCATATTTCGTCATGTACAATCATTTCCTGTAGTTAAGCGACCGGTGGTCTCATAATATATGTTATCCATCAAAATACTTTTAAGTTCAAGGGAGTTTAGCAATACATTTCATCATTTTCTTTTCACTTCTATCTTTTTGGAAATGACAAGGTTTTCTGGAAGGAAAAAACTATTTCCTTCTTGAAAATACTTCCTTCCATAACTAGGGTGATTTTTTAACCCATAGAATTAAGTACTAAAACGTTGATTTCTTTATTTATATATATATGTGTTTATATGTATATATTTATATATATATATATAAATTATATATTATATATATATATATATATATATATATATATATATATATATATATATATATATATATATATATATATATATATATATATATATATATATATATATATATATATATAAATATATATAAATTATATATTATATATATATATATATATATATATATAAATTATATATTTATATATAAATTATATATTATATATATATATATATATATATATATATAAATTATATATTATATGTATATATATATATTATATATATACAGTAGAGCGCTGATTATCCGAACCATGGCCGAATTCGCTTTTTTTTTAAATTTATTTATTTATTTATTTTTTTAAAGTTTATAATACTTTTTAACTTATCAAAAATTTTCTCAATTTAGAAGAATAAATAATATTCACTACATCTGAAGACCATATTTAATTTACAACCTTTTTTATAGCAGTTTTCTTATAGTAGCCAATACATACATGTATTGTTATACAGTTAAACCTACATACCCCTTTAGCCCTCTTCAACTGAAAATTATCTTCCAAGAATGCGAACTTTAATTTGACAGTTTACAATGGTTGAAATGAGGAAGGAACTTATGAATAGATGTGTGCTGAAGTTCTACAATTGGGGGATGGGTACTTGTCACTTATGGTTAATGATCAGTGATTACAGTGCTTGGAATCTTAAATCTTGGAATAAAACTCTTATCAAAAAAATAAACGAAACTGAAGTTTCTAAACCAGTAGATCTTCCCAATGAAAAGATGCCAGGTTAGACAACAGAAGAAATAGAAGACTGGTGACGAGACACTGAAAACGAACCAGGTTTTCAAATTTTAAATGATGATGAAATTGTTGCTGAAATTTTGAATGAAAATCGGAACTCCACAGACGAAGAGGAAGAAGTAGGTGATCAAATTCAAGATAGTGGACCTTCTCATATAGAAGCATGCAATTCATTAGATAATGCAATGAAATGGCTAAAACGTCAAAATGATGTTGATCCAGTTCAGTTGATTTATTTAAAAAGAATAAGGGATATGGCTGCTCAAAAAAGATAATCTTCTTTGAAACAAAAGTCTTTGCTTTATTTCTTTTGCAATGGAAAATAAAGAAAAATGTGATAAAATCAGTAATTGATAAAACAAATTATAAAAAGCTGATATATGATAAAAAATAATTCAAAATGAAAAAAAAAGTTTACAAATAATAAATAAAAAATATTTAAAAATTGAAAAAAAAAATTTACACACGCCAGAGCTATTTTAGATAGTACTGCCAGTCCTAAGCCTAGAGAAAGTGTGAAGGTAAGTTAGTGCATAAATAATAATCATTTAGACTAGATTTTAAACTACTTTCCAATTATCCGAACCACGTTCAGTCCCGATCAGTTCGGATAATCGGCGCTCTACTGTATATATATATATATATATATATATATATATATATATGCTAAAAAATTGAGAAAAAATGGAGGGAAAAAATATTAAAAATCCGGAAAACAAAATAAAGAAGGGATATAATCTCTTTTAATATTTTTCCCCCCCCATTTTTTCTCAATTTTTTAGCCTGTTTTATGAGTTCTATATACTTGCAGCTAATGCGCAGTTAATATAACTTATTTATTCTCTTAATTTTTCTCTTTTTCTCTCTTTGTTTTTTTGTGCTATATATATATATATATATATATATATATATATATATATATATATATATATATATATATATATATATATATATATATATATATATATATATATATATATATATATATATATATATATATATATATATATATATATATATATATATATATATATATATACATATATATATATATTAAATTTTATAAACGTGTATGGATTTTTTAATTTTTCTTAATAATTTTCTTCCGATAAAATTATTAAAATTATAATAATAAGTATAATAATAAGGTATAATAATAGATAAGTTACATGATGGTTTGTAAGCTTCATAAATAAGTTTTAACTGTTTTGAAACTACTTGAAAAATCATTATTTATATAAGAAATTGAATTTTTAAACTATCTATTTAATTATCTGATTCTCGCTTAGTTATTAAGTGCATCAACATGACTCAATAAGTAGATCAGCATTTTAATCAAGACAAAGAAGATGTTTCATCACAGCCATTTATTATTAAGATTTAAAATAAGAAAAAAGGTACAGAATATTATAATGATCAGGCATTGAATGACAACCCATGGCTGGAAATGTCATCGTACACTGTTATTTAAACCCAATATAAAATGATTAATCTGATGCTTTTGAAACTATGTTTTCTTTAATAAAAATTATTTTATTTACGACCATCTTACATTTTCCAGAATATACTGTAAAAAAAAAAAAAAAAAAAAAAAAAAAAAAAAAAACACTCAAATAGGCTTTTTTTTTTTTTAACGAAATTCAATGATTTTTTAGCCAACCTCGAACTTGACAAGTTAGTTGGCAAGTCATTCAAATAAGTAAATTAGCTATTTCTTCCCTTTGAATGCAGTTTTTTTAAAATAACAACTTTTTTTCCCATTCCCACCTACATATCGACATTCATTCGGGTATTAGAAAGGTGGATGTGCTGTCAAGGAGCCTCCCTGGCCGAGCGGTATATCCCACCAAACGCAGTGTGAAGTGTGGAAGTGGCGGGTATGGTGAGCTATAGATTTAGCCTCACCGGGACTAGTAGACACCGGGGCTTCTGTTTCAGTTATTCCAAAAACACATCTGCAGAAAAATTTGATTTCTAATAAATCTTTTGCTATTTATGCTGCTAACGGTTCAAAAATTGCAGTTTACGGTCAGACAACATGTACTTTAGATTTCGGAATTTCCAGGCGATTTCAATGGAAATTTCTTGTCGCTGACGTTACTCAACCAATT
The DNA here is from genome assembly GCA_949128135.1 of Parasteatoda lunata. Lineage (NCBI taxonomy): Eukaryota > Metazoa > Arthropoda > Arachnida > Araneae > Theridiidae > Parasteatoda > Parasteatoda lunata. The sequence goes on from OX421975.1 coordinate 76,171,816, forward strand.
TTAGGAGCGGATTTTCTTACCCATTTTAAATTGCTGGTTGATTTAAAAAATAAAAAATTAATTGATTCCTTAACTTACGCCGGTATTAAAGGGGAAACATTTCCTACTTTCTCTTTGGGTTTAACAACTATTGCAGAAGATGCTGTTTATCGAAAATTATTATTGCGGTACCCTCGCATATGTACAAATAATTTAACTTTCAACACTTCAACTCATGATGTTCAGCATCATATTCAAACTACAGGTCCTCCGGTGTTTGCAAAAGCTAGACGTTTGCCACCGGATAAACTTGCAGTCGCTAAAAAAGAATTTGATTATATGTTAAAAACCGGCTTATGCAGACCTTCAAGTAGCCCATGGGCAAGTCCTATTCATATGGTGCCGAAGTCAAACGGCACTTGGAGAATATGCGGGGATTACAGACGGTTAAATTCTATTACAATACCAGACAGATACCCTCTCCCACACATTCATAATTTCGCTTATAGCCTAAATGACTCAAAAATTTATTCAAAGTTAGATTTTGTTCGAGCGTATCATCAAATCCCTGTCGCGGAAGCAGACATTCAAAAAACAGCTGTTATAACCCCTTTCGGCTTATTCGAATTCACTAAAATGATGTTTGGGCTCTGCAATGCAGGACAAACTTTCCAACGCTTCATGCATGTCATTTTAAGGGGATTAGAATTCTGTTTCGTATACCTTGATGACGTTTTAATTGCTTCCCAAACTTTAAAAGAACACTTAACTCACTTAAATATAGTTTTTAAACGTTTTGATGAATACGGAATTGTTTTGAATACCGAAAAATGTGTGTTTGGAAAATCGAAGTTAACATTTTTAGGTTTTGAAGTGTCTCCCGATGGAATTGCTCCTTCACCTAGTAAAGTGTCCGCAATTACCGATTTTCCCCAACCTAAAACTGTATCGGAATTACGTAGATTTTTAGCAATGTTCAATTTTTACCATAGATTTATAGATCACGCCTCCGAAAAACAATCTCTTCTTAGTTCCTTACTCACAAATAAAAAGAAAGACCCTACACCCATTAATTGGACAACCGAAGCTGTGCGCGCTTTTGAAACTTGCAAACAAGCCATTTCTAATGCAGCAACACTTGCACACCCCACACCCGCCGCAAAATTGTTTTTGCATGCAGATGCGTCCGACATCGGTATGGGCGCAGTCCTTCAACAGCTAAAAAACTCCACACTCGAACCTCTAGCATTCTTTTCTCGCAAACTCACGCTCACGGAAAGAAAATACAGTACGTACGATAGAGAATTACTCGCAGTCTACTCTTCCATACGGTACTTCGCTCACATGTTAGAGGGAAGAGAGTTCCATGTGCTAACGGATCATAAACCGCTGACTTTCGCTTTCCAGCAAAAATCGGATGACTCTTCACCTCGTAAAAACCGACATTTACAATATATAAGTCAGTTTACAACGTCGATTCGTCACGTGCCTGGAAAAGAAAATGTTGTTGCTGATGCACTTTCCCGCATTGAGGAAATAGCACTCACTGGTCCAATAGACTACGCTGAGCTTGCAGCAGCGCAAAAATCCGATCCTGAACTTAGCACTTTAAAGTCCTCAGCTAATTCTAGTTTAGTTTTCAAAAATATTGTATTTCCTCCTGACGGTATAATACTTTGTTGTGATACTTCTACTAATGTTGCACGTCCATTTATTCCTCAATCTTATCGACAAAATTTTTTTTCCAAATTTCATAACCTGTCACATCCTGGTATACGCGCAACAATTCGTCTCATTAAACAAAGGTTCATTTGGCCTTCCTTGAATAAAGATTGTACCCTGTGGTGTCGAGCTTGTGTCCCGTGTCAGAGAGCTAAAATTCAAAGGCATACGAAATCACCTTTAAAAGATTATCCTCTACCTTCTGATAGGTTCGCGCATATACATATCGACATAATCGGACCACTTCCTACATCAAAAGGTTTTAGATTCTGTCTCACAACAATTGATCGCTTCACGCGTTGGCCTGAAGCAACGCCAATTGTTGACACCACTGCTGAAACTGTTGCCGCTGCCCTACTGAATACCTGGATAGCTCGCTTTGGAGTTCCAGAAACTGTAACTACTGATAGAGGAGCACAGTTTGAAAGTGAACTTTTTTCACAATTATCCAGAATGCTGGGTATACACAGAACTCGAACAACAGCTTACCACCCGCAAGCTAATTCAATGGTCGAACGCTTTCACCGACACTTAAAATCGTCCATTAGAGCCTATGCCACAGAAAAATGGGTCGAAGTCCTCCCACTAATTCTTTTAGGAATGAGAACTGCTATTAAGGGGACACTTCACGATGAAAAACCCAAAAATCGACCAAATTATACTTTTTTCAATTTTTGTTTTAAAAAATAATAGTTATATCTAGCTACAATTTAAAAAAAAAAATTTTCAATTTCAGTCATTTTTTGCAAAGTTATAAGCATTTCAAGATTTGTAAACAAGGTGCCACGCCCACTCGAATGGCCGTCAAACATGTAAACAGCATCTTTCCACTCCATTTCTCAAGTCTCGGTTCTGTTTTTCGATTTCTGGTTGATAGGCCTCATAATTATTAAAAAAGCTAAATTTATGATAAATTTAATTGGCAACATATGGAATTACTTTAACTTCTACTTTATGTTTGTTTACACATTGTTTGATATTTCAACGAGTGATAGTTATTTTCGTTTCATCGTCTTTTTGTTCGCTTCTAAAACATAACACAACAGTTCTTTTCAGAACTATTATTTTATTACATTATTGTTATTTGTTTTATTATTAGTCTTTTTGTTTCCGTTTTTTTTTATTGATAATTTTTAAGAATGCATAGCGCATGCTCCCGTTGGAGAAAGCCTGAAATTGTTGAAAGCTTGAAATTATCTGAAGTTGTTGTAGAAAAAATCCTCCCGGTATATCAGCGACTTGCTTCAAATGAGCTTATGCAGCGCTGTATATCGGGAAAAACACAAAACGCCAATGAGAGCCTCCATTCCGTGATATGGAATAAGTGCCCCAAAGATGTCTTCATTTCTAAAAAAAGACTTGATTATGCCGTATCATTAGCAGTTAGTGAATACAACTTTGGGTGTGAAAGGACTTTAGCTCTACGTAAAGGCGATGTAAATTCTGCGTCTTTGACCAATGCAAAGATCCGCGATGGTAGGCGCAGCTATCATATGAAGAGAAAATCTTCAGATAGTTATAAAAAGTTATGTAACAACAAAAAATATAAACAAAAACAAATAAAAAATGTAAACAGTACATATGCAGCTGGAGCATTTTAAATCTTATATACAAAAAGATTAAAAAAAGGTGTATGAACTTTTGTCAACATTACATCTTGTGATAAACATTTTTTTTATCTAAAAAGCATTAAATTCAATCTAATTTTTATTTATATTGTTTAAAACAGTTCATATTTTCTTATGCTTATTTTTTATTTCACATATATTATGAAATAAATTTTTCTATGTGTGTTTTTATTGTTAAACTGTTTTTCTCAATGTTGTTTTTTACGATAATATTCAAACTTCCAAATGTTCCTTGCGCATGAGTTTTGAATAAATCTTATTTTTTTCTTTATATAAATGATTAGTATAATGTTCTGTAACCAATGTGATATAAATAAAAGCTGAATATACACTGAATATTTTTTAAATTACGTTAAATTGTTATTTAAATTTAAATTTTTAAAAATTATATAAAGGTTATGATATTTTGATTTTTTATTTGTTTAAAATTAAGTGCTAAGTTGTTCAAACATATCCAATTTTATTTATACTTATTCAAACTGTAATATAAATGAATTTCAAACTACTATGATAAAAACTCATGCGCAAGGAACATTTTGAAATATTGTAACATTTTGTAATTTAACTTGCAGATTAATTATTAATAACATTATAACTTTTCAACAAATTAATATTTTTGCTTCAAATTTTGGGAATATCTTTCTAAATGCTTTATTCACAATCTATGAAAATTTCATTAAAATTGGTTGATATTTAAAAAAAATCATTTTTAACCTGAAGTGTCCCCTTAAAGAAGACCTCACCTTTTCAAGTGCAGAGATGCTCTATGGCACAACCCTTCGATTGCCTGGAGATTTTTTCCGACCTTTCAGTACTGGCAAAGAATCCCGCAATGTCCCGGTTTTTCTACAAAGACTTCGTGAGTTCATGTCTACGTTGCTTCCTACTCAAGTACCACGGCACGGACAGCACAATATTTTTGTGCATCAAGACTTGAAAACGTGCACACATGTGTTTGTGAGAATTGACAGTGGCCGCCGAAGCCTCGAACCTCCGTATCACGGCCCACATAAAGTTGTGAAACGCAACGACAAAGTGTTCACCTTAAAAATTGGAAATAAAGAATCAACAGTAACCATTGACAGACTTAAACCATGCTTTACAGACAATACGTCCAATGTGCATCCAAGAGTTGAAAATCTCCCCACAAATCCTCCATATAAATCGATTCTAAAGAACAGTATGGAATCTTCACAACAATCAACGAATCTAACACCTTCCAAACCGAAACAGCATAAGGTTAAATTTAAAAACTCTCCTCGATCTTTAACTAAAACTACAATGAGAGGAAGAAAAGTTCAAGTACCTGTTCGTTACCCGCAATAGACATTTGCGCAGTTTATTTTTGGTAACGTTCGTGGACCTCACTGGAGGGGGAGTACTATGGTGAGCTATAGATTTAGCCTCACCTAACTTTATTTAAAGCTTTTAGTTTATTTAACACCGTTGGCAACGTTCGGTTGACAACTGTAGTTGTAATTTAGTTTTTTCATTCCCGGCCGTCAGATCAGATGGTTGTGTTCTTGTTTTTAGTTAATAAATTTAGTTTATGTATGAATGATATTTATTTCTTTATGCATAACGTACAATAGACCCTCGAAGACATGGGGGCCTAAAGCGGGTTCAAATCCCACCGTAACCCTTCGTGATGTCCTTCTCTGAATTGTTCTATATGTCTTTCTACTTGGTTGACAAAGTTGGTTGGTCTACTTGGTTTTAAAGGATGACAAAGGTTTATAAGCCTAAATTGAGCAAACAAGTCTGCAAATGTATGTAATTTCAATAAGGCAATGCGCTGTCAACTCTTTCAAAGGGCATCATATTAGATGAGTCAATGTTACCACAGTAAAAAAGTCTGCTGATAGAGAGAGAAGAAGGAAAGAACTTCCATGCCTCTGAGCAGGATTCGAATCCGGGACCTCTTAACATGAGATCAGCTCCCTGATCCACTATACAGGTAAACATAATAATAAGTTAAGCGTAACATGAAATCAAGAAAATTCTACGAAAAAAGCACTGATTCAAGTACGTACGAACTACCATAGTTTATATTGGGGAAGCACCCATAACGGCGTGCGATGATATGTCCTAGTGTGGGTTGCTCTGCGATTCTTAATATATTTATGAGGGGCTTTACCTTCCAACCAAGTCTGCAGTCTCTGAGCTTAATTCTTCTTTTTTAGGAGGTAAGAAAGAATAATATCAACACTTTGATGTCAATTCACATTGAAGCCTTCATGGAGGTTAATACTTAAAAAGTTTCCTGACCAACGACATTAGTGCGATGTGCTCCTGCCATGTTTACTTTTAAAGCAAGTTGGTATTCAGCTATTTGAAGCCATAGTGCGATTTAATCCACCACCGATTTTCGAAATGGTCCTTCAAATGGTCTGCCTAGTTCCGTCCAATGTGCTATCGCCACTTTCAACACTTGCCACCATTCTGGAAACGGGCATATACGTAGGAATTGCGCTATGGAGCTTTATATAAAACCCATATAAATTTAACGTAAAATCTACTAATTTAGATGTTCTATATATTACGGCCTTGGGCAATTATATTTAAATAAAGATGCTGGTCGTACATGTTCATTGCCAACTCACCTAATTTTACAGAAATTCTCTTGGATTGTTGCAGTGGTGACATTATTGGCACAACTTCTGTCTGATCGATTTATTTGTATAGCGTACGTAAATTACGTAATATAATATGTAATGTTGTTGATCTTTTAGATAATGTTGACTTACTTTGAGCAAAATGTCTGACACCACGGTGTACCCGTGCGTGATAATTGGTTCTTCATCCGAATTCCGCCCATTCCAACAATCTAGCTCAACGCATCTGCAACCAGTCAATAGTGTTTGTCGGTACATTTCGACGGAAGACTTTCCTGTTAGTTGATGACCTGGAAATGAAAAATTTATGTCTCAATCACTCAAATTTGTTCTGATTAAAGCTGTTTTGATCTATTTCAGAGCTTCGAAACAATGTACACATTTTTTTAATTCCTCTCTTAACCTGAACTTCCAGTTTTATACAGAAAATGTTAAAGACAAAAGAAATTTAGCATGTCGTAGACATTTATGACTGACAAGACGCACAAGTATCAATTACTGTTTCTGTTTTCTACTTTGGATAATTCCAATTTAATGAAATCAATTCTACTTTGAAAAATATTCTATGTTTAGGAAAACTTGTTATAAAATGTTTAGAAATTAATCTTAAGGTATTTCTTTTAATTTAAAGAAATCGGAATTCATTTGTTGAGGTAAATATGTCGATTTTATTACTAGGAATTTATTACTGCTGCTTCGAAAAAAATATAAAAAATAAGGCAATATAATGTAGCTTAAAAATGGCATTGATATTTACACAAAAACAGAGACGTTTTAAAAGATTAAACTTTGTCAATCGGTCAGTTAATAATGTTTTTTTTTTTTAAACTTTAGTGAACATTATTTCATCAATTTCACAGTGATTACGTCTTTTTTAACAAAGCATATAACATTGCTTATGAAATTGTTAAATATGTGATAAAATATATTTTGTTTGCTAAGTTCATAACTGAAAAAAAAATCAAAACCAAATTAAACTATCGAAATTTGCTTTACCACTAAGATATGTGTTGTGTGAAGAGTTGATGAAATAGTGACTGAGTGGTTGATCCATATTGTGGTTCTGATCTAGTTTTTCCAATGACACGATTGGATTATCATCTCCCATCAGATACCTTAAAAATCCAATTTCTGACAACAACCCTGAAAGAAATACGGTAGAATACGAAACATTAGAAAGAAACACGGAATAATCGCCAATTTAATTATAAAGCTGCACACAGAAAATTCTTTATTAAAACTAAGAATAGTTATTTGACTTGTTTTAAATTATTGCACTTAAAGCAGAACACTGACAAAAAATTGAAACAACGAAAAAACGAATTATATATATATGCAGATATTCAGATATTTTAAAACCATGGGACACACTTGAAGGGTGAAGAAGACATCAGAAAGATTAAGAGTTGTATAGTTGTATGGGTTTTATTGAAACCTTTGACCAGAAACTTCATGATGCCTCGCTAGGGACACTTTCCTATTATTAACTGTTTCTACAAGTGCCTTTGAACAGGTACTTTTATTTACATAAAATATCTTAATTTTAATATTTTCTATTAACTATTCATAATTTATATTCATATATTTTGTAATAACAGTATAAATCATGTATCCTTACACTATTATGTAACTTTTGCGAAAAACATGTAGAGAAACGGTTGTAACTTAATCAGTAAATAAGTTTTATTCATTTACTCATGTAATAAGCTCAACATGAAACAATTTCCAGTTAAAATTTAAAATTTGCAATAAAATTTTTGAAAATTGTTATTATGAGTCAATTTTACACAGCATTACTAAACAATCAGTTTGGGAAAAAAGGATTTAAATAAATTTAGTGTAAACGAAAGTTACAAAAATTTGAATTGAACTTTTAATTATATAATTGAAAATTTGTAGACAAGAATTTGTTTGTCGTTAAAAAAATAAACTTATTAACCTATCAATCTTAAGCTTCCTCCGAAAATGGTTACATTTCAACAAAACAAGTGACAAATCAGTTCTGAACATTTAACTTTTATTCTATAAGCAAGCTATATAAAAGTTTGCCATCCTAATAAACCCGAAATAACCCGGGGTTTTTAATAAAATCCCGATAAATTATAGTTTCAGTTATTATTTATTAAATAATATATTATTTATTAATTAATATATTATTTATTAATTAATATATTATTTATTACATTTTTATAAATCATTCAGCCATTCGCCAGCCCTTGTAATTACTTCTCATTCGTCATTGTTTTTTACTCCTTAAACACCGATATTTTCTACAAAAGATCGAATATTTTGTTTTCAAAATATACAGTCATTTTATTAACATGGTAATCGTAACGATTACCTTGATTTGAAATGCAATCATGCGAACTTGAGGAAAAAGTTTAACCTAATGAACAGTGAATGTGTGATTCAACAAGAAATAAAAGATAGGTAATTTTATTTGTTGACGAAACTTATAACAATTTAAATACAAAACTTTTTTTATCACTTTATATTACGTTCTTTTTTTCCAACATACCTTCGTAATTTCAAGTTTCTAAGTAACTTAAATTTAATAAAACGTAAACTTAAAATTAATAAAAAATTCACGAAATAAGCTTTCAAAGTCCAATAAGCTAAATTTTATGATTTTTGTGTTCTTATTTTTATATTTCTTTTTTATTTTCCTCTTCATGTTTCATCTTATAATTTTTAAACAACATCTAAGGTTAAATTGGAACATCCAAAACAGTGTACCGATTTTTTAATATAGAAAGATTGTATTATAATTTTGCCCAAATAATTTTCATTTCCCATAACAGATCAAAAATGGGGCGAAATTCTAAATAAATTGGTAATCTTATTCCCTGATAAATTATATAATAAATTTAATAAAATTTCCAAGCTTTCTTCAAGTTATTTTTAATTTGAAATAAAGCCTAGCTAGTAATTTAATTGCTTTGTTTTTAGTTGCATTTATCCAATATCAATATTTTCAAAGTATTAAGAAAATTATTCTTTTAACCGAAGTTAAAAATTTAATATCTTCGATTATTATTTTTTTTCTTTTAATATTTTAAGTTATTCCATTTTACTTCTACATTAATAATATGGTTTTGTTTTTCAAACAGGACATTTTTGAAACAATTCCTACTTAAAATTTTATTTAATTGAACTTTGGCATTTCTTAATTTAAGCAAACAAGTTTATTTATATTTGCTTAAGTTTCATAAAAATTAATTTGTGCTACGATTAAATTTGTACAATACTATCTGTAGCTAATAAAACTAGCAGACATTAAAAATTAAATTACGAGTTGTTTTATTAGCATCTATGAAAAAAAATTTCTTTGCTACATTTAGCTTAAAAGAAATGTGGAATGTAATTATAATAATTTTAGAAAAGGTTTTGTAAAATCAATTTTCTCAAAAAAATGTTCCTTTAATTCCTTTGATTTACAGTGCTTAAGGTATCAGTGACTGATGCATAAAATAATTATTAGATCATATTAAACTTTCAAGTTCTATTATTGAATTTTATGTTATTTTAAGAAAATTTTCATTGCTATAAAAGTTTTACAAAAATCATCACTTTCAACAAAATAAAATTTAAAATTTTTATTTAGTATACAATACACCATTTCAACATTCAATTGTGTTATTATACAATGTCAAAATGTAATTTTATATAGAATAATAATCTATTAAAGTATGCAGAAAAATGAAAAATATGCGATTTTCGAAGTAGTAAATGATGCTCGAACTCGTTTCTTGAAACTGCCAGTTTTTTCTTTTTATTGTATTCATTTTAATGCACCAAAATTAAATAAATAAAAATTAAATAATAATAATAAAAATTCACACCGAATATCAATTTATTTATTTATTTTTAAACTATAATTAATCTAGCGAAAACATTTTTACGTTACCAAAGGAATATAAACTTCTTGTATTGTGTTTCAATTTAAGAATCACGCAATGTTCAAAAGTAAAAGGAAAAAAAAAGTTAACAAATAATGTAAAGATTTATTAAAAGAAAAAAAAAGAAACATCAGAAATAAAAATTCTAAATGAATTTGCGTAAAATAATATTGCTAGTTATTTCGCTTTTTTTTACGTTGAACATGTTATCAAGCACGTGAAACGGAATATAAATAATTAAACAGTTCCCCAATTGATGCTGTTTTACATCACATTTTTTAGTGTTCCAAAGCAGATAAAAATCCCCAACTTTATTCTTAACCCACCATTTCCCTTCATGTGTTTCCCTTTTTGAAAAAGGACAAGATAATTTTCTTATATTTTGACTACCACACCTGCTCGACCCAACCCTTTCTTTCCATTTTGACAGTTCCGGAGAAAGAACTTTTGGGTCGAATGTTGGTGGAACCGTGCCGAGAAATGTAACAGAAAAGTAGAGAATATAAGTAGTTGGAATGGTTTGACATGAAGCCGAAAACATTGTTTAATAGTCCTTTTAGTCAGTGGAGCCACTTGTTGATTAACTTTATAACTAATTTTCGAAAAAAAAAAAAAAATGCTAAGCACAACGCAATAAACTATGCATTTCTTTCATCACCAATTTTTCTTTAAATAATTTTCCAAATCACTGATAATTTTTTGGGGCGTTTAATGTATGTATCTTACTATATATAAAAATCTAATGACGCTGTTGCAGATTTCCATTGTTGTTCGTTCATTTTTATTTCCGGAAAATCACGTGGTAGGATCCAGTTTTTCCTCATTCATTTCCATATTGTTTTGGTTATCATCAGCATAAAATTAATAAACGTCACAAAGATTCGCGATCGCAACGAACTATAGGGGGCGTTGTTGTATGTGCCGAATCCCTGCGATTTCCATATGAACAGTCATTCAGTTACACTGGAGACGTCTTTAATGTAGCGTGTAGCATTGTAACGTTCCATCTTTATTGTGGCTGATTAAATTTAAAAAAGAAAAATGTTTGTTTTCTTTCTTATGCACAAACATTAACGAAAACAAAATGGTATCTCTTTTTTTTTTAGAGAAGGAACATCTAGAACACATCGGAAAAATATTTGTAAATAAAGAGAAAAAAATAGGTATATTCTTATAAGAGTTCAAACCTAATGCCTGAGAAATATTTTTACTAAATTTAATGGTAAAACATGAAAGGCCCATTTAAATTTTAACGTAAAATAAAGAATGCTTACGAAACAATAGAAAAAAAGAACCATTCTTTTTTTGTCGCCATTTTTTAGTGTTACGAAAATGCGTCTTTGGGACTTGCCAAAAACAAAACAAGATGCAATTTTATTTTTTTAGGAGCGAAATATTTTATGGAGTGAAATATAACGAAAATGTACCAATGTCCATAACATGAAACTTTATCTTACTAAACGTCCGTTTTGGAAATGTTATTTCATTTTGAATCTTATTTATTAGAGTTCATAATGGCTATAGAAACAGGTGAGAGAAAAGTTTGTTTTGAATCTATGATAAACTCTATATCGGCCCATTTTCCACCGAAATTCGATTGACTACTTTGATTTTAAACAAAGTGTTTCATTTTAAGATTTTTTCCAAAAATTTTAAGTGTAGATTGGCGGCACTTAAGAATCTGCCAAATCTGTTGCTGTGGTTAATACTTAAGTACCGAATTTTTCTTCCATACTTTTCTGAATCATATTACTTCAAATATTAGAATATGCACGAAGTATACATAAATACATAATTTAATACCATTTAATTTTTCAAAAAAAGTATTTTGACAACAATTTTATCGAAAAATTATAAATTAAAAAACGTAAAATAAAGAATTCTTAGGATAAAAACGATTTTTAAAATTCCTCATTTTTCAATAAAAACTTTCGTATTGTTTCTTTTTTTAATTCTTATAGTATTTAATCACACGTAAAAAAAACATTTTGTAGAGAACGATCATCAAGTAAGAAAAAAAATTATTTACAAGCAAATTTTTTATTATAAAAATCATAACACTTACCTGATTTATAAGTCCGGAGAATTCCAAAATGATATGTTCTTTGTTTGAAAACTTTATTCTCAAATAATATATACATAATTTATCCCTTCATTACTTTTAGGTAACATACCACACATCAAAATTTTATAATTGTAAGATCTCGATATGAATTTTAATATGTAGCTTAAAAACAGAATAGCTGAATTCTAGTTGAAATTCTTTCAAAACTAAAATACACTTACCAAGAAAACGATAAAATATTTATTTATAATCAGCACAAAAGATACTTTTTCAAGTAATTCGGATTATTCTTTATTGTTGTTTTCTGAATTATGTAGATACAGAAATATATACTATTCTATGAAGAAGAAGAATATTCTATAACTATTACAGTTCTGTATGGAATTCATTGGAACACATTTATTCATTGGAATGACGAAAGCAATGTTGACTTCATTTTAACTTGTAATGAATTGAAGACAGAAAAATTATTTTACCGCAATACACACATCTGTAACAGCAAGTGATCATGAAATCATGTTATGTTGTTGGTAATAGAAAGGTAAAAATTATTGAGAAGTTGTTCTTCAAATGCTTGGCGTGTTCTGCTTCAATGTTTGGCATGTTCTGATTAGTTTTTTCAAGAAGAGAGAAATTTTCTTTAGAGAAATTTTGCTTCGTTTTTGATGCTTAGAAAATGGTGTCCGTCATTGCCAATTGTTATGTGGGAACTAATGCCCGATATTTACAGTCTCCCGCTAGATGGCGTACTCGCGTGTTGCGATCGCGAATATTGTTTTTCTAAAAGCATTCTATAATTTTGTTTTTCCAAGATTTCAAGTTATTTCCCGGCACTGATATTATTATGTTTTTAATTCAAGAGTTTAAAACTATTAGAATTGTTTTTTATTTTATTTTTTATTATTCTAATGTAATTCGCTGCTGCATTTTAAGATCAAGTTATTCAGAAAGGTGGTCTAATCTTTTTAACCATCTTACAATTATTATTTCTATTTAAATAACATTAATGTACTGTTATAAACTACAGTTAAAAAGATCTGTTAAACGATTTAGAACTTTACAATCAGCTTCTTGCACAATGAGATGCAAGCAAAAATAGTGTTTAATATATTCGCCAAATTCCATAAGCGAAAGTATTAAATTAAGGTTGTGAACTCATCAAATTTGTTTGAACAATATAATGTTATACAATGTTATAAGTTATAACACTATAAATATTATTTTAAAAAATGATTACTTCTGTTCACCAATAGATATAAATATTTATAATGAATAGATATTTGGATGTGCAAGTATAAGCAAACCGAATTCCACTTACTACATATATGTTCAGTGAATAATTTCAACTTTATTAAAAAAAACTGATTTCTGTCAAGAAACAACAATTATTGCGAACATCGGGGTTGGTGAGCGGCCGAAAACATGGAGCTTAGTTGCCTAGTCATACATAAATTTGTGCTAAATTTCAAACTACTATAAAATAATTATGTTTGTAACTTTAACAGAGAAAAATCTTACAAAACTGAAAACATTGATTTTTTTTAATAGCACAACAAATACATAAAAAATAAGAAATATTTGGAAGTTTTAAGCAAAAATACAATTTCGATATGAAGTTTAAATTTCGATATCATGGATGTTCCAACTGTCAAAAAAACCAATTATATTGTTATGGTTTTAGTAATTTTAAGGGTACTATTATGCAATGATATGAACAGTAGAAAACAAAATAATGTACGCAAAAAAGTTCAATTAAATAAGAAAAAAAATGAATGCTTTTTTATTTTTATTTTTATTTTAGCGCGTTGGTAAAACTGAGCGCAATATTGAATAATAAAATGCAGTTACTCGAAATAAATAATGAAAAATGAAGTGAAATAAAGTTATAGCAACGACATAATTATTCTTTTTGAAGACAAAAGTATATGATACAATATTCTACATATCGTGCTTATGCCTCAAATATAACAGTAATAATAACGAAAAAACGAGTACGAATTTGCAATTCTTTGTGTTATTTGCACGCATATTTTAACTAAAATATTGTTTGAATGCATCATTCTTTTTTCTTTAAGCACCAATTATTTAAAAATCTAAGGAATGTCTTTCATGAATGTTTAATAAGAAAAACGGATAAAACAAATCAAGTAGAAATATGAATGATATTTGAGACGATTTCAATTAACCAATCTCACGAACAAATAAAATTAGACAGAAAACTATTGAAATTCTTCATAAACCATTCTCATAATACACAATAAATTTGCACTATTATTTTGTTTTAGTATTTTCATTTCAAAACTAGGGATGAATGTTTCACGCAGGAAATTAATTCCAAGTTAGATAATAATTTATTTTGGAAATTTTTCAAGATAATGTTTGACAACGAAAATTCTTTCCCTCAGGAGGGGGGGGGGGGAGGACTCATGCGCAAAAATTTACTTAGGTATTTTCATTAAATTGAGTTTGAAAAAAAAAAGAAAAACTCATCAAGTTTCATACAGAATTTAATATAATTGAATTTGCTTCATAACAAATGTGAAATAAACTTAAAATAAATAGACTTAAGATGGATGTATAAGAAAATAGTGTAGCAATAAATAGTTTCTATATAATGTCATAAAATCTTCAGGAAAATTGCAAAAATAAACCTAACTGATAAACTTTTGTTTTAGTAGAAAAAGAAATAGTTAACTCACATAAAATTTAATCCTTTGACGCAAAATTTCTTAAATAGATTTTTTATATAATTTTTTATTTATTTTTCTTTTGTAATAATTTAGTTCAAAATAAGTTAAAGCTTTTATATCTAGCATTTTAATAGCTCATGTTACGAAATATAGCTTGAAGCACAGATGTTTTATTCTGTGTTAAAGATAAATTCTTCAAAACGCGGCTCACTTCCAAACATCAATATTTCAAATCTGCACATATTTGTAGCTATTTAGATCAAAAGAAACAATTAGTTACGCGACATTGAAGTTTCTTTAATTTACAAAATCAATTATTGATAAGTTTTTGAATATGAAAGAAAAAAAATACTAACTGCTCTTTCTGAATTTTATATTTTTGTACAAATAAAATTCCGATTAGCTAATAAACTTTTTTGGCACTATTACACTATTTTTTAATAATTGAAAAATACCAAAATATATTTGTGATTGTAATTAGAACGTCAGAAAAAATGTATGAAAGTGACACCGGTGTCCCATCTGCGTCAAACGGTTAAGGATGTAAAGAAAATAAACCTTTAAAATCACATGAGATTAAAAAAAAAAAAAAAAGAATTGTTACAACTCATTTTATGGAACATAAATATAAATAACTAAACAAACCTCCTACATTGTTTAATTATTGTTTAATTATAAATAATTAAACAAACCACCCAATTACTAATTGAAATTCGAAAAAAAAAAATTCAAACGAGCAAATAAAATTGGTTCTTGCCACATTTACGCCTAGAATGCAAGTAAGAAACCTTTTTAAAACCATATCCAAAAGAAATTTCTTTAAAAAAAGGTGAAATAATGATCGAGAACGTGTATGGACAACTTATTTATTCAAATGGACACTTATTTATTTTTGTCAAATTTACGTCTAGAGGATAATAAAACTTATACAGCATGTTTAGAACCATCTATATTAAGCGATATTGGGCAATAAGAGACGAAATAACGAGTTTAGAACGTGCATGTAATTTTTTTTAAACGTTAAATGGAATACTGAAAATTAATTTATTAGTAGTGCCAAATATATGTCTAAATAATCCTCATAGTGAACTGTTCAGCCGTAGATGAATAATTTAACAATAACTTGTTAGGAGAAATCTTTTCTTATTTGTTATTTGTTGATTTGTAACGCATGCGCTCTGAAACACTTGCTAACTAGATATTTTGCCTGCTTGTCAGTTGGATTAGAGATTTCGCTACAGCATGTAGCGAAACTACTTTGTTTTGGATTTTATGCAAGCTTTGGTTTGGATTTTATGCTACTTTACTTTGGATTTTATGCGAGCTTCAGGGCGCATAGTTTTCTTTCCCCAACTACACTGGTGTGCAAAACTTAAGCAACAAGTGCGATTTTTGTCATAACTCTACAAGAAATCATCCGATTCACATGAAATTTGAATATGATGTACCTTATTTTGTACTTAATCGATGGTAAAAGAATAATGGCACAGAAATGAATATAAAGCTTAAAGTAGGGTATGGTACAAAAAAAGGCTTTATTTGACATATAGTGGCGTTACACATGATTGCCTGAAGAAGCGTAAGTACAACTGGCAGATGTTCCCTAGTGTGGGATATGCCCTCCCCTTACTGTAATTGTTGCTTGGCATCGTCTCTCCATGCTAAGCACCAGATTATCCAGGAGTTTTTGGGGTAAACGTCTCCATTCCTCCTTTAACGCATCTTTCAGCTGATTTGTGTTACCAGGAGGATACAGTCGTGTCGCAAGACGTCTCTCTAATGCATCCCACACATGCTCTATGGGATTTAGATCTGGAGAGTAAGCTGGCCAATCCATTCGTGTGATATCTTCACTTTCCAGTAGCTCTTGAACATTAGCAGTACGGTGTGGCCGGGCATTGTCATCCATAAAAATGAAGTCTGGTCCAATGGCCCCTCGGAACAGACGCACATGGGGTAGGATAACGTCATTGCAGTAGCGGTCTCCAGTTACAGAACCTCGGTCGAAGATCTGAAGCTCAGTCCGCCCGTTCAACATAATGCCACCCCAGACGACAACTCCAGGACCACCGTAACGATCTCTTTCCGCGATGTTATTGGGATGAAATCGAGCTCCAACCTCTCTACAGATCAACTGACGTTGAGAATCGCTTGTAGAACTAAAACGACTCTCATCTGTGAAGAGGGCGCGATTCCATTGATGAGGCGTCCAGATTTCGTGTTCTCTGCACCACTCTAAACGGTGCCGCCGATGGCTAACTTTTAAAGGAAGGCAGCGTTCAGGACGTCTAGCAAATAAGCCACCTTTGTGGATGCGTCTGGCCACTGTAAATCTTGATACTTGTCGTCCTGTGGCTGTGCACAGTTGCTGAGATATGGCGCTCCCTGGTTGAGAACGGTTTCTTTTCGTCTGGAGGACAATGTAACGGTCATCTCTTAGTGTTGTTTTCCTTGGACGGCCACCACCAACTTTCCGAACAGCTGTACCAGTAGTTTTAAGGGCATTCCAAGCACGAGAAACCACACTTTTGTTGATCCCGAACTCTTCGGCGGCACTGGTCACACTACGCCTCTCTTCATGCTTCCCAATCATTCTTCCTCGAGTAAAGTCGTCTAAATGATTTCTTAAAGACATGTTTCATAAAACAAATCACTTGCACTTGCAGCGAATGTCTTTAACTACGGTGCTCTTCATCCTTTTATCACAGCTTTGACCTGCACGCGCCGACCCACAAGGCTTACGTACACTTACATCACCTACGAAGTTACACTTACATCACCTATTTCTAAAATTCGCATACAAATAATCTTTCTACTGAATTACGTGCATATTATACTGCAATTTCATGGCTATCTTATACTTTGTTGGGGAGCTGTAGCCGAAAAACCACTTGTTGCTTAAGTTTTGCGCACCAGTGTATTTTGGAAGTTTGAAGTATGTTCAAATTCAGTTTTTATTTTAAAGTTTTCAATAAATATCTTATTTTGGCAATTTACTTTTATTTCATTATTCGATGGCTCATATTAGTTTAATTCATGTTAGTATTTCCCACATGAACTTACGAACGTTTTTAAGGCGATAATGATTAAAATATTATTTTTTTAAAACTTTTCTAAAGCAAATGTTTTTTTTTATTATTATTATTTACGATAACTTCCTACATTTCCTATTAAAGTTTTAATTTCAAGAAGCTAGTTGCTAATCATAAGGTCTTTTATCTTCATCTTCTTTTTTTTTTAAAGAAAGACAATCTCACTTTATTAAAATTGTCCCATTTCTTTTGATTTTATTTTTAAGTTGCGTTAAGGAAATAATCTTGAATCAAATTTTTACAGAGGCTGGTTTTAAAATTATTCATGAAATCGGTGTTACCCTCTCAGAAATATAATTCATCGTTTATCCGTAATACCGGGTTCTTAAACCGCAATGTCATGTGCTACTTGAATAAAGCGATAAATTGTACTATGTTTTTATATTATTTTATATCGTGTGATATCGGCACTAGATTTAATATTTTATAGTTTTATATAAAATATAGTTTTAAGTTATAAGTATTATGTTATCAAGGTTATTGTTTCTAAGTAAATAAAATAAAAGTTGCATGAGAAAAAAAAACGAACTCACCTTCAAAATAGAAGGTGAATTCGTATTTTTTTATGAAATGAAATTACCTCTAATGAAATTTACTTCTAACACGTAATTATAAATAAATCACGTTTAAACTTTAAACTATACTATGAAAAATTATCTGAAGTACATTTTTTTAAAAATATGTAAACATGCCAGTTAATAAATCAGGCACAGTTAAAAGTTGCGTGGATGAAGCAATGGGATGATTCCCCGGCATGGAGCTTTTGGAGCCCATCCCAAACTGTTTTGACGAAACTGTTCGAAAACAAGCTCAAAAGTTTAATTGGTTTTAATCTTAAGAGAAAAGTGGAGATATTTTTTCATTGTCTTTTTGTTATAAATAAACGATTTTGTATACTACTAATGTTTTGAAAACATATTTTTCATTTTAATACGAAATATTTCCCAATGCTGCACCGACAATATTTTTGTCACTTTTTCATCAAAATAAAAATTCATGTAAAATATACATTTAAAATACACAGAAATACAAACACAGAAATTAAACACAGAAATACACACAGAAATTGAAAGTTTATTTGATGCATTTAAAATAGAAGAATCAAACCACATTCAGTATGAATGTTCCTATGATTATAAAATTCAGAACTGTATTTCATTTATGTTTAAGATTTTAACTTTCTTATTGTTGTAGTTTAGTTTTCGAAACGAAATATTTTAAATATTGATAAAACAATTATTTTAATTAAATAACGATGACGTCACGTGAATATTATGAATTGAATCAATCAAAAATTCAACCGTGAAACGATAAACAATTTGCGATCACAACGCTTGAGTACGCCCTCTAGCGGGAGCCTGAAAATATCGGGCATTAGTTCTATCAAAACCATTGGCAATGACGGACGCCATTTTCTTAGCAGCAAATAAGAAGCAAAATTTCCCTAATGAAAAGGTAGAAGAACTTGAAAAAACTAACCAGAACACGCCAATCATTTGAAGAACAATTTCTCAATTTTTACCTTTCTATTCCAACAACATAACTTCCGATTTCATGATCGCTTGTTGTTACAGATGTGTATATTACGGTAAAATAATTTTTTTCTGTCTCCAATTCATTTCAAATTAAAGTGAAGTCAACATTGCTTTCTTCATTCCAATGAATAAATGTGAATTCAGAATGTACAGAACTGTAATAGTTATAGAATATTCTTCTTCTTTATAGAATAGTATATATTTCTGTATCTAGATAATTCGGAAAACAACAATAAAAAATCATCCAAATTACTTGAAATAGTATCATTTGTGCTGATTATTAATAAAATTTTTATCGTTTTCTTGGTAAGTAGTTTTTAGTTTTGATAGAATTTCAACTAGAATTCAGCTATTCTGTATTCAAGCTACATATTAAAATTAATATCGCGATCTTACAATTATAAAATTTTGCTGCGTGGTATGTTATCTAAAAGTAATGAAGGAAAAATCTATGTATATATTATTTGAAAATAAAATTTTCAAACGAAGATTATTTCATTTGGAATTTTCCGGATTTATAAATCAGGTAAGAGTTATGATTTTCATAATAAAAAAATTGACTTGTAAATAATTTTTTTTTCTTATTTGATGATAATTTCCTATAGAATGGTTTTCTACGTCCGATTATGAATAAAAAAAAAGAAACATTATGAATGTTTTTATTTCGATATGAGGAATTTTTAAAATCATTTTTTAATTTAGTTTATAATTTTTGGATAAAAATTGTTGTCAAAATACTTTTTTTGAAAAATTAAATGGTAAAACATCATTTTTTAATGTATACTTCTTGCATATTCTAATGTTTGAAGTAATATGATTCAGAAAAGTATGGAATAAAAATTCGGCACTTACGTATTAACGCCACCGCCGCTACAGATTTGGCAGTTTAATTCCCACCAATCTACACCTAAAATTTTTGCGACAAATCATAAAATAAAACACTTTATTTTAAATCAATGCAGTCAATCGAATGTCAGTGGAAAATGAGCCGATATAGAGTTTAACATAGAATCAAAACAATCTCTATTTTCGTTCACCTGATGCTGTCGCCATATGAACTCTAATAAATAAAGATTTCAAATAAAAGAACGTTTCCAAAACGTACGTTTACCAAGATTAAGTTTCATGTTATGGGAACTGATACATTATTATTTTTTTTGGTAAAATATTTCGCTCCTGAAAAAACAAAATTGCATCTTGTTCTGTTTTGGGCTAATCCCAAAGACGCATTTTTGTAGCACTAAAAAATGGCGCCAAAAATCAGCAAACAACAAGGCAACAAGGAATCCAAAAGATGATATCCAGGATTATTTGATGATAATTTTCTATAGAATGGTTACCTACGTCCGATTATGAATAAAAAAAAAGATAAACAAAAAACATAAGCAAGTTTTTTATTTTAAGAATTTTTAGAATTGTTTTTGTTTTGTTTCGTAAGCATGATTTATTTTACGTTTTTTAATTTCTAAATAATAATTTTTATTGAAATTTAAAATTTTTTGGATGAAAATTGTTGCCAAAAAACTTTTTTTACAAAATTAAATTATAAAATTATGAGGCTTTATGTATCTATACTTTCTGCTTATTTTAATGTTTGAAGTAATATGATTCTTAAAATTGTGGAATGTAAAGTTTAAATAGGCCTTTCATGTTATATCATTAAATTTAGTAAAACTATATCTCAGGCATTAGGTTTTAACTCTAATAAGAAGATACGTATTTTTTTCCTTGTTTATTTACAAATATTTTTCCGATGTGTTTTGAATGTTCCTTCTCTAAAAAAAGAGATACCATTTTGTTTTCGTTTGCATAAGAAAGAATATCAAACATTTTTCTTTTTTTAAATTTAATAAACCACAATAAAGAAGGAACGTTACAATGCTACACGCTACATTAAAGACGTCTCCAGAGTAACTGAATGACTGTTCATATAGAAATCACAGGTATTCGTCTCATGCAACAGCGACCCCTTTAGTTCGTTGCGATCGCTAATCGTTGACGTAAACAACAAACTTTTCAAAAGTAGAAGAAATTTGGAGTAAGTTGCAAAAGCTCCATGCCGTGCAACAGGCCCAAACTTTAATATATAAAACGTTCATACATTCGTAGTTATAAAATCCAGTATGAAACAAATAAAATCGATGAAATTTCTTTTTGCGTGCTGGCATAAGCATAAAACAAAGCAGAAACAAAAGAATTGCCTCAGAGCAACTTGAATCAAGCACTGAATTCGCGATCGCAACACTCGATACGTCATCTAGCGGGAGACTGTAAATATCGGGCATTAGTTCCCACATAACCATTGGCAATGACGGACGCCATTTTCTTAGCATCAAAAAAGAACCAAAATTTCCCTAAAGAAAAGGTAAAACTTTTTGAAAAAACTAATCAGAACATGCCAAACATTGAAGCAGAACATGCCAAGCATTTGAAGAACAACTTCTCAATAATTTTTACCTTTCTATTACTACCAACATAACATGATTTCATGATCACTTGCTGTTACAGATGTGTGTATTGCGGTAAAATAATTTTTCTGTCTTCAATTCATTACAAGTTAAAATGAAGTCAACATTGCTTTCGTCATTCCAATGAATAAATGTGTTCCAATGAATTCTATACAGAACTGTAATAGTTATAGAATATTCTTCTTCATAGAATAGTTTATATTTCCGTATCTACATAATTCAGAAAACAACAATAGAGAACAATCCGAATTACTTGAAAAAGTATCTTTTGTGCTGATTATAAATAAATTTTTTATCGTTTTCTTGGTAAGTGTTTTTTAGTTTTGAAAGAATTTCAACTAGAATTCAGCTATTCTGTTTTTAAGCTACATATTAAAATTCATATCGAGATCTTACAATTATAAAATTTTGATGTGTGGTATGTTACCTAAAAGTAATGAAGGGATAAACTATGTATATATTATTTGAAAATAAAGTTTTCAAACAAAGAACATATCATTTTGGAATTCTCCGGACTTATAAATCAGGTAAGTGTTATGATTTTTATAATAAAAAATATGCTTGTAAATAATTTTTTTTCTTACTTGATGATAGTTCTCTACAGAATGGTTTTTTTACGTCTGATTAAATACTATAAGAATTAAAAAAAAGAAACAATACGAAAGTTTTTATTGAAAAATGAGGAATTTTGAAAATCGTTTTTATCCTAAGAATTCTTTATTTTACGTTTTTTAGTTTATAATTTTTTTATAAAATTGTTGTCAAAATACTTTTTTTGAAAAATTAAATGGTATTAAATTATGTGTTTATGTATACTTCTTGCATATTCTAATATTTGAAGTAATATGATTCAGAAAAGTATGGAAGAAAAATTCGGTACTCACCACAGCGGCAGATTTTTAAGTGCCGCCAATCTACACTTAAAAGTTTTGGAAAAAATCTTAAAATGAAACACTTTGTTTAAAATCAAAGTAGTCAATCGGATTTCGGTGGGAAATGGGCCGATATAGAGTTTAGCATAGATTCAAAACAAACTTTTCTCTCACCTGATTCTATAGCCATTATGAACTCTAATAAATAAGATTCAAAATGAAATAACGTTTCCGAATCGGACGTTTACTAAGATAAAGTTTCATGTTATGGACATTGGTACAATTTCGTTATATTTCACTCCATAAAATATTTCGCTCCTAAGAAAATAAAATTGCATCTTGTTTTGTTTTTGGCAAGTCCCAAAGACGCATTTTCGTAACACTAAAAAATGGCGACAAAAAAAGAATGGATCTTTTTTTTTTGTTTCGTAAGCATTCTTTATTTTACGTTAAAATTTAAATCGGTCTTTCATGTTATACCATTAAATTTAGTAAAACTATTTCTCAGGCATTAGGTTTGAACTCTTATAAGAATATACCTATTTTTTTCTCTTTATTTACAAATATTTTTCCGATGCGTTCTGGATGTTCCTTCTCTTAAAAAAAAAGAGATACCATTTTGTTTTCGTTTGTATAAGAAAGAAAACAAAAATTTTTCTTTTTTAAATTTAATCAGCCACAATAAAGATGGAACGTTACAATGCTGCATGCTACATTAAAGACGTCTCCAGTGTAACTGAATGACTGTTCATATGGAAATCGCAGGGATTCGGCACATACAACAACGCCCCCTATAGTTCGTTGCGATCGCGAATTCAACTTTAAGTTTTATTTCAACTATCAAATACTTCTTTAATTTTAACCTTTTTTGTGGCCATGCTCATTTTTCTTACTCTTTTCTTTTATTCCCATACATTTTACAAATTTGTGATAAAATAAACGATTTATGAACAATGAAATTTAGAGTTGCGTACTTTAGAAAAACCTCTGACGTACTTAGAATCTATGAAAAAACTATTTGCAGTTTCAAATTAATATTGAAATATTTAGAATTTCGTTCAGAGAAAAGTGCAATGAACTATATATTCTAAACTTTAGTATTCAAAAAAGTATATAAACCTAAACGGAAGTAACGTATCCAATAAGCAAGCGAAGCGAACTCTGATTGCGAACAATCCGAAGGGAGCTGAAAAAGCTGTTCCGAGGGTTGGCGAGCATTTGCGAACAGAGAGTTGTGTTTCCTAGTATATTATTATTTCTTTTACTAGCAACTATAATTTCGAGCATCATTAAATAAAGGAGAACTAAATTTCATTTCCCTCAAATGAATTGACGTAAATTATTAGCAACAGTTCGCCAAAATTAATTGAAAAAAGGAAACATAATTAAAACAATTAATATACCTACAATGAAATATAAGGCATTCTGACAAAAATTATTAATCGCAACCTCCATTCTTTATATATAAAAAGGCTATTTCTAACTGTCATATCTTTCGCCAAGCAGGGTGTCTTTTCCTAAAGTATGTATCGCCATGGGTATCTTCTTACAACGAGGCACCATAAATAACAACTCCATGGAGCACTCGCTTCTAAACAAAGAATTGTATGGCTTGATTAATGGTGTGAGTTGGCGATTTCTGATGAATTGCCTCCAATAATTTGAAACGAGAGCTCTGAAGCCACTTTGGTAGTTTTGAAGTTTGGAAAGGATTGCGTTCATGATTCAGAATGAGATCAATGTAATAACGAGGGCAAAGTTCTGAGCTCTATTGAGCTTGTGACTAAATAGAATAAACTAGTTCGGCAATCTCTTTGGAACCATGTGTAATTAATCAAATGGAAAATTAATGGTGGATGAAAGCAGGAGTTTTTAAATATGCATAAAAAACGACTTTAAAGGAAATGTTTGAAGAATATTTAAAATGGTTTGGCTATGTTGTTTGCATAGAATTTTTGAGAGTCGAGTTCCTTTTGTAATTTTTTTCGGTAGTGAATTTATTTTAAAAATAGCTTTTTTTAAAAAAATTGCTTTTTTAAGTAAATAACAGAAAAGGTTTTACTTTGACATGAAAGGAATTATTTCCACCTTCGCTTTATAATGTATCATGCGAATTATGCGTAAGCTTTTTAATGTATTTTTATGCGTCTGAGTTGAGTATATTTTTTATTCAGGAATTTTAAGCTATAGTTTAATTTATTATTTGAGCAACAATGGTCATCAATTCAAATTTTCTGTTCAGATTTTTTCAGATTTCAGATCAATTCAGGATTTTCCCATTTGTTTGTTTTCAATCAAAGTTTTACTAAAACTTGATGGTTCTAAGAGTAGTAATTAATTATAAAAAAGAAAAAAGAATAAATATGGTTACAGATTAAGCAGATACAAAAAGTCAGGCGACTATACTGATAGAAATTTCCATTAAAATTCAGAGAAAAAACAAGAACCTCTTTAAATTACTCAAATTCTTGTTCAAACGCAATAATTGAGTTTCTAGTTAAGAGTAACAGAAAATATCAGTTTTACCCCGTGGCTTACTCTAAATGGGCTTTCTTTCTGATAATTCAATCTGTTTTTTTTTCTTAGGTGAGTAACCGCCCATCCTATAGTGGTGGTTCTAAGCTTTGCCTTCTACTGCTTTGGATGGGGTTTGCATCCCCGTGCTAAAAACTGGGTGTCTGATCGATTTGCGCTTTGTTCGATAGTCTCTCAGTAATTTGGATACCACTATATCGTGGTTTCCTAGGCCAGAGATGGTGAACCTCTTTCGATTAGTGAAACAGTTAAATTATGATTTATTATTTGTCGTGAGCTTGGTATGCCATTTTTTTTCCATGTAATATAGTTTCTAAACCATTGTACTGTGATTTTAGAGTACAAAATTATATTGCATAAGTATATTTCCTGTTTAGTGAACTTGCTTCAAATGGGAATTGAATAAACAGTGCAAGTATTTCAGTTTAATATTAAGCTAAGTTAAAATATCCTTAAACAAGCACCCTTTTGTGTAAACAATAAAAGGAAATTTGAGGAAATTAATGGAAGATTATTTTCTTATATATCTGCAAAAGTGACTTTCATTGTGGAGAGGATCCTACAGTTCCTGAATCCTGAAACTATACTATAGTACTTAAATATCGTAATGGTGCTTTTTTCTGAATACTTCTCTGATGTCCGCTAGTATGGGAGGTGTTTCTTTCAATGTGAATGTTAGTAAATAAAAGTAATTTAATATTAACTGTGCGCAAAAAAATGGACCATTCTGAATAATTTTTGATTTAATGATCGGACCTCCACGTTCTAAGACTCAAACTTAATTTTTCGTGGGAATGTCCTCATATACGCTAATTAATAAGTGCAAACCATATTTTAAGTTAAGAAATCAGACACAAAAACGTACTTTCTCTGTGAAAAATATCTTTTTTTCGTTGGATTCAATTTTTTGACCCCCAAAATATAGGGGGTAGCCACAATCTGGGAAATATGGTCCCAATAGTTTAGTCAGGAGAGCGCTCCAAAGTTTGGGCCCTCTAATGTTAATTTTATTTTTTGCGTATTTCGCTATATTTCGAGAACTTTTCAAGCGAAT
This sequence comes from Parasteatoda lunata, assembly GCA_949128135.1. NCBI lineage: Eukaryota > Metazoa > Arthropoda > Arachnida > Araneae > Theridiidae > Parasteatoda > Parasteatoda lunata. The sequence continues at coordinate 76,197,970 of OX421975.1, forward strand.
TTTAAGTTTTTTACAAGCAATTATAAAAATCGTTTATCCAAAGATAACTTTTAATAAATGTTTATTATTTATTGTCCAAAACATTTTGAGGAGTGAGGTACACAAATTTTTTTGCGTCATTTTAAAGAATGTAATTTTACTTAGCAAAATGTAAAATTTAAGGGAAATCGCTTGAATAGTTTCTGAGAAACAGAATTTCGAAAAAGTCAGGCATTTAAATTGTTTATTCCATATAAAAGCATTAAAAATATTGACAATATTTCGTTTAATTAAATTTTTAATTATATACTGGACTACATTACGTACTACATTTAATTACTAGATACTGAGCTGCGGTTGCTCAGGAGCCCCTCAATGAGGTGACACAAGCTCAAATCCCAGTGGTAGTTGGTTGATACGAATTCTGTTCCGGGCTCACACCAACCGCAGTGCTGACGTAAAATATTCTCAGTGGTAGACGGTTCATGAGGCTGTTCCTCTTCGTGTAATGCAAATGCCGGAAAGCTAGTTTGCAGCAATAGCACCCTTCCCGGAAAGCTAGTTTGCAGCAATAGCACCCTTCCCGGAAAGCTAGTTTGCAGCAATAGCACCCTTCCCGGAAAGCTAGTTTGCAGCAATAGCACCCTTCCCGGAAAGCTAGTTTGCAGCAATAGCACCCTTCCCGGAAAGCTAGTTTGCAGCGATGTTTGATCCAGGAGTTCCCTTGTTTTCTAGGATTGATATAAAATTACAAGGCTACGGAGTTGAAAATTGATAATAGTTAATCAGAATTGTTTCGGCTGCTCAACGTCGGCTATAAAATAACATATATTAAATAAAGACTAGATTAAAAAATGTGTATTAAAAAGGGTATAGTTAATTGTAAATGACATTTGTCTATTAAATATATAAGTTGGAAATATAGTTATTAAAGTTGAATTAATTACTTGAAATAGTTAGTTGTTATAAATGTATTAATTAGGTAAATTTACACAATTTAACCCCCTTCATTGTTTTCTTAACACAAATATATTCGTAATTGGAGTTTTTATGGAACTTGCAAAGAGCTTTATTTTATACCTGTCGTTGAACAGCCGACCCAATTTTTTTGGTTTACAACTACTAATGCTCAACTCCATAACCTTGTAATTTTGAACCCAATCCAGAAGACAAGGGAACTCCTGTATCAAGTATTGGAAGAAATTTGCTTTTGTAGAGGACATTTTGATGCTTTTTTTAATTTGCGTTACATGGTGAGAAAAACCACGGAAAAATCCCACGGTTAGCCTGGTGGTAAGGGAACTCTAACCCATGATCCGTGTACCGCTGACGATATTTTACGTAAGCACTGTGGTCAGTGCAAGCCGGATGCGGAATTCGCATCCACCAGCTATCGCTGGGATTAGAACCTGGTTCACCTGATTGTAAGGCGAACTCCCCTGAGAATCTACAAAGAGCTTTGTTGGTTAGTATAATTAATAATGATGCATTATTAAGAAGTCGAGAACTTTTAGTGTTTTATTTTATAATCGATACGTAAAGTTTGGCGTAATACTTACCTTTTTGAGCAACATTCTTATTAGGCTCATATTGTTTTATAATATCTCTCGCTCTTGCCGGATTGGCATATGGATACAATATTTCATTTAGCCTTGGGTCTCTTTGCTCTTTGTTTAGAAATTCTACTAGTTGGTCAACTGTCATACCTTTTTTCTTTCCTCCACATCTGAAAGTGTTATATATTTGTTTGTTACAGAATTACAAAAAAATAACTTGAAGATTATAATTATTTAAGACATATAAATATAATAAAAAATAAAATTCTTATGTTTCTGCACTTTCAAACTTTAGATGTATTTAAATTATATATATATATATATATATATATATATATATATATATATATATATATATATATATATATATATATATATATATATATATATATATATATATATATATATATATATATATATATATATATATATATATATATATATATATATATATATATATATATATATATATATATATATATATATATATATATATATATATATATATATATATATATATATATATAATATATATATATATATATATATATATATATATATATATATATATATATATATATATATATATATATATATATATATATATGAATTAATCTTGCCTCGTAATCATGGTGATAATATTAATTTCAATTTTTTTTGGATTTGGGTATTATAAAAGAAGAAAATATCTGCCTTGTAGATTTATACGATAAAAGAAATGATTTTAATTTTAATATAAATAAACTAATTACTTGGAATTCTAATATTTCTAGGAGCATCTATTTAAATACTACTTTTAATGAAATTAATAGAATTAAAAGAATATGTAGTAATATTTATTTATCCAAAAAACAAATCGATAAACTCTTTCAAAATTTGATAAAAAACAATAGATACCCAATTAAAATAATAAAATTCTATATAAAATCATTGAGTTAATAGCATATTTTATAAATATATTTACTAAAAATTTTCTTTGTTAATTTATACAATTTTCCCTTGTGCAAATCCATTTCGGGTAAGTCCGTGGCCAAAAAAAATTTTTACTAATAATTTCTTCCTTAATTTGTATAATTTTTCCTTGTGCAAATCCGTTTCGGGCAAATCCTTGGTCAAAATTATTTACTAAAAAATTCCATTACTAAAAAATTCCTTTGTTAATTTATAATATTTTTCCATGTGCAAATCCATTTCGGGCAAATCCGTGGCTAAAATTATTTACTAAAAAATTTCTTTATTAAATTATACAATTTTTCCATGTGCAAATCCATTTCGGGCAAATCCGTGGCTAAAACTATTTACTAAAAAGATTTCTTTGTCAATTTTGTATAATTTTTCCATGTGCAAATCCATTTCGGGCAAATTCGTGGCTAAAATTATGTGCAAAACAGGCAATTCATGCTTCTTTCGCTTTTCTATTATATATTTTTTTCTTAAATAAATATTTATTTTCTAAAATTATTTATAGTCAACTTTTTTAAATTATCCAGTATAATATTACCTCGCGCACATCCGTTTTCTGACCCATCCTTGGTAACTAACAAATCAAACGCACTTCAGTAATGCAGCAAGAACGCACTTTAAACTCCTCTAGTTACACTCAATTTGCGCTTTTGTTTTCATAGTTTTCATATTTTGCAATCTGGCAATTTTGTTACGTAAACATTTTAAATCATTCTTGAAAAATTTCCCGTCCATTATATTTCACTGCTCGCTTTATAGTTTTAGTTTTATTCTGCTCTTCCTTTATATTTTATTTTCTGTTTTTACGTGTTATTTTTAGTTATTGTGTTTTATTTTATTTGTCGTAATTTTTGTAAAAAATTTTTTGAGTGCTCATCACTATTGTATTGATATATTTTGCTTTAGCTATATTGATACAATATTGGAAAGCACTCTTTTTCGGATATAATCGTGTGGGCTGATGAAAAGATTATATCTTTTATTTTCCGGTTTTTTAAAAAAACTTTATCCTTTTTTTTTAATTAATTATTTTTCTCTCCCCAGTTGTTTGTTATTATTATTATTTCCCCCCTTTTTTTTTCATTTGTCTGAACTTTACCTTTGTTTTATTAGTATTTTTAAGAGTAAGTTTAGAGAGAAATATGTAGCGAGCCAAATTTTTTTATCATGATATTTAAATAAAAAAACTATAAAATGAGGGAAAATTTTATACTGTAATCATAAAACAAACTTGTTTAAAAATTACCGCTATATTAACAAGAGCGCAAAAAGAAAATAAAGAGCTTTTGCAAAGCATTAAGCTAACTCTAACGGTAACACTTGAGCTTCACAGCGCACGCGCAATAATTTTCCTAAAATCACAGTATAAATAAGAGATAAAGAGAAAGTAAGACCAACTCTAACCAAAATATCAGCATCATGAGATTAAAATTATCTTGATTAGTAAGCTGAGAAAAATAGTATAGCCAAGACTACCAGAATATGTTAAATTTAACCGTGTTTCTGGCTTTATGGAAACACTAAAAAGTTCCGCAATTTTTACCGAAGCACTTTTGTAAAGACTTAGGTGAAATTCGCAATAAATTATGGCTTTATAACATGTGATAAAATTTAGTAAATATGACAAAATTTGTTGATTTTTTATAATACCTAAGGGCATGGCATAAAAACCATTTTTTCAGTTGAATTTATTTTTCAGTTTTGTATTCTTTACTAAATGAGTGGTCAGAGGAATTGCAATTTTGAAAACCAGAATTTTCGATATACCATTACCATATGAACAGAAAAATTATCAAATGTATGGTTTAATTATCGTATACTTTTATTTTCATTTCAGAATTAAGGTCTTTCTCACAAGAAATGTCATTGCGGTAATTTTATCAGAGTTTTATTCCCTCCGTGTAGAATACTATTATAAAAAATATTTAGCTCTACAAATTTAATCGATCATGTTTATTTTTATGAATTACGCTTTTCTGATTATTCAAGAAATAACAAAACTTCTAATTCCAGAAATTAATTTTTTTAAAAATACATTTTAAAGAGCCCGTCAACTTCAGATGATTTTAGTTAACAAAAGAGGAGGTCGAGAGATTGCAATAAGCATTTTTCTTAAGAATTTATGAAGGAGAAAAAGAAAAACTCTCTACGCAAAGTAAAATTTGCTAACGAAAAAGAAAGCTAAATTTTATTTTTCATAACATATTTTCTTTTCGAAGAATAACTATACTTAAAAAAAAGATAATGAGAAAATGATCGTTTGCACATTCCATCACAAATATGTTCCTTTATGTTTCGTTAAGGGGCAGAACTAATATTTAAAAGAGCGTGTATTTAGAGTGCATGTTTTTTAATTGCTTAAAAATCATTACAAATAGTTTACGAAAGATCATTTGCTCCCAGCTGTCTTCGTTACGTATTCACTTTCAATAGATTTTTTTTTATCGTCAAGTGCCTTTTCTTGTAGAATAAAATCTTTTTCAGTTTAAAATTTGAACCGTTTTTCATTGAGTTTTAGAAGTCAATATGGATGAAATGATACGTAATTATGCTTTTTTGTTTAAACAATGGATGGGTGAAAAAAAGAAGACACAAAATCCTAATTTTAAGAATACGTAGACAATCAAAAAAGAACACTGAAGAGCTACGGGTGTGTAATTAGTTTTTCTAGAGTAATGTTTTATTTTTCTGCTTTTGTTGCTTAACTTACTTACTCAGAGTCGAAAATAGCCATTTTTCTTACTGAAATTGAAGGGGACTATCAATCGAAATGATAGTGAGTTTAAGCAAATAATGTAACTAAATAAAACTCAGGATATGCATCCATTATTGGAGTTCCTCATTCATTGAAACGTTTTGTCGAGAAAGTATTTGTTAAGTAAAGTTCAAAGACAAGACATAAAGTGACTGTAAAACAAAATTTCAGTCATTATTAATATTATAAGTTTTATATTCTGATATAGGTATTTTTCTATTTTTTACATTTACTAGAAATAATATCTTCAAACTGAATTCATAATTATTTGGAAAAGAAATTAAATGAAGAAACGGACAAAATTGGTGAACAAAATTAATAAAAAAAATTTATGAATTGCAAGATAATTGGTTTCATTTAAACAACACTGAGGTTTTTGCCTTTTCTAGCATCTGTACTTTTATTTTCATTTTTCTATTTTTTTTTTTAAATGATTGTTCGAAATCTAATATACCGGATTTGAATCAATTTGATACAATTTGCTGAAAACATTTTGTAAATTCATTTAGTTACAGAAAATATTTTAAATATATTGAAAATAGTCCAGCAATGTAGATTTTAATAAAAATAGAAGCATTATAAATAGTAGATATTTAATTTCTAAACATAAATTAAGCTTTTCTATTGGTATTTTTAAAAAACGATTTATTTATAAGACATTTTATCTATACAATTAAATTGTAGGATCTCTTTGAGTTTTTGTAAGGTGAGTTTTGATTAGTGTTAAAATATACTTACAATTTCTCAAATATTTTATCAACTTCATCTCGGCCAGCCAAATGCCGGTAGAAATTAAAAAAGAGATCACTTGGAAATTTTTCTGCCGGAATGGTATCATTCTGCAAAAAGATCACATTTTTATTAAATATTCTGCTCATCCTAAAAACAATGCAAATAAATCACAATAGTAAAAAAATAAATAAAAAATGCTTATAACTTAATTGTTTAGTTTATATACAATAAATTAAATTTAGAAATATAGCATTAATTTAGAATTAATTCAGCTTTTATGTTTTTATATGAGGCCGGAATAACCAGGTTGGTAGAATGTTGGGCTCGTGTTCGTTAAAACGATAGTTCTAATCCCGTAAGGCTGAAGATATCTCGTGTATTAAATAGGGACTAGTTCAAGTTAAATCTGTCGAGGTCACTAAGTCCTCTAAGTTCCAAATAACAAATCAATACCTCTGGGGGTACTGAACTGGAGACTGATTGTTCTTTGGTTCGGGTCAAAATTCCGATCTGGAATGAATGCATAGATGTACGAAAAGGTCCGCTCTATAAAACAGGCTGTGACATGTGCGTGGCTGAAATCGTATTCTTGATCATAGATTGCGCCACTGAAAAACAAGATGCGCACCCTCTGCCTGAAATTCGCTTGATGCAGGCTTGCTAATATTCGCATGTGGTATTAGAAACAGCAACAACAAGTTTTTATATTGTGTTTGAATAAATATCTGATAAAATGATGAAATGTTCATAAGATGCATTATATGATAATTTGATCTAATATTGATTGTAAGGCTTTTATCAATATATTACATTAATTAACTTTCTCATTTCATGTTTCTAAAATGAATAATTTTTAAAGTAATATAAACAACTTATTTATTGATCTGATATAATGAGCTGATATTAATTGAACTTCGCTTGAAATGCTTTTATCAAAACAATATTTTAAATAGCGTTTTATTATTTAATGTTTGCAATTAAATGTAATCACTAAGATAACAGATATAACCATTACATTTGAAACTGACAAAATCATTGTCAGTATGCATATAAACTTAGCAAGTAGGCCATTTTAAATCATAAATTTATTCATAAATTATTGATGAGGTATTTCATAAAGCACTGAATCAGTACTTATAAAATTGATAACCAGGTTTTGTACGCGTGAATTATTTTCTAGAACCAGAAATTGCTTATAAGGGAATTTACTCAATTATATTTTACGTTTATTAACAAACGTTTAATTTGAAAGTGAAACACCTGACCTTTTAAACCCAATATTTTCATTAATATAAAATGCTAATTGTCCTAAAAAAGGTTGATACTATACACGAAAAATGTTTCCTTTTTCACTAAACAGTCTCCTTGAAAATGCACCAATTAAATATTTCCTCAAATTGTAAAAATTACTATATTCACTCATTTAAGGATAGTAATTCTATCAAAAGCATGTAATATGTATCAATAATGCGACAAATAGATTACACAATTGTTTAGGAAATACAACGCAAAATAAAAAGAATATGAGGGATTGAGAGTATTCCTCTTGCAGTGCTAAGAATAAAACCGAAAAAAAAAAAAAAAACGTTTTCAAGCAGAAGCACTCATATTTCTGAACGTCGCATACTATAAATAGTTTTAAACTCAAATAATAAATTTTTTCGTGAGTGTAATATTAATATTAAATAGTCTCAACCTAATTCAATTTTGTTTCAAGCATTCATATTCTTAAAATATCTATTTTAATGTTAGTTTATTTATATACAAAAGCAACAGCAGTTCTCAAAATATATTTAATTGAAAAAAAGAATCGCATTATATTTTATCAATAAATATTATCAAAGTATCTCTACGAACTTTGATCAAACGAGACATTTAATCTACTAAATAACACAACAGCGAAACTTTCAGCAACAGTATAATATGTTCAATTAATTTTACGAGGTAAAAGGATTACTATTATGTCAGCAACCTATAAAGATATCAACCCATCTTTTTCTGCAAGGAGATAAAGGAAAACTCAGCATATTCTTCGAAGGTAGCTCAAGAGATTGATTATGGGTTCTTTAAGTATTAATGCGTCTGAAGTAACAGATGTCAACTTATATTTATGAACAATACATCACATTAAGCATCTCTTCTATCTTTGTCTCAAGTTAATCGAAACACAAGACTGATGAGATATATTTTCTATGAATACCTTATTTTTTGAAAGATTTAATGTAATTTGAATTATGTTGGTAATGTCAAAAAAAATAGAATATATTGTTTTTATTTATTAGCGAAAATATGCTCAAATAACCTGTATTTACTTAGGTAGTTCATGTTACACTGTGAAAAAAAAAATCCCATAAAATATACGGTTTTAAACCGGCAGCTGGGTTGGTAGTGCTAAAGCGAAAAATGTACGAAATAAATCCATAATCAGACTAATTTTTTACTTTAACAAAACAAGTTTTTACAACAAAAACAAATCTACTGTCTTAATAAACTTTTACCATATGATATAAGTGTAAGTTACTACGTAAATCTGTACTCGTAACAAATTTTAATATTTTATGTTCGCAGAATTTGTAACCATAAAGTAATTGTTAAAAAGTAAGGGCAAGTTTAGGAACTAATCGTTAAATGAAGAGAGAGAAGATAAAGCTATATTAAAGAATGGAAAACTGCGTGGCAAAAATTAGAATTTGAACTTACGGTTTTAATACGTATGTGGTTTGAGTGAAAAAAAAATTTACAAAAAAACGGCTTCAAACCGTTAAATATACGGAGAAATTCTGAAAAACAACTGTTATTTTTGCATTTTTTCAAATAGATTATGACGTATGAATTTTACATGTAAAGTCTTGCGCAATAACTGTGTTTTTCAAAAATTTTCGTTCAAAATGAATTCAATAGAAATTCTATGTTAAAGGTCATAAATTAATAATAAATATCGTTACAATTGTAATGAAAAAACATTTTCAAATAACGAATTTTTATGAAATATAGCAACAGAGATTTGAAATTTGGTTAATGAAAACTAATTTACATGTGAGATAAATCTGAAGGTGTTTACAGTAATCTCATTCTATCATACACAATTAACCCATATAATTAAATACTGTATTATTTTATGTATGGTATAAATATCTATGCATTCACTTTTCGAAATAAAGAAGGTTTTTTTGATATAAGGTTGTTTTTTCCATTCTACGACTGTAATTGATTTGCATACTAATTAGTTTTATTTTAAAATGTTTTTATTTTTCATTGTTTAATAGTATTTTCCGAGCTCATACCTGTATGTGTAGATTCGAATAACATTGTATTTAGCAAACATTTTTAAACCATACATCGGTAATTGTGATAATGGAGAATTCCGCATCTTATGATTATTTTATTAGAATAGGTGAACTACCATTCATCGAATTGCATTTATACCCGAAATGTAATTCTAAAATTTTAAATCTAATATTTTAAATCTAATTCTAAAGAAGGTCATGCGTGTCTCAAGAAATTGAAAGGGATTAACGTTCCAAAAATATGCTAATTTATAAAGTTTGCAGAGGACGTATTTAAATAATTTTAACTTTGTAATTGTTTATTTTGGTTTTTTCGAATCCTTAGTTTCTCTTACAGGCATATAGCATCGAAAGAAAGTAATAGTATCAAAAAATAATTTTCAATATGTCCAATACTATTGAAAAAGTGTATTAATACCACTTGATACAATGAAAACCATGTATATATACATACTGCAGAAAAGAATATCGGCATGATACAATAACTTCAACCAATCCATTCTAACAATCCATTTTAGCTTATTAATATTGATAGTGATACAATATTATCGATATTTATTTGCAATTTAGTAAACTCTACTTGCTTGTTTCAGTAATTATATCAGTAACTGTGTTAAGCTTAAGTAATAATAAAGACAAATCATCTTACTAAGTTGAATTTAGATTATTATGGTACAGATATAAAACCAAAAGTGAAATATTTAATTATAAAAAAAATTAGCTTGCTGTTATATTTGAATTAGCAACAAGGGAATTTCGCATTAAATATTAATTTATAATAGTTGTAATATTTTAAGTTCATCGAAACCATATAATAGTTAACTTGACGGCCTAATATCACCCAATGATTACATATTTGTAATGACCCATGAATAACTATTTCTTCTCTTGAATTATTGATCCAAAATAGTCTCCAGATTTACCATCTCCAGTTGACGAAAACAAAATTAGTTATACCATGACCCAGATCTTCGAGATGAAATATAATATCTATGTGTAATCTGAAACTTTCAAACAAACTATTCTTTTTATCATTCACATCATGCCAGAGTCAGATTTCATGTTAAGTGAAATTTTATACGAAGCTAGTTCATATTCCTATAAGGCAACCTGCAAAGGACATTCTATTTTTCCGGAGTGGTGAAAAACGCCTTTGAAAAATTTGATTTTTTTTAAACAAAAAACAAAAGAAATACTAGCTGCTTTCGGCGATCAGCTGATGTGCCTTTTTAAATAAATAGAATTTCAAGTATTTCGAGACATGAAATCTTACAGTCAAAATTCAAGACAATATGTTATTTTAAACTTGTATTGGTCGAGTGATTTACTTTTTGCCTGTTACGTGTTCGCACTTTTAGACCTTGTGCATTTTGAGGAAATTTTCCGATATGACAAAAGTGGGTATCGCTGTGAGTTTCTCACAAAAATATTCAGTACAACATATGCAAACATTTTAAGTAAAAAAAAAAGCTTCTTTTAGCTTAATTAAAACGATCTATTGCGAACCAATGAATTTCATTTGTAAATGTTTTATCGCCAAAACAAACCGAACTACAAGTGTTATACATTTTTACCACAGTGTTACATCTACAGTGTATACACATCTACAGTGTATACACATCTACAGTGTATACACATCTACAGTGTTATACAGTGTTATACAAGTTAAAAGAATGCAGCGACCAAAAACAGTGAACAATACATTTTGAAACAGAATATAAATTTTAAAAAAATAAATAACAGAAAATTAATTTTAAAAATTAATTTCTTTGATGAAAAACCAATAAAATAGATATTTACGTTAAAAATTTAAAATCAGTGATGCACCAGGATTTCTATATATTACAGGATTGTTGATACAATGATACAATGAATGCCCATGTTGGCGGAGAACCGGGATGAGTTGAATCATAGAGTAACCAGAAAATTTTAGCATTGTCACACTCATTGGTTTCATAATTTTCACTCTAAAACTATCCACCCTTTTTTTAGCGCATTGAGCAGATTGTTGTGTGTTCTTATTTATTTTATATAAATATTTATTTATTTTATATAAATATTTATTTATTTTATATAAATATTTATTTATATATATAAATATATATATAAGTAAAGAAAATAATATAATATAATTGTAAAATATATAGATAACTATAAGGTAAATGATAATTTTTACATCATTTTAACAAATTTAATTTCACATGGCAAAATATGAAGTTTAAGTAAAATGGGTCTATTAATTCCTGAGTAATCGAAATTTAAAAAAGTTTTATTTTTAAAATCTAATTAGTAAAAGTAATGTAAAGTAAAAGTTAAGTCTAACTAAAAAAAGTTAGCATAAATCAGTCGCATCGTTTTCTTTTTTTTTTTTTCTCTCTTTTTTTATTTTTTGCATACTGTACTATAGTCTGATTTAGAAATTCAACTCATTAAAAAAAATGAATATTTTCCTTTGCATATAGAAAACAATTATTTCCTTAGCATATAGAATGTAATTTTATTAATTAATTCTTACTAACTTTCCACGAATTAAGTTTATAGAAACTCACTTTAAAAGCTTAAACATCTCAAATATAACTTTTAAAATACGAATGCGTTTGACTCTATCGGTATACTTCGTGAATTTATTAACGTCGATTTCACTTGTGATGACCTAACATTGGAAACCAATCATAAATTATTCATAAGGACGCGCGATAAGACTAATTTTTGATTGATAAGAGCTGCAAACTGGGAAATTATTCCTATTATAAAATGTCAAATTCTGTGGAAATCTGTAGATCAAATCTCATGGAAAATTATTTCTACGGAATAGGATGAAGTTTTAAAGTGAACAGTTAGGCCTGATGTTTCTTAGAACCTATGTATAACAAATTTGGGGCAGTTCAATTAAGGATTTGTATAAGATACACACAGGCATATATATATATATATATATATATATATATATATATATATATATATATATATATATATATATATATATATATATATATATATATATATATATATATATATATATATATATATATATATATATATATATATATATATATACTCTGCTTTATTTATATAGAATTAATAAGATTTAAAGAATAATTTTCTGTATTAAATGTTATCATTTTTCCGAGAAATAGTCTAAAAGCTTTAAAATTTTGCTAAAAATTTGTACGAAATATTTTAGTCATTTTGAATTTTGGAGCGCAAACATTTGTTATTGCAGCAACAATTATTTATTGTACTGATATTAGAATGCCCGACAGATATCACTGCTCAAAACATTCCTTGACTCAGAGCCATCATGCCAGCTAGTCATCAAGGTTTAACTTGAATTGAGAAAAATTTGAATTTTGTAAAGATCAAATTTTACTTATGGATGATAAACTTACGCAACAAAGTATAGGAATTAAGCCTACTAATTTAAATAAATGAGATACCGAATCCTAAATCAAAACGAGAAGTCCAAAGAAATTTGGAAATAGTAAATTATTTCGGAAAAGTTTTGCCTAATTTGGCACAAAAAAAATGCTAATTTTGTAAATTTAATCAAATATTTTTGGAAAGGCAATAGAATAACGAACATATTAAAAATAAGAAAATTTAAAATTAATTTCGACACGAAATGCTGTTCTAAGTTATTTCGATGCAGATAAGGAAAGAAAAATTTCGAGTGATGCTGGTCAAAATGATTTGGGTTCAGTTTTATTGCAAAAATAAATCGATTCCTGGAAATCTGTAGCATATGCATCTAGATCATTAACTAGTACAGAAAGAAGATATAGTCATAGAGATAAAGAAGGTCTATGACTAGCATTCGCGTGAGAAAAATTTAATGACTTTGTATATGAAAGAGAGATGAAATTAAAGATGAATCATGATCCGTTAATTCACTGAGCAAAAGATGTTTAGTCGATGTTCCTAAAAAATTTCAAAGGCTTTTTATTCGTTTATTAAAATATCTATTAGATATGGAATATGTAAGTGGGTATAAATTGATAATGGTGAATATATTGTCGAGGGGTTTTTGCAAAGACCCATGAGAGCTGAAATTGAAAAAGCTCTAGGACTAGCGTTTGCGTGTGAAAAATGTAATGACTTTGTATATGAAAAAATAATATTAGAAGTGAATCATCATCCGTTAATTTCACTAAGCAAAATTTGTTTCGTCGATATTCCTATAAGAATGCAAAGTTTTTCCATTAGTTGAATGTTAATTCGTTAGTTATTAAAATGTTATTTCGTTTGAAAATATTTAAGCTGGAGGAACTTGATAATTTCAGATACACTGTCGAGGACTTTATACAAGGATAAGAGATATAAATTAGAAGAAGCTTCACAAATGTATGTAGATACAATAGTAAAAACGCTCAACATTCGAAATGTGGTAGAAATTTTAAGATGAAACTTCGAAGATCCTGAGCTTAAGAAAGTTAAGAACAACAAATTGAAGACGGTGAACAAACAAATCGAGAATACTTACCTATCAATCATACAAGGAAGATTTAACTAATATTCATGGTCTAATCATGAAAAGAAACAGGATTGTTGTACCAAAATCGACAAAAAAAGTATGCAGGATATCAGGAAAGTGAAAAAAAACGAAAGAGCTAGAAATATATTGACCAAACATGAATATGGCTTTGGAAGAAAAAATTAAGAAATGTAAACGTGAAACTTGTTAAAAATTCTAATACATATAACAAGCAGAACCTCTAATCCAAAGGCAAAGTGTTGAAATCGGTATATTTTATTCTAATGGAAAATATTATTTAGTTGTTCAGGATTCATATTCCAACTATCCAGAAGTCAAAAAGTTATCAACTTGGGTCCCAATAAACTTAGAAAAATATTTTTGCTAGACATGGGATTCCCAAGGATGTTATAACTGGCAATGGTACATACTTTAATTTAAAAGAGCTCAACAATTTGGTTAAATTCTGTTGACATCTTCAAGCTGACCACATCTAGTCCACATTTTAAAGGACGAATAGACTCCAGAAAAAGAAGTTCGTATTGTTAAAAGAGTGCTGAAAAAAATCCGAAAAATAAGGAAAATATTTTTCTTTTGCATTATTAAATTATAGAGCAAACTCAACTTGAATGGACCTGCTGAACTTTTGATAAACAGAAACTCAAGAATAAAATTTCAAGTACACTCAAGTCAGAAGGAAGATCATCCAAGGCAAAGCATTGAGACTTGTAAATAAAAATAACATTTTCAGAATTCGAGATGGAAAAAGTGGCCGATTAAAGCCATGAAGAGAGTAGCTCCTACATCATATGAACTTCTTATTGAAAGCAACAAGGCTCTAAGGAGAAATCAACCCTAAAGAGAAATCAACAAGCAGAAGTGCAACTTCATATCCCAAATAATGAAGTGTAAGAGCAACCATCAACCAATAATATTCCTAGTCAAGAGACAATTAATCCAGATCTAAAAAAAATATCATCTACTACTCATGATCGATTTAACTGTAAATTAACTCCTTCAATATCTACTAATACTGTTTAAAGAAAAGGTGAGTAACAACTTTTCTTATACTCCGTTTACCCTTTGTTCTGATGCTCTAATTACAATAAAAAAATATTGGTATTTTTTAACTATAAGACGCAGTCTAATAGTTACTAAAAATATCTTTTATATTATCGGAATTATATTTGTACTAAGATATGGAATTCAAAAAAAGTAGATTGAAAAAAGCATTTTTCATTTATATTCAAAAGTAATTGATTTTGTAAACTAAAGAAATGTCAATAAGGAGTAAATTGTTTCTAATGCATCTAAACAACTGCAAATATGTGCAAATTTGAAACTTTATTTTCTTGGAAGATTTTTCTTTCAAGCAGAAAAACACACCGGTGTTTCTTGCTCTATTTCATAACCATCAATTATTAAAATAATAAATTTAATATTTTTCACTTATTTTAACCCATATTAGCACTATATTGACACATATTAATAATGAAAAAAAAATATATCAAAAATATGCCTAATAAAAAATTCTTTGTCAAAGAGTTAAGTAGATCGATTTGAGTCAGAAAACTACCTCATAGACCGAAGTAGATACATTTCTAAAATAAACATTATGCAGTCAGTTCCAAAAAAGACATTGTATTATATGGAACTTTGAATTGAAAATATTTATTATCTTCAAGACTTTAAATTTTATAATGAATTTATTCCTATTGTTGTGACTGAGTGATGAAAAAGGATTTGTATTAATATCAGAACACCCTACAGATGTTGTTGACGAAAGCATCACTTGATTCAAAGCAATCATGTTATCTGCTGTATAAAATATAGTATATAATTATATTTAAAATAGCAGTGGCTCCCAAACGATGCTCAATGAACCCCAGGGTTCCTTGACATGGTAAAAATGGTTCCGAGAGCAAGGTCTTGTTTTTAACTCACAGTAATTATTTTTGAAATTTGTATTGATAATATAGATCTAATTAATAATCTATTATTTAATATTTCGGTTCTCTTCATCAAATTAAAGTAAAATGCCAATAAAAAAGAAATAAATTTTTTTTAAAAGTTATTATTTTCTAACAACAATATATTGAATAAATTATGAGAAAATGCATTTAGAAAAAACTGCATTAGTATTACCCATCGTGCTTTCCAAACCAAAATAAAATAACAAGGTTGGTTAATATAGAAATATGTTTCCCTGCATAATAGTCCATTTACCCTTCATTTCAACAAAAGCCATAACCGACTTTATTTCATTATCAGCTTATTTATTTACAGCTTATATATTACTGAAAATACATTTAAAACTACATTAGTGTGGGAATTCAACTGTC